>JAVFWQ010000022.1:0-482425 GCA_032727855.1 Quercus ilex subsp. ballota
TGGACGACAAATGGCTGCCTAACCTCATCTACCTATAAAGCTATCTCTCCTCCAAATAATAACCCCCCAATTCCCAATGGTCTCTTCTCTCATTGATCCAATGACAAACTAGTGGAGAGTGAACTTAGTATGGGCTACCTTCCTCCCCTTTGAAGCAGACACAATCCTGAAGATACCCTTAAGCCACGACCTCCCTGAAGATAAAATTATTTGGCTGGGAAATCGCCGTGGAGTCTTCACCGTCAAAAGTGCCTACCACATAGCCCTTAACCTGTTGAACTCTATGGGGGGTGAGGAGTGCTCTAATGGTGATCCTTGCAAGCCAATTTGGAAGAAGCTTTGGCATCTGAATCTCCTAGCCAAAATAAAAATCTTCGCTTGGAGAGCATGTGTTAATGGCCTCCCTACTATGAAGGCAATCTATAGCAGGGGGATATCACAAACTAAAAGCTACCCCTTGTGTGGGAATGTAGCTGAAAATTTGGACCATGCTCTTCTTGACTGTGCTTTCTCATCTTCAGTTTGGAGTCTTTGGTCTGAGAACCCTTTGAGCACCCATGGTATCAAGAAGTCCTTCCTTTACTCTATACTTTATATTCTCTCCCATGCAACACTCCAAGATTTAGAACTTTTCTTTGCTATTGCTTGGGTTGTCTAGTTCAATAGAAACAGGTTGGTTCATAAAGGTAGTGGGCTGCCTCCTATGCAGGTGTGGCAGCTGGCTAAAAACAGTGTTGAGGACTTTGTTTGTTCAGCCACATGGGATTTTAACCAAGCTAGAGTTCCCCCATCCAGCTGGACTCTTTCTCCCCCTAAAGTTCATAAAAACAACGTTAATGGGGCATCATCAGAATCAGATTGCTCCTCAAGTATTGGTGTTGTCATTAGAGATAGTTTGGGTCAAGTGGTGGCTGCCCTTTGCAAGCCTCTTCAAGCTTGCTTCCCTGCTAAGCTTACGGAGATCATGGCTGTAGAACAAGGTGTGGTTTTGGCTCAAGAGCTTCAGCTTCCTCGGGTTATTGTTGAATCAGATTCTTCAAATGTCATTCAAGCAATTCAAGAAAAAGCCACTGGTAGCAGCTTCGGACACATCATCCAGAGAATTCTTCAAACTTGTGAGTCCTTTGAATCTTGCTTCCTTAAGCATTTAAGCAGAAACTTTAATTCGGTGGCTCATGAGTTAGCTTAACACGCTAGAAGATCCGGTTCTCATTGCCTTTGGAAAGGAGTTACGCCTCCTGTTGTAGCTACTTTCCTTCAATCTGATTTGTTGTAATGCTTAGTTTCTGCACTGCTGTGCAGACTGGTCTGTACTGACTCTTATTTGGTTTAATTCCAAATCTTTCACCTTTCAAAAAAAAAAAAAAAAGATTGCTAGAAACCATCTTTCTTTTTCCTTGAATTTTATGAGAGAATTGTTAATTAACTGAACATAAATTTTAAACTGGAGGATTGGAGGGCTAAAAGTGTATATGCCTAAAAGAATTTACAATTTTTAGGATATTTCATGTATAGGCTTATATATTTAAAATTTTCAAAAATAAAAATTTGGAGGGCCAAGGCCTCTCTCAGCCCCAAAGCGCATGCGCAGATTAAATATTAATACATATAAAAGCAAGGATCTCATATTGGAGAGTATGAGGTTGTGCCATATGACATATTCCTTAAAATTTCTTTATTTAGTTTTCTATCTTAACAAAGTTTGCATTTATATTGAAGTATCAATTCATTGAATTAGCCAATTATAGAGTAAATGCATATATTAATTATCTATTTTTATACATTAATTATTTATATTAAATAATTTTTATGATTATTTTTATAAACTCTATATAGAAAATAATTTTTATTTGAAATAATAATAATAAATTTAGAATATGATATTCTTACTCATGTTTAGTTACTTTGACAAAAATTGTCACAAAAGCCATAAAAAAAATTAAATATTTGTGAATTCACTAAAATTAATCTTAATCCTTTAAATTTCTTTGAATGCCATATAGTGAGTTGGAGGGAAAATTATGTTCCAAGCAAAATCCCTCTTTTGATGGAATCATTGTGTTTTCCTCACCATCACTATGCCTCTCTTAGCTGTTACACAAAAAATGCTGAACATCTTCATCTAAGCATCAATTGTCCAAAAATGGCTTTATAGTGGTTGTGACTAGTGTTTTAGGACTTCATATGCATTAAGAGTACAAGATGAAGTTATCATCATGCAAGATGAAATTATCAACATGACAAACTCATTATTCTCACATGAAAATTAATCTATAGGAAACCATTGGATCAATTTCTTGTAGAAATGTTATTTCTTTTTTCTGATTTTTGGCGGCATGAGCTCCCAGTTACCAAGTAGCTAGGAAATGTTGAGTTTAAATATGTACTTTTGCCAGTTTTGTCACATTATTTATTTTATGTAATTACTAACCTTATTTCCTTGTTAAATGATTGCCTAGTTGGACAATTGTATGAGGCAGCTTGATGAATTGTTGAAATTGCATAATCTGAGACAAAGTTTTCTTCATTCTATTATTTGGAAAGTTGGAGGCCACTAATCTATAGTCTGTGGGTACAATGTTATTAAAAAAAAAAATTATGTTCTCTCTCTTTTTCTCTTAAAGAATTTTTGTTTCTCTCTCTTTCTTCCCTCTTTTTTTTCTTTATTTGCTCTATGTTCTTCTCCTCTTACTTAAACTCTCTAAAATAAAATTTGCATAAAGATCAACCCCGACGTTGGTGTACGGTGGTGATTGAGAACAGCAACGATGTGGGTGTGTGATGGTGGTTTGGGTTTTTGGGTTTTATGAGTTTTCGATCTATTGGTGGTTTTCTGGTTTTTGTTGGCAATGGTTGGTGAAATTTGGGTGTTCTAAGCTAGGTTTTCTTAGGTGTATGTTCATATGGGTTTGTGTTTGATCGGATGTGGGTTTGGTGGCTGTGGTGCTGGTAATTGATTTGGAGTTGTGGGGTTGGTGGTTGTGATGGTGATGGTTGATTTTGTGTTGTAGGTGTGGAGTTGTGGGTACCTGACCCCCCAATTTTTTTTAAAATGTTGTAGAATAGGTAAAATTAATGCCCCAATTTAGTCTTTGCATGATGTGGTCATCCCAGCACAAGATTTGGCCCCCCCTAACTTGTCTATGCCCTTTAGTTTTTTACATGTTTTCATTTTTTGCCCATCAGTTTTTCACCATCTCCCTCTCCACATGCCAGCCACCCATATTTTACTAGCTTCTTTAGTTGAACTTTTCCTAAAACACTTTATAGCTTTTACCTTTTGGTCACCCAAAAACTTTTTATAGCTCAATACTCTCACATTCTCTTCAATTACTTCATTAAAACTCTTCCTTAACAAAGCATATCCTAAGAAAGAAAAAATAATAATTCTTCCTTAACAGGGAGTTTTATAATATGAAGCTATGTGGATTTTGAGAGGTACACAATTCTTGTTTTACCTTTTCATTTCTATTATAGTTCAATCTTTATTTACTAATCTTATGATTATGGTTTATGGTTTTCTTATTAAGTTAAATTTCTATATACTTGAGAGGTATAAAAGTGACCTTGAATTTATTTTTTCACTATAGTAATCTAATTTGGTTGAATTTTGATTTAATTTAATTTAATTTATGGTTGCTAACAATTATTTTGTTATATTTAATTTCTATTAATATTTTATGTTCTTGCAATGTGGTCTAGCTTTAATATATACTTATATTTTATTTCTATAAATGTTATGGACTTATAACTGTTTAAAGGAATAGGAGAAACTCAAGTAAAAAAATGGCCTTAAAATGATCAATTGGTTGTTTAGTTTTATTAGTATTCTAGGTACTAATAAGAATTACATTGATTAAAAATTTCTAACAAAAATTTTGCACTATTATACATACTTGATACTTCCAAGTTAATTGAAACACTTTTCTTCTTTCTTTTTTTGAAAACTAATGCATGACATATTTATGAGAAAGTTTATAAATACAAAAAATTTCACATTTATTGATGTGACTAATTGTTAGTTATGGTCAAAAAAATAATGTTAATAGTGGGCGTAGGCCTAAAAGAGAACTAATAAACACTAATATGATAGTTTTGCCTCGGTCCTCTCAAAGCAAAATGACCACCACTGTGAATGATTTAAGGATAGAATAATGCTACAGTCACAAACTATTTTACAATATTTTTACAAAATATTGATGTGACAAACCTCTTATTGGTTTTCATCTAGGCTCACAATTAATATCACTTTTTTCATTTACCAATAATCACTCACCACATCAGTAGTTTATAAAGTTTTCTGTAAAATAGTTTGTATCTCTAACATTATTCTTAAGGATATCGGTTAACATGACCCATAATAATATCAAATCAATTTTTTTTTAAATAATTAAAAAAATTTGTTTTGTTTTGTTTGGGCTCTTTTAACTAGTTCCAATATTTTTTTCAAAAAGTAACGGGTTTGAATGGTTTTCCGAATAACAAACCATTCTCTCACTCTTACTCTCTCACTATTAAAATAATAACAATAAATTTTAATTTACATTAAGTAATTCCAGATCAACTTTTAAAATAAATAATAAAACAAAAAACAAAAAAAGTCACTTTTTGCTCAAAACTTCTCAAATTGTAAACATCTCACCACTACTCGATCCCCTCTTGCAAGGTCTTATTGGTCATATCAACTTTGATGCTCTACTCTACCATTATGAATTGCATTTCATCTAGAGTGTTAGATTGGGGATTCCTCAAAATTTCCACCAAGGGTTTCATGATTTTGGTGTATACTAGATTGAGGACTCTTTTTTTTTTTTTCGTCAAATTTTATTTTGCCAATCTAGCCTGTAGTTGTTGGGTTTGGGATGGACAATTGGACATGCGAAGCTTGTAAGCTCCAGCTAGGGTAATAATTTCATGACCAACATGCCTTTGGTCAGGTTATGTGCATGTTCTGTTCCTTATAAAATAGGATAACATGTAACTAATTCATAATTTTGAGTTTTGACAGCTAGTTCATAGTTATTCAATTTTTCTAATCGTTATCTATAGGATAAAGTTTAACTATAAAAATTGTCATCGCCTAAGACTATAACCTTACTCAATATCATTAACATTACTACATATTTCAAAAATCTAATCATTGAATTGAATATTCTTTACGCTCTTAAAACACATATCAAATTTTATGCCAATTGAATATTTGTATATAATCTATAAGATTACATTTTATGCATAATTTTAAGTCACAAAAACTTGCAATTTAAATAATTTATTGATGATATAGTTACTGATCTTTAATTTTTTAGAAATTTTACAAGCTTGAAGAATATAAGAATAAAATATAATCCAATAATGAATTTGTCAAAATTCACCTTCAATAAAAAGATATTGAATAATTTCAAAGCCTTAGGTTACAACTAATTTCGTAACTAACTTTGTCATTATCTATATTTGTTTAAATCCATTATTTCATCTATTTTTGTTAGAATCATTAATGAAATTAGGCACATGAGATGCATGCACTCACTCAAGAACGGTTATTATTATTATTATCAAACTCCTTTTAGTATCAAACTATTCTCATTGGACTGATTTCCAATATTCCATTAATCATTTTAAAAGGATAGTGCATGGAAGCATTCATTCTTATAAGGCCTAAGGGAGAGGGAGATTCTTTCGATGTGGGACAGCAACTAAGCCAGAGATTACAAGTGCAACACTTGGTCTGAAGGCAAAAAATGCTCCCACAAGAATAATTTCCAATCCATTCATGATGGGTTTTACCCCCACTCTTGGATCCCAACTATTAAGTGCGAGTTTGGGCTTCTTTCAAATGAAATTTATAATCTTTTTCACAAGTGCAAGTTTGGGTCTCATTCTAATGATATTTATAATTTTACCAACATATAAATTTATAATCTTTTTTCACAATTTTTGTGTGATGATCTTGTTCATCCAAAATATTCGGAGTTTGGTAGCAATGAAGCTTATGTTTTGCACGTGCCAAGTGAGTTTTGTGGGTTTTTTTATTATATTTTTTTAAGAATCATGCCTAGTGTTATGACATTTTTTTTTATGAGAATATTGTACTTTATTAACAAAAAGATAAGTTCATACATTTTAAGCCAACACAGATACAATCATATTAAAATTTTCCTCTATCTAAATTACGTGGCAGTCAAATCACTTGGCATGCTGAGCCAATATATTTCATTTGTTGGTGAATTGCCTTCCCTATTCACATGTGAAATTTGCACAAATCTAAAATCTTGTAACCTCTAGCATACCACTGAGATGATGTTGTAAATGGCAACTGGTGGGCTGTTTGAGCTACTTCCTCCAATGTCTTTTTCATTAAATTACAGCATTAGGCCCACCAAGTTTAGGGACATTAAAATAAAAAAATAAAAAAAATTTATAGTAGACCAAAAGTCAACAAATCAACCATGAGAAGTCCACCATGTTCGCTTACTTAAATTGTGATTCCAAAGTAGGGGTGGCAAAATAAACCCAAACCCATTTGACCGCTCAAACCTGTCCACTCTAATTGAACCAAAACCTACCCAATTATTAGTTGGGTTAAATGGGCATCAACCCAATTAGACCCAATAATTATTGGGTTTTAACTAAAAACCCATTGAACCCCATTTAGCCCAAAAATAATATACCTAAATTCAACGCAGCCCTTTCCATATATTAATTTAAAAAAAAAAAAAAACCAACCCTCAGACAAAATTAGACTCTAATTTTCTTATTTCTGTTTCTTTAACTTTCTCGGCAACCAAACACATTCCAATTTCGTTAATATCTTTAACAAAAGCATTAAAAGAAAGCTCACCAGAGTCCATTTCTAACGGCTTCGAATCATCGAAGGAAGCATTTTCCAAACCTTGAGAGAAATTCAAGACCCAGACAACCCAGATATGAAACGTTGTGTTCGATTCAAGCCCGAGGAAATGTGAGGGATAGTCTGGCTAGACCAAACGGTGAAGAAGAATAAGACGAAAGATAGCTAGGGAGATCAGGTGGAGGAGGAAGAGGCAGAGGAAGAGGAGGATCTGATTCTTCCTCCGGTGATGATCTCCGATGACACCTCAAAGTTCTTGTACACGAACCGGTAGAGCCACTGGTCCATGATTCGGATCTCGCGAATCGTGTCAAAGACACTCCTTCTCGGGCTCGAAGGCGTGCACTGGTTCGTGATGGGCGACGACGACGAACATGGACTCATCGAGGCATCCCTAAATGTTCTCCGGCAAGTCAACAAGGTACTTGACCCGACACACAATGCCGTAGATTCAGGTCCGGGCTAGGCTGGGGTGGATGATGAGCTTGGGGGTTTCAGAGGAGGAGGAGGAGAAAGCTTTTTTTTTTTTTGGTTTTCGGTTCATAAATAATTGGAATTTAGTTTTCAAGATCCATTTTCTTATTTTTCTACATTTTCTCGGCAACCAAACGGTGGACATTCCTCTATTTTCCTGTTGCTGTGCTGTTACTGTCTTTATGGGTATTTTGGTAATTTTAATAATTGGGTAGGTTGGGGTTTACCCATTATAATTGGGTTGGGTTGGGTTTGGGTTAGCAATAATTAGTTAAATGGGTTTTAATGGGTAAATTGGTGTAGACAACTAAATTTATCGGTTCGAAATAAGTCAAACAAGTAAAATAGTTGCACAAATGCGAATTTGTATTGATGATTGTATGGTACAATTCTCTATGATTATAAAAGAGTGATCCTCTGATTCGATCTCCTTGAAAGATTTATTGATTGGAGTTGTGGTAATATGATTTTGATTTCAACACAAAATATCCTTCAATTTGGTTAAGGGATGGATCGAATATTGTTGAAACGGAATTACAATGAATCTTTGGCTATGAGCTTGTTAGAAATCCTTTGTTCTTCACGTTCTTCGTGTTCTTCGTGTGTTCTTGGTCTTCGAAGGTTTGTGGTGGAAGTTCTTCGGGGCTTTAGAAGCTTAGATCCGTAGAGCTTCACTGATTTGTGATTTGTTGATGGTTTCGGACACTTTAGGCTTAATTCCCGCAAACTTTGGATCTAGGCGGATGATTTGGATGATTTCTCTTCGAATGTTCTTCGTATTCGAAGTTGAAGTACTTGAAGTTCTTGGAGGCTTTAGAGCTTGGTTCCGGCAGAGTTTCAGGACTTTTGAGTGCTTCAGATGGCTTAGTGCCCTCTCTCCCCAGCTTTCCCTCAAATGCCTTAGGAAGGTTTCTATTTATAGGAGTTTGGAGGTGGGTGAGTGACACGTGGCGAAGTCTGATTGATGACACATGTCACAGTCTGATTGGTTCGCTTATGTCATCGCTTACACGTGTGAGGTTGCTTAGGTCATTGTTTACATGTGCGAGGCTGCTTATGTCATCGCTTACACGTGCGAGGCTGCTTATGTCATCGCTTGCATGAGCTGATGCATGATTGGTTCTTACATGACACTTGGCAAATTTCTGTTGGCTTTTGAATAGTGATAGCAAAACCTAGCAGCAGTATGTGGCGCTTTGTCATTAGCTGTATTTTGTGGACTTGGTAGTGTAACGTGTCAGCTTGTGATAGGTCGGGAATTTTCCCTCTCTACAATGGGATTTATATATCCAAACCCAATTATGTCCATCCCAAACCCGCCCATTTGACACCCCTATTCGAAAGCCACTCAATAGATCAAAGTATACAACTGCCTATGCCTATGTTGCTTAGTAGCTTAGATAATTTAATTAGGATGAAGCTAGAAAAAGGAAAATTTTGAAACTATTATTCATTTTATTTTTAAATAAAACTTATATATTGATGGAACAATGAACGTGATTAATAACACAAACATCATAAAATAAATCTCTTTATTGTTATTTATTGTACTTAATTTTAAAAAAAAATTGATACATTAGTAAGTAAAATGTATGTAGTAAAATTTATAATATTTCTACCATTACAAAAAAAAATATATATATATATATATATATATATTATTTTGTTAATAAAAATTAATCACACTCATTACCATATTAATTTGTAATTATTTTTTAGTGAAATTCTTCATTGGCATCCATGTTTTGAGAGAATTCTCTCGCCACAATATGCAATGAAATAAAGAATACTCCTCTAATTAACAAACAAATATACAAAATATCAACTATTATAAATATAGAAGAATGAATGTTTTTCATTAAAAATAAAAACTGAAAATTTGTGGACCAATATTGTGCTTATCATATATAAGAATTACAACTAACCAATATATGATAATGTGAGATGATGACCCAATTGATAAAGGGCAGTTTCAAGCTAATTTTTTTTCTAAAGAAACGGTTAAAGTGTATCATACTTATACAAAGACAAACTTTCAATTATCAAAATTTTATCTCTAAAAAAAATTATCAAGATTTTCTATCCCTATGACAATAAATTTTTATCACTAAATTCTGACTACAAACTTGAAAGGCAGAAATTAAAATACTATAGTTTAAATACAATGAGGACCTGAAAGTATAGAATTCAATTAAAACATTACAGTTTAAATACAATGAGGACCTAAAAGCATAGAATTCAAGCAATGTAACAGTAAAATAGAGATTTTATACATTTGGGTTTTATCCATACGAGCTTTAGCAAGCCAATTTATTGATTCAATCATCTTCTTTGGTTTATCCCTTATTGTCCATTTTGTTCTTGTAAGAAGGTTCCTATCATTTTATGAAAACACTTTTTTTCTGAATATTATTTTGTAAAAGGAACTTGAAACAACACGAAGAATCCAATCCAATGCAAACAAGAATGAACATTTATGTCTCTCTTTTCTTCTGGTATGAACTTGTGATGGAAGTGTTATACTATTTTTAAAATAATATTAATCAGACAAAACCTCATAGTATAAAGATTTGTATGGGGAAAGCGAAAGAAAAGGTCAGGGCTGAAACAGTGGGCGGGCTGGGCTGTGAAATTTTTCAAGGGTAAAATAGTATTTTTGTTATTTGGTGAGGTGTCAAAGATTTAAGCCATTAGATTAAATCTATGGCTGAGAATTTAGGTTTCTTTAGACAGACAGAAACAGCAACTAGGTGAAACATCATATACCTAGCTTCTCGTCAAAAGAGAAAAACGGCTCTGAACGAAGTGCGAATTCCTTGCTGCGCTCTCCGATCTGCCACTCCGCCACCATAAGTTCTCCTTTCGAAGCTAAGCTGAGACTGTCGTCATTGTGAAATGGGTAAATCAACAGCCTCTCTTCTTTTTATATGCAATCGTTTGATCATTAGAGTAAGCCTTCCATTTCGTGCTTTTACTTCTCATTATTGTTCTACTATTAGAGAAAATGCGAAAACCCCATGTCAGAATGGGAATCAGTTGTTGAATTCTGTGAGAGATCACTCCAAATCTGGAACCTTTAAGAATCTTGATTCATTTTCTGAAATGATGAGTAAAGGCATTCAGCCAAATGTTGTCACTTACAGTGGCGTAATTCAAGGACTATGCAATTTTGGCCGGTGGAGGGAGGCGGCTACTTTGTTGAATGAGATGGGGCAAAGGAAGGTCATGCCAGATGTACAAACATTTAGCATATTGGTGGACACACTTTGCAAGGAAGGGATGTTGACTGAGGCAAAAGAAGTTTTTGATGTGATGATTCAAAGAGGCATTGAGCCTAACAAAGTCACTTACACTTCTTTGATTGATGGTTATTGTTTGCAAAACCAAATGAATGAGGCAGTTAAGGCATTTAATATGATGGTTGAGAAGGGTTTTTCACCCGATGTGTTTAGCTATAACATATTGGTCAATGGATATTGCAAAAGTAAAAAAATTGATGAGGCAGTGCGTTTGTTTCATGAAATGTCCAACAAGGGAATGATTCCTGATGTAGTGAATTACAACACTCTTATAGGTGGGTTTTTTCGGGTGGGGAGAGTCCAAACTGCACTAGAGCTATTCAATACAATGCGAGCTTGTGGCCAACATCCAGATCCCCAGACCTACGCCATCTTGTTAGATGGCCTCTGTAAGAACAAACTGATTGGTGAAGCAATGGCATTGTTTCAGGAGATGGAAGACAAAAGGCTGGACCATGATATTGTGATATATAACATCTTGATTGATGGTTTCTGCAATGTTGGGGAACTTACAACTGCAAGAGAACTCTTTTATAGTCTCCCTACCAAAGGATTGCAGCCTAATGTTGTAACTTATAATATAATGATCAAAGGGTTTTGCAAAAAGGGACTAATTGTTGAAGCGAGTGAGCTGCTTGAGAAAATGGATGACAAAGGTTGTTCACCTGATGATTGCACATATAACACAATAATTCAAGGGTTATTGCAACATGGTGAGACAGCCAAGACAATGAAATATCTCAAAATGATGGTTGACAAGGGATTTTCAGCAAACGCAACAACTGCTGCCATGTTTATTGACTTGCTGTCATCTAAACAAGTTGATGAAAATATTTGAGAGCTGCTTCCAAAGTCTGGGTGAAGGTTATTTAGTTTCTCAAGATCAAAGACAACTTTTATATTTTAACCTATCACTAGTCATTATGTGAGTGGTATATTTGCTTTAAGTAAAATTCTATACTTCTTACGAGATGGTATTTCTTTTCATTTATGTGCCCAAGATTTAAGTGACGTGTATTGGCTTCATATAACACAAGTTGATATATCTTTCCATTTATGTCCGTAAGACTATTTTGTTCCTTTAACAGTTTCATCTTTTGTTGCAATTTTGTCATGCACTCATTTTATTGCTTTGAACCTAATTTCACCAATATTGGTTTTCAAATTTTGGTTGATTGGCAGTTGCTAAGTGTTATCCTGTAAAGTGTGGCATTTTTGTAGTTATATGTCCATTGGCTACTCGAATTAATGCATTTGAGACTCACATCTAGTGATTTCCTTTCAGTGTTTATAGATTATCTTCTCTTATGTACATAGTATTGAGTTTTCTTTGTACTTTGTTTGCTGCTTTGTGTCCTTTTTGCATGAAGTAGTCCTTTTATTTTCAATAAAAAAAATCTCTTACTAAAAAAAATGTCTAGCTATTGCATGTTAAAATGTAATTCAATAAACTATATATTATGCTTAAATGTTATATATTATTCTTTATGATAAGGTGCTGTGAATGCCTTACTCATATTTCTAAGCTGAACATAGCCTACTTTCATAGGAACCGATTTAGACCAGTGTAGCTTGAATAGCTTCTCAACTTAAGGAAGTTGCTTCTTTGTCCATCAACTAGAAGATAGGAAATTTAGATTTCATTCTGGTACAAAAGTAACATGATAGTTTGTTGATCATGAAATCCAGTGTCAATATCTTTTATGAATGTGGTAGATGCTTTAACGAAGCAGCAACAAGACCCCCTACAAAAAAGAAAAAGAAACATGAAAACTGTTTTTTATTTGGCATGTACCAGAAAAAGTGCTGACATTGGAGCTTGACTAGTGGTTGGAGAATATGCAACATGCTATGGTTGTTATTTTGAAAAGCTAATGAGTTTTATCTCAAATGACACTTCCTCCTCCTTTAATTATGGGATGGAGGGTAAGGTCTTGGGTTCAAGATCCACAAGGTGTGTGTGTAACTTATCAATAAAAACAGTTTGTTATTGTGAGGAACAGATTTGGCATTTTGTAATGTTAAAATTTAAGGAAGACTAGTTACTTAGTGAATAGCTTATTTACCTAGCAGATTACCAGCCATTTAAGTAACCTCTTATGATTGTCTATGTAAGGGGCTCTAATATAATATTTCTGGTTTTGGAATTTTTTAGAAGAATTGCATGCAGCCTGACCTTTATGCTCAAGAATACTAATATATACTTGGTTCATAACTTCATATAGCTTCTTTCTCACTACAGCTAGCTTTACTATGTTCCAACCATCATTCAAAGCTAACCTATCACAGACCGCTAGTTGTCCAAATCAGATGTGACCGTCCAGCTCGGACTTTATATGTGAAAGACCCAATATTTATTTGCCAAATGGACGATTGTCGCATGTCACACAAAAAAAGGTTCTGAACAGTTGTGAAATGAAAGTAGGGAAACATGGAATTAGTTTGATGCTTTTATGAAATGATAGAAAGTTTATTTGCAATTGGTGATATTATGTGGGAAGGGGAGGAGGTACCAGTTGAGCTTGAGCTCATTGGAAGGACAATTGACAAGTCTTTGTAATTTTTTGGACTTACATCTAAATTTTGAGAAAAGATTTGTGATGTTTAAAGTCAGTGGACAAAATCTCTAACAAACTCCACAACTGGAAGGCCAAGATTTTAACCCGGCTGGTAGGCTAACTCTAATTAATCCCCTTTATCTCTTTTCTTGTTTAGAAACTCTTGATTGGAAAACCTGTGAATTCTGATGGGGTCATACTGGCAGTAAAAGGAAAATTCCGAAATTCTCACTACAGCTAGCTTTTTGAGTTGAAAAACTTGATGCTTGACTAGGAGAGGGGGGACCTTGGGTGTAGGAGCAGTGCTGGGTTTTATAATTCCAAAATTCCTTTCTATATGAAACACTTAGGGCCTATTTGGTAGTGTGTTGAAGAGCCTTCTAAAGAGCTTTTAAGTTGTAGAAGCTTTTTAACGTTCACTCCTCTGCTACTATTTCAGCTTTTTGAAATTAAAAAAAAAAAAAAAAAAAATTGAAAATGACACCCGATGGCCCTCCAATCTCTAATGTTAAGTTAATGCGATCTGTCCTTATTCTAGAAAATGATAGTAATAGTATGAACTATGAAATCTTCAAATATTTCCTCTTCTGTAGACAATTGACTGAGGGAGGTTAAAACCAAACCATGTATGGGGATAGTATTGAGTGAAAATGGTTAAGTTTGTGGAGGTTCAATAGTTAAAGAGAAATCTATTAATCTGTAAGAAGGGGAAAAAAAATTATACTAAGCTTGAGCCTTGTGTTTTGGCTTGGAGATCATTCTCATAAATATTGTACATCACCTCCATCCCTACATCAGTGGAGGATAAAACTGACTAATGGGGGTAATGATATTTGTAATGAATATCTTGATTTTTCATTCATTTTTGCAGGAAAAGTTGTAAAAACTGTGGCATTTCAGGAATAGTTCTGATTTTTAGTGAATGCTTGTCAATGTTGAGACTGTCCCCAAGCATCTACTCACATACATGTAAAACACTGTTGTGTCTTTAGCTGCTAGGATCACTGGCTTATACTCACTTTCAAAAGTATTTCCTATGCTGTAAGTTTTCTGTTTGCTAGTTTGTGGCCTTGACTTATATTTATAAATAATAAATAGAAAAAACGGGGGTAGCATTTTTGTACAAATTTGTGGTAAAAAATAAAGTGTGTTGTAAGACAGAGGTGGACTAGGTTGTTAACGGCATCAGTGTTTTGTGGTTTCTTTGTGTTGTTACAGGCTTAATAGTTCCTAGATTTATCTTACAATTGTGTCACCTTAGAAATACTATCCATATTTGGACTTAGTGTATGTTTTAAAGAAATCTTTTTCTGAAGGGATCTATTGTACTTCTGTAAAGAGATTCGTACAAGTTGAATACTGTCCTCTACATTTTGGTTTGAATAAAAATAGACATAAATTTGTAACTGCCTAAGTTGCTTTCTTGCTATTAGGTCAACACTGTACTGCTTTCTTGATATGATAAATCTATGTCCTCAGGTGTTCATATTGTCTTAATTATTAACTGGTAGAGGGGTTATACCATCACTGTAAATCATGCTCAGGACCCTTTGGAGCATATATTAATGCATGATAACCCATCTATTGCTAAATATACATTTTCATTGAGAATACAAGTGTAGTATAGCTGGTGTGAGTATTAAATTTTGACATCAGTATGCTTTTGTATCATCTGCATTCATTTTTTAGTGTTGGATTTGAAGCTTAATTTCTCCATAATCTCTCTCTCACACACACCCAGTCCACAGTATTCATGCTCCTAATTCAGAACATGTCTTTATATATATATATATATATATATAAAGACATGTTCCGAATTACTTGAAATTTTTTTTGCTTACAGTTCTGTTGGTGTTGAAGTGCATGGCAGTTAAGTTATTGGAAATACTTGATTGTAGTAACTTGTGAATTGCCACTGCCTCTCCTGCTCCGAATCTGCACCTTGTGTTGAAGTTTGAAAATTTGTGTATTTAACACATGAAAGTCCTGTCTGAAATTGTGAGCTCTTGTTCCATTTGGTTTTGTTGGGTTTAATATTTTGTATAGTATTACACAGGTCGTAAACTAGAGGTGAGGTGGTTACTCATTAGTTTCCCCATATCCACTTGCTCTCCTTAATTGGGTGATTGCAGGCACTTCAAATTATCAAAGAAAAAAAGAAAAGAACAGGCACTTCGGATTGTATGATTGCCAATAGGGCCAAAAGGCTCTGCAGTAAAGAGGATAAATATAGGTCTTCCCTTGCTCAATTATTTGTAAATATAAAGGCATGATATGATTATTGTTGTTAGATTTTGAAATCCCATGATGTATATTACTTGTATTAGTTTGACTCAAGTGTTATGATGCACGTAAAAATTAGATGTATCGACATAATTTGACTAAGGGATTCAGTTTTAATTGTCTCAAATTTTAACATACTTTGACATTTGTTCTGTTATGGAATGAAATAGCAGGCGTCAAGTTGTTGAAATGTAGACTTCTTTTGTTCCATTATGGATTCAGTTTCAATGGCAAAACATTGCATGCAAGTTCCGACTTACAATACGTGTGTTGATGACTTTTTTGATCTTTACTTGTGTGAATACCGGTTAGTGTGGCTTTGGCCTTTGACTTTGTGCAAACATTTCTTTGTTTTTGCCCGTGTGTTTGTCACTTTACACAAATAAAAGTGTCCACGTGTTTGTGGTCATTTTGCTAATTAATAGAAACCTATGATTCTCTCACCAAATTCTTGGCTTAAAGGTGGTGGTGACATTCTCTGACTTCTTAAGTTACATGATTTTAGGCAAAGATTTAGCAATTTAGATCATGGGGAGGACTAAGGAGAGTCAAATTAATACTAGCAACATTATATTTTAAAATAATTATATTGAAAAATATGTGAAGTTTTTTTAATTAATGAATTGAAGAGAAGAAAAAATTTGAAAGGAAATCCATAGACGAGAAATCAATACCATCAACTCAAATTTTTATATTTAATAAAATTTTTATGTTTTATATCATTGCTAATGTTTTATGGTGACTGGCCAAACATGTCAATTTTTTAGCTAGGTGGACAAATCCTATATGAAACGCAAAGTATGTCTATGTACATTGAATTATTTGTCCCATTTTAGTAACTAGTCAGTTGTCAAAACATTAAAATACTCATTTAAGGGTTACACGTGTTTGACAAACCTCTTAATGTGAAAAGGAAGTTGGATATTAAATTCACACCTTTTAACAACTCACCTCACCTCTCTATCACCTTATATATTAGACTCTCCTTTCACTCTATACCACATCAAAAACCTTTATGCCTTCAAGATTACTAAAAATAATGAAGGGACATTCTCTTACACGGGCTTTCAATATCATTTTCATCATCATCTTCACCCTCTTGCTCTCTTATTCCATGCATATTGAGGGTTTGAGAGTTCTCAAAGATCAATCTTCTTCTTCTTCTTCTTCATCCATGAAAAGTTTTATTATAAACCAAGCTTATTATAGACCCAACAAAGGGGGAAGCGGTCATTGATCACAACCATGGTCAGTTTAGCTATTTTACTTACAATATAAGGTTCAACAATTTTGCAAGAAAGGAATTAGTCAACAAACATTTCCTTTCTACAAGGGATCTCTTTAATGGAAAATTCTTTGTACGGAAATCTTCCATTAGATACTAGGCTTTCTTGTCCTAATCTTGAAACTCTGTATTTAGAAGTGACGATAATCTAAATTTATTGCAAATTTACATGTAAAAGTCATTAATTTAGTCCTCATCACATATACCCCCAAACCACAATTCATTCTCACATGTTCACTGATATATTTAAAAGGAAAACAAAGATTGACCTTAAAAAACCAATAAAAATTAAACTAACTAAATACAACAACCAATGTAATATGAAGCTCCAAAGAATGTCAAGATACTATCTTCCCGCAAAAATATGAATGATATTGCAACTCCAAAAACATACTTTCAAGATGCTAAACTGCATAAAACATATGTAACACCTTAACTACCACTGTTAATATGGTTTATTATCAGAATTCAGACCAATTTAATACAGCGACCAACATCATATAAAACTTAAAAGAACCTGAAGATAGTATCTTTCCCTCTAAAAAGCAGAAATATGACGCAAAATATTGGCATATATCCACCAATATCATCAACCAAATGAACCCAACAAAATCAGAAGCCCAATCAAATTTCCATTGTAGGCTTACATTAGAAGTTTACAAATACACCAAAGAAATACCTCTGCTTGATTCTAATGCAAAGGAAGCTAAATAACAATTCAGAATCCAAAATAAGCAACTGGGTATTCACCTAAACTTCATTAAGAAGCACAAGATAAGAAAAAGAAAGAAACTTGGTGGACCTGTAGAGAATTGAACAACTTGGACTTTAAAAAGGGAAAAAGTGCGAGACCAACCACAATAGATTAATAGCTTTCCTGATATTTAGTTTTCTAAAAGTTGGCGATATCCTGCAAAGGTCAACAATAATGGTCATTACTTAAAAATTAGGACTCAAATTCATTAACTTAAAATTAGAAGCTTTTTAATGCAGCACCTACCAAAATGAATACTCTGGCATGCTCAATTTTCAATCAATCTTGCCTTCCCAAAATAAGGCTAGATTGAACAGAGTGACAATCTAACAAAGAGGCAAAAAAAAAAAAAAAAAAGTCAACAAAGAGAGATGTAAGCAAGAATCTACCTAAAAAACCCTATCTCTATAACTGAAATTTGGCAATCAAAAATAGGAAAGAATTATAGCGGGATTCAAAATTGAAATCACATCTATCATAGCACTCGCAATTCATGTTGATATAGGAGTCTTAGGATGCTTGGACTATCCTCTGATAGAATTTAAAATTGAATGAAAAAGATTGCATAAAGAAACTGAAACAAATCCTCCAACAATGACAAAACCATAACCTATATAAAGAGAATTTAAACTCTCACAATTTGAAATAAAACAAAAAATTAATTAAATAAGAAAAGGGTACGAAGAAACGAACTTGATGCATAATTTTGAAGCATTTTTTATGTTAGAATTAAATGATTTCAAATTTAAGGGGCAAACGAAAAGAAAAAAAAAAAATCTTTCAAAAATCTACCAAACAGGGAAAAACATTCTAACCAAATAACAATAATTGACAAAATAGAACCCAACAAATTGGAAAAATAAAATGGGAAATCAGGTTACCTTTAACCTTGATTCAATAATTTTTTTGGCACAATGACTCCTAGAAATGTATTACAAAATTTAAAAGATAAGTGACTGATGGGAAGCCAAAACTTTTTTTCTAATCAAAACATAGTCACTAACCAAATTGAGTCTTAAGAATTGAAAGTGGTCTCTACCATATTTAGATGTACCAAAATCAAGAGTTCAAAATATGGTAATCCAATAACAATAATTAAATCCAAGATCATAATTATAGCATTTGGCAATCATAAGCTCATAAGGTATTGTCTTTTTTAATTTTAACTGTAATGTAAACTTCTAGGCATATAAAATTTAGGTATAAACAGCACTTCATGTGTGGGAATCACTAAATTTTTTTGTAAAGCATAAATCATGCATTTTCAACACTTATAAAATATCACTAATAGAACTCAAAACCATCAAAAGCAAGACAATGTAATCATTGAGTTAGACTGAATTGGAAAACCTCACAAACACAAATAAGTCAACTTGATTACAAAACAATAGCAGACAAAAAAAATCAAAGAGAACTCTATCTATTTGGCTATAGGAAGAAGATTGAAAAAGATTAATGGAACCATAATAGGGTTACAAGTCAATTGAATCCAGAACAAAAACCAATTCAAACCCAAATACATCAATTGAAAAAATTTAACTGAAAATATGAGATAAACAGAGGAAAAATCAAACTATCCTAATCTTTCAGTTTGATTTAGTAACTCTTCTTAAAAAACATCCAAACGTCTTATCTGAAAGAGAACTCAAAAAATTTGTGCTTCAACAAAAGGATGGGACAAGGAGGTTTCTTAAACTATAGAAAATAAATTGAAGTTGTAATCTAGCTTGAATTGAAAAATGTGCAAGATTGATTCCATAGTACCATTGACTGCTCATGGGACACCAAGACTGAATTGGTTCAAAACATATTTCTAAATTTATCCATTTAAAAAATATTAAATTCTTAAGACTCTGCATATCAAGAAGAAGAATAAATATATATGGATTTAGGAGTAAGCATTGTTCTAAAAAAATTACTTAGAAACAGATGGACTGTGGGTAGGAGTTCTGAAAACTTTTCCAAAAGACACCATCTCTAGATAAATGGTAAAATTTATAATATTTGACCAAATAGAATAACATCCCAAAACAATAACTAAATATATCCTTCTGCGTCACTCTTGTAAACCACATCCATCTCATATAGGATCTTGCCAAAGACAACATGGTATTCCATCCAAAAAAAAAAAAAAAAAAAAACAAAAACAAAACAAAAAAGACAACATGGCATTCCATCCAACCTTTTAAAGGAAGCAAAAAGCAAGCATGTAAGAAAGAAAAAAAAAATCCAGGCTATAAAAACTGTGCACTAAACAGATGGTACAAATTATCATTGTTCAAATACATTTTAAAAATAATATAAAAAATCCTCCACACCATTAATACAGCCAGCAAACGTCACCAAGTCTTAGTCTTCTTCTCCTATGTTATCTCATGTAAAGATATTGCCTTAAGGTGCACACATGTTGCTAATTCAGCACATGGACACTCAAATTCATGTAATGAGTCTACCCACACCTAAATATGAAAAAAGATCTTGATCTACCTTAATCGATAAAATCTTCAAATTAGCACTTAAATCAAACCATTCACTTACAAACCAACAACTTGAGTACAACACTACTTATTTAATAGGAAAAGATGAGGCAGTTGCCCTTAGTTCCTACACATAAATCAAATGCACTCAATTTGCATGGAGTAAGAAAATGTAAATATTAAGTATTCTAAATGGCACAATGGATTTTGCACAGCCACCTTGCCTAATCATATCAAAATATGCCCACAGGATCCAAAAGCCAAGACAAAGTATTCAAATTAAAAACTTTCACCCTTGACCATAACACTATTTGCCTTATAAATAATTTGCTTTATACAAATGAAAATCCGAAATGAACATAAATCAAGTATTCCACTGCAATGAACATCATCAACTTCTTCAACAAATTTTAACACCTTCAAAACAAAAGCAACCAAATTTTTAACAGTTATCACCTTTAAATTAAAAGAAACAAAATTTTTAACAATTATCAAGAACAAACCATATATATAACCCAAAGAAACAAAGCAAAAATCATTAATTTAAAAAAAAAAAAAAAAAAAAAAAAAAACACGTACATAGATCTGCCAGTGCACCCAACCCAAATTTGCTTTATCTATACAAAATCCTCCACTCTAAGAACGCTCACCTGCAAAGAGCCCCACAATATCGAAAAAACCCTTTCCATTATTTCTCCGCCTTTTCTGCTTCTTCTCTAAAGTGGGTTTGTAGATGTCTTCGATCATGCCCTGTTTTTCCTCACCATTCAACCTTAATCAAAACCAATAACCCAACCTCAATCAAGACCAATAACTCAAAAAAAAAAAAAAAAAACCAATTTTTGTTGTTTAAAATACCTATATTGGTAGTGGTTCCGACAGTATATGACAGTGGCAGAAGGATGGGCTGAAGGTGGGTGATGGTTTGACATGGGTGCGGTTTGACACTCCGACGGCTCCTCTCTCAGTCTCTCTCTATCTGTCTCTGGCCGCTGGGTTCAGATTTACCTTCTCTCTCTATATGGCTATTTTATTTCTAACAGAGAAACGGTAGACTGTGCGATTTACAGAGAGGGAGAGAGAGAGAAAAGCGTATAGAGAAAGAGATAAAGAAAGAAGTGTTTGGCAAAATAACGGGATTTTTTAGAAAATAACCATCAAACCCAAACAATATCATTAGTTAGGCAAACTTTCAAACTAATTTCGTTTCTAACAATTCAAGTTCTCTGGAGTCGAGTTCATTGTTACTATTCTGTTTTGCCAGCAGCTGAGGTGGACAAAATTGACACGTAGGCCAGAAATTGAGTCCAGAGGACTCGATTTCTATGCATAAAAAACGAGTCCGTTGGACTCGATTTTGACATTCCTCCTTTGCCTATAATAGTTGAAGTCTACCCAAAGACACAGCAACAACGAGGACTCCACACAACCAACGGACATGCTCTGTTTTACTCTCCACAAAACAGAGCATACCGACGAACTTGCATCAAATCCATGGCAATATAGAGACGAGAGCAGAGCTTTAGTTTAAGTCCATGGCAATATAGAGAATACCGACGGACATGCTCTGTTTTACTCTCCATAAAACAGAGCATACCGAATTTCAATTTTCTACTCCTTCCTTTATTTGTATTTTTTGTTTCTGAATTTTAAATTAAATCTCGTGGTTGGATTTCTATTCTTGTTTGTGCTGTGGCTTAAGTTGTGTGGAGTCCTACTGAAGAGCTAGTTGTGTGGAGTCCTCGTTGTTGCTGTGTCTTTGGGTAGACTTCAACAATTACAGGCAAAGGAGGAACGTAAAAATCGAGTCCAATGGACTCTTTTTCTGGCCTACGTGTGAACTTTGTCCACCTCAGCTGCTGGCAAAACAGGGAATAGCTACAGTGAACTCGACTCCAGAGGACTCGAATTGTTAGAAACGAAATTAGTTTGAAAGTTTGCCTAACTAATGATATGGTTTGGGTTTGATGGTTATTTTCTAAAAAATCCCAAACTACTACCACAGAACCAGAACGTTGTGTTTGTAAATGTAGTTAGTGTGTTATTTTTTAGAGAGAACTTAATAGGCAAAGCCAGATTCAGATTAGGTGCAATACCTAAGTGTTACTTTTTAGAGAGAACTTAATAGGTAAAGCCAGAAGGTATTGCACCTAATGCAATAGTAATAAACGGTTGAGATTGAAAGTTTAAAAAAGAAACTTTCAATCTCAACTATTGAATAAAAAAAAGTTAAAAAGTTAAAGTTAAAAAATGAAAGTGGTAAAAATCAATAGGACTGGATGTAGTGTAATTGCACCCGGTGTAATACCCTAGGTATTGCACCAAATCCAAATCCGGCAAAGCCAAAAAATACAATTGTTCAATGTCAAAAGTGAAAAGACACTTGTTTCTTCAAAAAATAAAATAAAATAAAACACTTGTTTCTCCAAAAAAAATGAAAAGACATAACTTTTCAGTTTTTTAAAATGTATACATGACATTAATTTGTGTAGCCACATGGCGCAATGAGAAGCAGTCAACAAAAAGTCAAACGTTTCGGCTATTAGTTATTACTAGTCGCCAACCCGTACGATGCACGGGAATAGCTACTGGATGAGTTTTAGGGGGGAAAAAAACCATTATTTTTTAGTTGGAATGGTAAGCAATAATGCATGAGAAAAAAAACTGATATTGAAAGAAATAGCACAAAGTTTTATTAATTAGTTAGAAGAAAACAATGTTGTTTTATTTATTAGTTTTTTATGGGAAGGAATAAGAGATAAAATGTCGCATATATAGGTATATATATATATATACACACACACAAAAAGGTGCATATTGAAAGGTCATATCCTTTCAAATTAGATATACCAAAAGATGTCTTTTGAAATGTCATAACTCTTCATATTAGATATACTAAAAAGTGTCTATTGAAAGGTCATAACCCTTTATATTGGATATTTATTAAAGATGTCTATTGAATAAAAATGTGCCTATCGAATGAAAAAATGTTTATTGACTGAAAAGGTACCTATTGAATGAAAATATGTCTATTAACCAAAAGAGTGCTTATTTAATAAAAATGTGTCTATTGAAGGGTCATAATCCTTTGAGTATAAATAGTTGTTTATATTCATTTGGTAACTTTTTCTCTTTTATCTTTCCTAAAAACATAAGAAACCTGTGGGTCTTCTCAAAAATTGCTCTCTCTCTCTCTCTCTCTCCCCTAAGTCCTAATCTGAATGAAAGAATCTCATTTTGAAGTGCTTTCTCTCTCACGATCCAAACTCTCATCCTTATCACTTTGTTTCTGTCTTGCCTCTTTTTTTGGTACGTGTTTTTATTATTTAATCTATTTGTATTTAATCTACCACTCCTAAAAAGAAAGAAAAAAGACAAAAACGATTTTGGAGTTTGTTTTCTATTTTCGGGTTCTAGAAGGTTCTTGGTTCCATAGGAATAGATCTAGTGAATTGAAATGTATTTAGTCTTTGTGTTTGGTTTTTCTAAAAGAAAACGGGGGAATATTTCTTTATGATTTCCTTCGGCTTCCTTTTTTTTTTGTTTTTTGCTTTTCTTGAGAAATGCTTATAAGTTTATTATTTTAGTTTTTTTGGGTGAAAATGTGAGAATCAGACATGTATGTGAGTTTGAGATCGCCTAACGTCAAAAACCAAATGACTTTTGAAAATTGAATGCTGGGTTTGAATTTATTTACAATTTTGCGCTGTTTTGGGGGTTATGTACAGACAAAATAAAATGCACAATTGTTTGGCATTTTTAAATGTAAGCGTGTGGTACTAACCTATATAACCACGTGGCACAATGAGAAGTGGTCAACAAAAAGTCACTAACTCATGTGATGCACGGGATAGTTAAATAAAAAATAAAAATATTTATTTTGCTACCATAACTTGGCTTTAAAAAAAATGCTATGGTGATGACTTCACACAATGCTCAACTACAATTAAATTTGCTATTCACTATCAATATAATCTATGTTATCTTGCACATTTGTTTGCATAACGAACGGGTTGTTTTCACCATTTTAATAAAACAATCTATGGTAGAGGAAAGAGATAAACTGTTCCATTGAAGGATTCATGATGAATGTCCACTTTCCCAACTTGTTTAGTGTAGAATGATGTTCTCTTTCCTCTTCTTTTGCACTGCACTACATTTGGGTAGTGTTCAGCACAAAGGATTGCACAGAACTTCTCCTAATCACGGATGTTTTGGTTGTAAACCTATGCACATATCATAAAGAGTAAATCCTACTTTGGATAGATATACTATACAATTATTCAAATGGTTAAATTAAGAAGGAAATAAAGAAGAAAAGTTGCACCAGCCACAAACTCAATTAGATTTCTCTTGAATTAAATGGCATTATAAAGTGTTATAAAAAATGAAAAAAAAAAATTGAGAAAGGGAAAGGAATACTTACACTTGAAAATAGAAAAATTGAAAATCTACAAATTCAATGCTTGATAATAGATCTACAAATTGCATTCTCATATTCTCCATCTTCTGAAAGTTAATTGGATATAATTAAAAAGTTTTCCCAACAAAACGCTCTTTCCTTTCTATTACGCTTTGCATATTTTCATCCTTACAAAGTTTAAGAAGTGCTCTGTGTTCACTACATAAAGAATGTGTGCGCAAGTTTAAAATCAATAATAGAATTAAGTTAATCATTAAAAAAAACCTGCAAATTCCACAAAAAGGATCAGTATGGATCAGCTTAATAATCAACCTGCAAGAATCACCAATAAAGGATCTTCTTTAGCATAAATGGATCACTATGTGCAAGAAAATCTGCAATTTTTAAGGCTGGATTGAGGCATTAAAAGATAAACTCCATACGAAGCATCTTTCCAATATTTGGGTCCTAATGGTGCAGTGCAAAGATGGTGACCTGTTACACAATTTTTTTTTTTTTTATAATTACAGTGAACATCCTAAAGCTGTTAACCAATATAGAAACTTGTATCCAATAGTATACACCAAGTGGGGTAAATGCCTCTATATCATCTAGAGCCCAATTGTTTTAAAGCATTTTGAATCGCAAGAGCATCTAATGGCTAAAGTGCTTTTGCCAAAAATGATCATATAGTTCTAAGCAACAAACTTTTAAAATGCAATCATAGTTCTTGTAAATCTAACAATCTTAGGTAACTGATACTGAATCAATGCATTATTGATCATCTTTGCATACAATCTATAATAAATAAATGACAAAAAAAGGAAGAAAGAAAAGGTTTAAATTAATCAATAAACAAATTAGGCTAAGTAAGTTGGAGAAACATGTTTCATAGAAAGAGAATCTTGTATTTGCGAATTAACCTTTCATGGTGCTACCTCAATACACTACAAAGATATGAAATTTTCATTGATCTAAATGCTCAAAAAAATAGAGAGTTGAGAACTATTATATCATTTAATTATGTGCGTCTCAAATTTCTTCGTTTCTTTAAGTTTTTGATCTTCACTACTTACATCAGCAGAAGAATTGCTAAGCATGAACCACCATTAAATTTTGGCTTCAAAAAGATTTATATGCTTATATAATAGTGGCTGTGAACATTAGAAAGTGCTGACCATTATAATAGTGCATTCTTCTAGTTCCCTTTACTTCTCTAGTTCTATCAATAGACTTAATCTCTATTTCATGCAATTCAGCCTTAATATTGCAAAACATTACTGTGTCTACATATTTGTAAATGTTATTAGCAAGCATATAAATTTTCAACTTGTAGTATATTTATAAATGTTCTTCCTCTTTGACCCTTTTTTATGTTCTCAATAATAATGTAATAATACTGAAATGGTTACTTTAATTTAACTAAAATTTTTCTCAAATTTGAATCACATACACAAACCAAAATTCAATAATACATATAATTATTCCACCATTTTTCTAACAATTCATGTTAAAAACCTATAAAAAGAAGCTATACTAAGTCTCAGAATAAATATTAAAAATTGGTGTCATATTGAAGTATATGGGTTGTGGAAAATAAATGCAGGGAAACGTTTGTTTTAGTAACCATTTCAATTAGGCGTCACATTGTTTGTCCCACATACTGACACAATGACAAAGGCCAGACTCTTATCCAAGCCATACGCACAAAAATATAAGGTAAATATTTGATTTTCCTTGATATATATTTTCTAGGGATTTTTGTCAACTTACTTAGTAAATCTGCGATACATGATGAGAGGTATAAGTTCAGTAGAAGATAGTTCCTGAGGGCGTATCTGCCTTCTTCTGTAAGTGGGATTGTAGATGTCTTCAATTTTTCCCTTCTATCAACCTTAATCAAAACCAATAGCCCAAATAATCAAGGGTGTTACTGGATAAGCGGATAACAGACCAAACAAATTGGCTCATATATCAATTATCAATAACACACCCAAAATGATAAAATTATAAATAGATTAAAATGGTAGAATGCAAAAGAACTTAACTGTTTATTTCCAATTCAGTCAAAGAATTAGACAAACAAACAAAAAGAGAAGAAAGATATAATACCTGTTTCCAAAGTTTTCAAGGGCTTTAGCGAACTCCTCATACTTATACTCCATCTCCACCTCTGTAATATCTTTTAAATTAAAGCATGGACACAATAAAAATGAGTGAAAAAGATCATAAATTTATGTAAAAATTCAAAAATTCAGGAATTTAGATTCAGATTCAGTAATAAGAACAAAATGGTCGGGTATTTTATCTTAAAGGTGCTGTCTAACATAGAACAGATTGGATTTGCCAGGTTGTTTTCTCTTTATTTCCCACTAACAAAAGTAGAGTATTGTTTATGAGAAAAGTTTGAGTTGAAGCCAAGAGAAGAATTTTTATAGATACAAAATATTATGGAAAATTCATATTGGAGTGGAAGAGATTGTACCTGTCAAAGTCTCTGTTTCAACACCTCTATAAAAAACATCCATTGGGTTTGAAGTTGACCTTCTGGGAGCCTGACCAAAACTGCAGTATTGATTAAAATCTTATTACAATTCTAAATCTTGATGCAATCATTATTACTTATACAATATCAATTAATCCGATATAGTAACTATTTTGAAGTCTCTGTGCTTCCTATTTTGAAGTATCTTTGAAACCTATTATTTGAATTATTTTGCCATGCAACAGCAAGAGTTTGAAAAAAGAATAAAAAATATTATAGTATGGAAGGGCAAAAGTTAAATGTAGAAAGCTTAAAGGAGAAAAAAATGTATAATTTTTACCTATTTTCACACAAAGATTGCGAGCCTCATTCCAATCTATCTCATGATAGGGGATCATATAAAGCTCCTTTCTCAAAGACCGGATTGTGGATGTGATAGGACCAACAAATCTTTTCCCATATAAATAAGACATGGACAAATACACCATTCAGCAATGACACCACATCCTTCCTATTAACAGAAAAGATGGAAATTCATAACCAAGAAATTGAGGACAAGGCCATTCTACTGCAATTAGCAACCCCCTCAGTTGATACTCATGAATCAGAGTTCTTCCTCACAAATTTTAACAGAGAATATACAGATTGAACAAATTTTAAGTGATATATGACATTTTCCCAATGCTTTCTAAACCATATTAGTAAGATTTTTAAACCGTAAGCAATACATGATACTTTTTCCTTGACAAAACTGAACATACATTGTGTTAAGGGAGAAGGTAAGGGAAGAGCCATATTTCTGGCGCCAGTGGATTATTCCTAGACCATTCATACACTCCAAGTACCTGAAACCAGAGAAAATCAACCACAAGTTTTTTGTTTTTTGGTTTTTTTGGAAAATGTACACGTTTTCTAAAAGAATAGAATCAAAAGAAACCTAAAATCAAGTTCAAAGAATAGGTGCAATCCATAGAAGCCAGCAATTCATTTTAAGTTGGAGAAACAGAATCCAAATAAAAACGTTTGTTGGCAACATTTGTCATAATGTATGGAAAATGGCATTTTTTAAAAATGCCAACAAAACATCACTTAAAAATTTTATCAAACAGTTTGTGTGCATGTAAAAGAAACTACATTATGAAAATGTGCAATCCACGAATTGGGTTTTATGTAATACTTCAAAATAAGTAAAAAATTTCAAATCCCACGTTCAGAATTAGGACATTTCATTCATATAGCAAATTTCAACGAAACCCACCAAACAAAAAGAGGGAAAAAAAGAGTTTTGATCTTTGGAGTTATAAACCTGTTGGCCAACCTTTAAATCATTGTGCAGGACGTGGGATTTGAAATGTCATCGAGACCGCACTCGCCTTCAACACACCGTTGTCAACAGCCCCAATTTAAATAGTTCGGATTCAACATGCTTCTTCATCGTTGTTAGATTCAGAGAAAGGCGAGAGGTACGAAGAAGGACGGGTTGTAGAATGGGAAAAGGTTGCTTTGGCGCTTTAGATAGAGGGACAGAGAGAAGAACGTAGAGAGAAAAAGAGAAATACTGAGAATTAGATTAAGAGTTTGAAACTGTAGGTTTTGGCAGAGATGATGAGAGAAACTAATGAGAGGGGCTGGGTAAAGAGCAAAAACGGATGAGAGAGGAATTGTAGACAATGATGTATAGAGTGTGTTTGTGAAAAAAGGTATTTGTTTGATATTTTGTAACTGCTGGGCAAGTGAAAATATAAGTAAAGCATTTCCTTTATTTCACGAAAAGGCACAATATTTAGTGTAACGTTGCAATAATTTAAGCCAAACTCTTATTCGGTAAAATGAAAAGATACAACTGGTAGGGTTTTAAATGTAGACGTGTGGCATAAATTTATATAGCCACATGGTGCAATGAGGAGTGGTCAACGAAAAGTCAAATGTTTCGGCTATTAGTTATTATATAGATATAGATTAGTCGCTAACCCGTGCAATGCACATGATAGTTAAATAAAAAGATAAGAGGTTGATTTGCCCATCAAGAAAAAGCAAAAAGAAAAAAAAAAAAAAAAACCATTAAAAACAATGGGAAAACTATTTTCAAAAAATTGCAACCGTTATATGTTTACCTGGTTCACAGCTAGAATCCAAATTCAATTTTGCAACAATAAAAACATACAACTTATTAATTGTAAATCAACCTAACTACACAAATCTAATTTTCACTCTAATGTATTTTGCAAATCATGCACCTAAAAACACTCATTGTGTCAAGAATTTCAATAAACACTATTGCCAATTTTATCTTTGTTCTAGACATTTAATTTACACAAAAGCCAATAGCGCAATCAACTATCATGGTTGCTCAATACTATGACAAGCTTGACCTCTTCTCTTTCCTTTAAATCTGCATGTCCAAAGCGATTTCAACTTTTCAAGTAAAAATTACATTTACACAAAATCTAAGCAACCTAACTCACCTTACACCTTATAATCTTGCAACTGTAGCTTCTTGCTCATTAAAAGGTCATACTCAACGCACAAATCTTCTGCTCATTAAAATGCATAATATGTGTAGGTTTTCCTTTTGTAGTTGTGTTCTCTTAGTTTGCCAAAAAAAAAAAAAAAAAAGACCTTTCATGGATTTCAACATCTTATAACATTGCACATCATCAAACAACATCTGTATGAGATGATGTTATTTCAACGAAGTGAACAAATCTGATACAAAATCAATCTCAGCATTTATGTTACCAATCTCAGCATGTAATACAAAGTTTGAAGAGTATCAACCCAGACCCACAAACAAAAAGTAAATGATTGCTGTGTTCTATCCTCAGTTAATAGGTTGAGTCAAAATAATAAACAAATAGATAACATATCTTTCCGATTCCAATGCCTTAAAAACAAAGATTTACCAAGCAACTAACTAAATTTGAATGCTTGAAACAACTGAAACTAAAACTCTTTTCGATTCTCAATGCATCTGTTTGGCTGCATTGAACTAAAAAAAAAAAATAATGTTGACTCAAAATTCAATAGAATTCACCCCCTCACATCATAATCAATAATTGTTCAATAGCTATAGTTTTACATGTAACTAATTATTTATGTAGATTTTTGTCAACTGTGTTTCTTTTGTAAAATAACTCCAAAACTAATCATAAATTAATCTCAAAAACCAAATCTTGTTGGAATTTGAACATATAGCACAAATTAATCAACCATTTATTAACAAAAGAATAAATTAAGAACCAGACAATTAAGGGGAAAATTCATAAAAACTTACCTTTCAAAATTTTTGGTACTCGTCCTAATGCAATGCCTCAATCACTATAATCTGTGAAAGTTGTAGCCTATGTATCGCATCTGCAGAGAAAAAAAATTAAATTTTATTTTAATTTTTTAACAAAAAGCACTCAAATCACATAAATAAAAAGGCATGCATGTTGATTTTAAACAGATACCCAAAACGAATGCAACTCAAATAGACAAAAACAAAAACAATTCTAATCCAATTTCTTTAGGCAAAACCCAATATAACCCAAATACCAAAAAATAAAAAATAAAAACAAAAGAACCAATTCTAAACTGAATTCCAACGGTTTAACGGTGGTGGGAGGCCGTGCTGATAGTGGAGGCGGCCCACAGATTTCAATCTCTACCTTACAGACTCTGACTCACTCTCAGTTTTTTTTTTTTTTTTTTCCAGATAATTTTCGCTGCTTTGTAATGTTGTATCCGTTCAATTGTAATGTGTTTAGGGAAAAATTTGTATGGAGAAATTGTTTTAGAGTTGTTGCAATAAATTAGAAATATATTACGGAGAGAGAGGGGGAGAAGACTGAAATGCGTGCGCGTGTGTGTTTTTTTTGGGGAAGAAATAACCGGATTTGTAACCAAAAAAAAAAAAGAAAAAAAAAGGGGGGAATTATCATTTTTAAACTTGGACGCCTTGTTTGGAGAAATTGACTCAACGTTTTCCACAAGAAATGTATTTTAGAGAGAGAGAGAGAGAGAGACAGAGAGAGAAGAGCATAGAGAAAGAAAGAGATAAGAAAGAATTTTTTGTTACATCGTGTCTCTAAATTAATAAGGCAATTGAACTGTATTAAAAATATTGTTTCGTATTAACCATAAAACAAAAAGACACCTACTTTGGGAGTTTTTTAATGTAAATATGGTAGTAATTTATGTTGCCAAGTGGCGCAATAAAGAGCGATAAAAAAAAGTCAACCGTTTCAGCTATTAGTGATTATATAGATATAGATATAGATGGTCTGGATCCGTTTGATCACACAATGCTCTAGGAAGTTAAAGATGCAGGGGAGGGAAGTGCTGCTAGAGGTGAGACAAGGCTGACGGCTACCCTTTATGCTAACGGCAGAGATGGCAATGGGATGAAGTTGGAGCAAGTCTACAAGTGGAAGCAAACATACCGGAGATGGTTAGGTTTCTACTTCCATTTTGTGCCCTACCAAAATAGATGATGAGAGTACAGTTGAAGCCACATATCTTCTCATTAAGAGATTTAAGAGGCAGCTTAGATTGCAACACTACTCCTTGTTGCAATCTAAAGGAAGAAGTCATATGAGTATGAGAACGTGGCAGTAAAGGAGTTGTTGGATATCATCACTTGCACATTGATCACTATTGGTAATTATGAACAATTTGATCTTTATGAACGTTGTAAATATGAGTGTGGAAATTGTTGTCTCTAGAAAATAATAATAATAAAACAAAAAATAAAACAAATTAAAGTATAAAGAACAAAGATTACCTCCAAACATGGTTGTAGGAGTTACTACATAAAAGAATAGTGACAAAAGACTAAAGTGACACAAATCCATAAATCATGTACAAGGCACATGACTTGTTTGTGGTTTAATTCTCCATTACCTTAACGTTTCTTTCTATCCCTCTCCTCTTTGTGTGTCAAACGGTTTAAGAAAAGTCAAAAGTCAAAATCACCCTCTTCTCTCTTCAAAACCCATTAGACATTTCTCTCTCCTCCTCCTTCCCTTCCTTTCATCAGAAAGACGGAAAGTGGTGGAGCTAAGAATATGTTTTTGAAGGGACCACATAAAAAATGAGATGATTGTGGTGGGCCTTTTGTGATTTTGGGTTGGTCTTCCTCCTGCTGTGTTGAAACCCAAATATTCTGAATAGGAGAGTTGGGACTGGTCCAATTGCAACTCACCTTGATTCGACTTATGTACAAACTATGCCCCATCTGCCGAAACTTTAGTCACGTGCCCACGGCAGGCACAGTTGCTATAGAAGAGTTACGGTAGACAAATATGATAAAGCAATAATGGAAGAAACATATCACTGTTAGGCGAGGCAAGCAAGAAATCCTTAGTAAAAAACAAGGAGAGAAAACACATTCTAAATGAAGTTGCAAGGATTAGATGAGAAGCAATAATGATTAGTGATAAATTAAAGAGTAAAAGATCAGTCTACCTCATTTAATCGTGCTACAAGGCTAAGGCCAAGGGGGGAGCCACTCCCTCAATGTGGGTAACCTCACAGGATGATCCTGCCATGGAGATTATCTACTTTAAGGGGATGGGCTTGAATGGCTTGTGCCCGAACGAGTCCCTTTTCCTTAACAGAAGGTAGGCTTTTAGAGGGAGAGAAGGGACTAGCCTATTGGTGCATGCCTGCCGTTCTACGCTTTCTATTTCTTTTCTTTCTCTCTGTTTTTGTTACTTTTGTTCTTTCCCTCCACTCTCACTCTTTCTTTCTTATCACTTGTAGTTCTACGGTAAAGGTGATACTGTGATTCTCTCTCAGTAATTGTTACTTTTCCTCTGTGCATGGCAAGAGTCCTTTATATACTGCCTGCCATGATTGGCTTTTATCATTTTAGCCTTTAACTAACTTTATCTAGTCTGGATGTCCTTGCCGACCACCACTGATTCGTCAGCTGTCCAACCACCACCACTTACCTGTGCTGGCTGCGCCACTCCCCATTACCAAACAAAGAAGGTTATTTTGTTTGCTTTCTCACTGTGACATCCTTATCCGCCACGGTGTGGGTGTTCTCTCTTCCTATCCCTCATGGCATGCACCTAGTGGTTCCAGCTCATCCTTGCTTCTTTTGGGTAGTATGTCATCCCTGCAAAACATTTTTCCCAAAAGAACCAGAGCGGGAACCCCAGAATAGGCTTTCCCCTCTCCCCACCGCCAAACCATATCCTTTCTTACCTCTGACCCATGACTTACCACTTCCTGTATTAGCTGGGTATAGGCTGGTGATGTCTGGGCTTTGCACATGCTCCACTCTTGAGTATGTCCAAAACTTGTTCGCTACTTTATGCGTTTGCCGTGGTCTGAAGGCTCGTCTATGCATTATGCAGTTCATCCTTGACTCATTATGGCATGAACTGCTTTCTAATTTCTCATTCCTTATAGCTTGTTTTTTTCAAGGGTTGGGCCTTGCCTGGTTGTGGGCTTTCTCTTCTTGAGCCCATTTGTTGCTCTTTCCGTAATCCTGCTGCCACTATATGCCATACCATTTTTGTTGTTCCTACCGTGGTGTTATTTGACCCGTGCCTGTTGGGTCTCTTTGGATCTGCTGCTTATTCTCCTCACAATGACTCAATATGGTCATTGATTTTGTACTCATGTTACTTTAGGCTTTTCTTGACCCATTCCATTGCTTGTGGACTCTTTTGTCCCATTTCTTTCTCCTTGAGAATCCTTGACCCATTTGCTTTCTTTGGGCATCCTTGGCCCATTTTCTAATTCTGTATACCCATGGGCTTTTACTAACTCCCTTGGCCTTCCCTACCCCAATTACCTTATTCTTCACCCTTGGGGCTCATGGGCTTCCCATCAACCCCTTACTTTCTTACTTCATTATTTCAGGCCTACTGTGACTCATTCTTACTTTGCTACATCACATAATGCCCATGGGTTTACTATCTCTCTCTCTAGGCTCTTTTAGGCCCACTTGTGGTCTTTCTGGGCTTGTGAACCATTGTTCCTGCCATTCAGGTTTAATGATTTTTCTAGCCATTCACTAACTCTTCTCTGCCCATATTGTTGGGCTTCTTCTTGCTATTGGGCCTCAAAATGAGCATCAACAACGATTAATCAACATTTTTTTTCTCTGACAATCAACAATAGTCTAACAATTTTTCTACAACCACACACTTTTGTAACATTTTTTTTTTTTGCTACAATTTGATGATATGTGGGACTACTTTTCATTAACCATTACTTGTACATGAATTTACAATTTTTTCTTTACCATTCACAATCATATATATCAAGATTGTGGTAAGAATATGATACAAAAGTTGTATCTATAAACTTTTTCATAGTCTAAAGTAAAATTTTAAATACAATCCAACAATCATTTGCATTAAATAATATAATCATATGTTATATAATATATATTTATCAGTTTAATAAAAAATAAAAGAAATGTTAAAGAAAATGCACTATAGCTGAGTTTTTTAACCATACACGTATGTTGACTCTCTGGAAAGTGTAGCAAATGGTACAAGATTTTTTACTAGAAATGTGTGGTCACCGACCTCTTGGAAAGTGGAGCAAATAGAACAATAATTTTTTATAAAAACCTGACTTTCTGTAGAGCACCTTACTTTAGACACCAGTGTAAAGATAAAAGAAGGTAAATGGACAAAGAGGGAGAGAGAAAAAAATTTGAGAAAAATTAAGGAAAAACTCACACTGGAGAGGAGAGACAGAGCTTGAGGAAGGCCAAACGAGTCTCATTTTTCGAAGGTAAATAAGAAGAGAGCACGGACACAGGAAAGAGAGAAGTTTTAAAAAAAATAAAAAATAAAAAATGAGGAATGAGCTCAAATTTAAAACTATTTTTCTTTTGATAAAAAGATTGCTAGAAACCATCTTTCTTTTTCCTTGAATTTTATGAGACAATTGTTAAATAACTGAACATAAATTTTAAACTGTGGGATTGGAAGGCTAAAAGTGTATATGCCTAAAAGAATTTACAATTTTTAGGATATTTCATGTATAGGTTTATATATTTCAATTTTTCAAAAAAAAAAAAAAAAAAAATTGGAGGGCCAAGGCCTCTTTCAGCCCCAAAGCGCCACTGCATGCATTGCGCAAATTAAATACTAGTACATATAAAAGCAAGGACCTCATATTGGAGAGTATAAGTTTGTGCCATATAACATATTCCTTAAAATTTCTTTATTTAGTTTTCTATCTTAACAAAGTTTGCATTTATATTGAAATATCAATTCATTGAATTGGCCAATTATAGAGTAAATGCATATATTAATTATCTATTTTTATACATTAATTATTTATATTAAATAATTTATATGATTATTTTTATAAACTCTATATAGAAAATAATTTTTAATTGTAATTGTAGGGAGAATTTTTGTTCAGCCCTCAATCTGTTTGTCCGCTTTAGGAGGCAGGCCATGGGCTTGTTGCTTGAAAAGACACCGAGCTTCTAGCCCCTTCACGGCTTTGTCCTCGTTTGCGAGTGTGGAAGGCGAGTAGTGGTACCCTTATGCCTTCAGCTCATGCTTATAAGGCATAGGGGGGGCGCTTCTCTAAGCAATGTGGGACGGACATTGCAAAGTACAAAGTGCCTAAGCATGCCTTCCACACTCACAAACGAGGACAAATCCGTGAAGGGGCTAGAAGCTCGGTGCCTTGCGCAAGCAGCAAGCCCGTGGCCTGCCTCCTAAAGCGGACAAACAGATTGAGGGCTGAACAGAAATTCTCCCTAGAGTAGTGGTAGAGGCGTGCCGTGCACTCAGGTGTTACTCCGTGCAACCCAGTGTTACAGCAACAAAACCGTGCAAGATATGTGGCGAGTACAAGTCCAAGCTAAGCGCTTGCTTGCCCAAAGCCTGCCCCAAAGCGAACAATACTTGAGATCAGCACTGCCCTCAAAAGCGCCTATTTGTAGGGAGAATTTTTGTTCAGCCCTCAATTTGTTTGTCCGCTTTAGGAGGCAGGCCACGGGCTTGCTGCTTGTGCAAGGCACCGAGCTTCTAGCCCCTTCATGACTTTGTCCTCGTTTGCGAGTGTGGAAGGCATGCTTAGGCACTTTGTGCTTTGCAACGTCCGTCCCACATCGCTTAGAGAAGCGCCCCCCCTATGCCTTATAAGCATAAGCTGAAGGCATAGGGGGGGCGCTTCCCTAAGCGATGTGGGACGGACGTTGCAAAGCACAAAGTGCCTAAGCATGCCTTCCACACTCGCAAACGAGGACAAAGCCGTGAAGGGGCTAGAAGCTCGGTGCCTTGCGCAAGCAGCAAGCCCGTGGCCTGCCTCCTAAAGCGGACAAATAGATTGAGGGCTGAACAAAAATTCTCCCTACAGTAATAATAATAATAAATTTAGAATATGATATTCTTACTCATGTTCAGTTACTTTGACAAAAATTGTCACAAAAGCCATAAAAAAAATTAAATATTTGTGAATTCACTAAAATTAATCTTAATCCTTTAAATTTCCTAACTGCTTCATGTGTGCACGCGTATGTGTATGTGCGCACATGCGTGTATGTGTGTGTGGAACTACCTTTGTAGTATGTATTCTATGTAATTAGAAAGAAACTAATAAAATAAATATGTTTATTTTGTTATATCAATTATTTTAAGCATAATAAAATTTTAATATCATTTTTCTAAGATTTATATGAGAAACAATTGTTTTGTTTTTGGTGAGATACAATTGATTTGAAATATGGCATTTTTACTCAAATTTAGTTGTTTTTGCAACAATTGAAACCATGTCCAACAAAAAGGGGAAAAAAATTTTAGTAACACAAGATCAAGAATGTATAAAAAAAAAAAAAAAAAAAAAATTGAAGGATATATGCATTTTTTTAGTAGGCATGAAACATGCCTATCCATATTAGCTACTATATCACGCAATTTTCAATTTGTAAAACACATATATATAGTATGATCAAATCATTATACTACTCTTAGTGTATTTCTATTTTGTCTATATATAAAATAACTAAAGATTACAATTTTTTACAATGAAATTTATTGAAATATCTTTTTTATACATTGATAGTTAGGGGTGGGGATCTGAATCCTAAATATTTCTATTGAAAATTGAGGTGTCAATTAATTAAGTTATAAGATTTTTGGTAAAACTTATTGAAATATTGGAGAAAACTAATAATAAATTACACCGCACATTGTACGGGAACTCAACTAGTAATACTATTATGGCCAAAACTCTGTTATTCTGGTGGTGTGGTATATCTTGATACTGGAGACAAGGATTTACAACAAAAGGATATTCGTGAAGTAGCAAAACTAATTACTGAACATGGAGTTACAGAGAGGAACAAGGAACCTACTCTCAAACTTTCTAAGATATCTGAGATGTCCATTATGCTCACTATTCAAAGAACCGCTGCTCTCGTTGGTTTCTGCCTAACCACCCCATCTTCCTCAACTAAGGTTTTGTTGATTGTTGTGTTGGTTGTTTAGTTGGTGGCTTACCTTTGTGGCTTGACTAGCATGTTGCTTGAACATTGGAATCCAGGCGCTACTCAAGCTTTGGCACACATTGGATTTGCATTTACTACCTTAGGCTACATGCTGATGGCAGCCAGTGCATTAGTATCTTGTCATGATTATCGTACTCCTTTTTGGTGTTGTCTGGATTATCTTCTTTCAGCGCATTTGGTACCCACTCTTCATCAATGCATGGTTTTGGTTGGTCAACAATTGCCTGTTACCACGGTGACTAACCCAAACCTATTGCTAAACCTTTGTACCTTATTTGCATTTGCAAAAAAAAAAAAAAAAAAAAAAACCCCGCAATCCCCTTTCAAGCAAAAGCAGAGGCCAACAAATGGTCAATCCAGTTGCTTTTTTTGATTGCTTTCATTGGGGCATTGGGCTTTTAGTTGTACGTAGTTATTGCTGCAAAGTTGTTAAAGAAGAAAAAAAAATATGGGGCTATGAATTTGTATTTGAATTAAAGGTGTGTGTAAGCCTTAGAATGTGTTTGTTTGTTCGTTTAGAACCCTTAAACCAACTTGTTTAACCTAATTATTTTACCAAGTTTATTATTAGATTTATTATTCAGATCTATATTAAACAACAATAAATCATATCATGCACGAATGCAGAAAAGTAAATAACACCACGATATAATCACTTAGGAAAAACAATGAAACGAACCGTTTCAAGGTAAAAATCTGGGGAGGATTTGACCTAGTTATCCTCAAGGTGAAGTAAATCCACTATAAGAGAATTGAAGTTTTTACAATCAGATTTAACCCTAAATCTATTGTTGCCTTATGTAGTAACCTACTAACACGACCCCGTGCAAACTCTGAATCCATGGACTCCTTCTCTTCTTGGATTTACACCAACAGAAGCACCCTTACTTGTGACTTTGAGATCCCACTCAAAGGTTTCAAATCACCATCAGTAATAATCTTGATGCAACAACTATGTTCTACGAACACTCAATTGTAGATTTTGCTCCGGTAAATTCTTGTGTAGTTAGAAGGTACAAAACCTCTCAGATCTCACAAAGAGTAACAGATAAGTCTTCCAAAAGTCTGAAAAACGTAGCTAGGGTTTTCCTTTTATATGTGGAGAAGTTAGAATGAAACCCTAAACATTTTTGTGGGCTTGGGCCTGATTTAAAAATTCTATAGAATTCTGTTCCTGCAATTTTTGATCAGTCGAGCCTAATTCTCGATCAGTCGAGCAAGGTAGAAACTGTCTTCCTTTTTCTACAGTCAGCTAGCCTTAAAACTTGAAACCAACACTTTTAAGCATTGCCTAATACTTAGACTAGACATGTTTTGTTCTCGATTTACCAACACATTTAAAATATGATTCTAAACATTTAAACCTAAATTTTTAGAACCTAACGGTTTTAAAAGAAAAGTGAGCTCAATTTTGAATTGTTTTTCAGTTTATATACAGTTTACTTAATTGGTAATTGTGTTTATAGATTTTCCTGTAAATTGTACATCAAATTTCAAATTCACAGAGCAATATAGCGTAGAAGAATGCTTCTCATCTTACCTATTTAAAATTAAAATGGTGTCTTTGGCCCCAAAAAAAAAAATAAAAAAAAAATAGAATTGGTGTGGGAAATGCTTTACGATAGGAAGAACTTTAGGAGACTTTAACATTATAACTCACTTCGGTCCATCTTGGTCCACTTTGGTCCATTTGGTCCATTACGGTTCAATTCAGTTTATTAGGACCCACTTCGGTCCATTCAGTCCCTTATGGTACACTTTGGTCCATTGTCGTCTATTTGGTCCAGTTTAGACCAATTCAGTTCATTATGATCCATTTCGGTCCATTTTGTCAATTATGGTCCACTTCAGTCCATTTCTCTCCATGTCAGTCCATATTGGTCCACTTCACTCCATTACAGTCCAATTCGGTCCATTCGGGACACTTCAATTCATTCAGTAAACTTCAGTCCACTTTGGTTCACGTTGGTCCATTCGATCTACTTTGATCTATTGGGTCTACTTCAGTTCATTTCAATCAATTTTGTGAGTTTTAAATATAGTCAATTTCATGAGTTTCTAGATCTATGATGTGGTAAATCTTGTAAAAAAAAAACAAAAAACTTGTCTTGTCTAGAATGAAGAGGATTATTTTTCAATTCATTACCCTTTTTTTTGTCCTACCACATAATGGAGTATAATTCAATAGTTACAATGGAGTCTTGATATTTTGAAGATATCTCAATTGAAACACCAAGAAGTATTTGTTGAGAAATAAGACAATTGGCAATGTAATCAAAATTTATCATTTTAATAAATTATAAATAAACAAAAATTGTGTATTTTTTCTAAAATATTAAAAGTTGATAGTACTATTAAAAAAAAGCATTATCAATTATATTACAAAAAGCTTGTAAGAAGATCTGGTATGTAATTATTATGGGCTTAATTAAGAGAAAGAAAAATAAGTAAATGATTGGAACAAAATTATCATTTGCTTAAGAAAATGGATGGGAATGGTTGCTTGTGATTTCAATGGTTATTGATTTCTATATCTACATTTACAAATTTGATTTATGAAGATGGAATCTGGGTATTGGTTATTTACATTCACGTACTTAAGGAGATCATGGCATGGCAGGCTTTCTAATGCTAGATATCAAATTTGTTGTGATCAGGCTGCATTGCTCTTTGAATCTATTAGGAGATGAAGTTCTTCACTAGTAATAGGAAAGATCATATAAAATGTTCAAAATATGCTAAAGAGTAATATAAACTAATGTCACAAAAACATGAATAAGTTTTTATTGAATTAAAGTAATATGAAACAAAGAGGATAAAAAAAAAAAGGCAAAAATGCAAAACTGACCCTATAACTTTCACCGTTTTTCATTTCAGTTCTCTAACTTTCATTTTTGTCAATTCAGTCCTCTAACTTTTAATTTTTTGTCAATTCAAGGCTCCGTTACTGTGCTGTTACTGCTGCCGTCAGAATCACTAAAACGACGCCGTTTTGCTTTTTATTTTATTTTATTATTATTATTATTTTTTATTCGGAATTAAAATAAGAAAAAAAAAAACATTACAGGGAATGACAACGTCATTCCCCTTCCCCTGAAATCAAAAGAAAACCAAGTACCTAAATCCCTAACCCGTGAAACTTTGAGAGAGAGAAAGCCGGTTTGGAGAGAGACTGAGTTCACCGCCACCATCCACCGTAAAATTCACCCAAAATTCTTTTGATTTTAAAGAGACAAAAGATTTCGAAGTCGCTGACCCACTCCATCGACCCACACCGCAGACACATCTTGAAGTCTCTGCTCTGACCTTGCCGTCACAAACCCACGACAAAAAGCTCCTCCTCCTTGCAGCTGGTAAGTCTCTAAAACTCTCACTCTCTCTACCTCACCTCTCGCTTGCCTCGATTCTGAATATAAATAAAAGAAACATTAGAAACAAACATTAGATAATAAAAACATTAGAAAGTGATATATTGTTGTAGAATGTGATATATTGCTGAGAATGGGTCTGTGACTGCCTCTCAGTCTCTCTCTCTCTCTCTCTCAAACCGGCTCTCTCTCTCTCTCTCTCTCTCTCTCCCTCAAAGTTTCCCGGGTTAGGGATTTAGGTACTTGGTTTTCTTTTGATTTCAGGGAAAGGGGAACGAATTGACAAAAAATTCTAACGGCAGCAGTAACTACATAGTAATGGAGCTTTGAATTGACAAAAAAATGAAAGTTACAGGACTGAATTGACAAAAATGAAAGTTAGAGGACTGAAATAAAAAACGGTGAAAGTTAGAGGGCTAATTTTGCATTTTTGCCAAAAAAATTTATCTAAAGAGGATAAAGAAATAAAACACCTTATAAAAAAAATTAGTTGAAGTAATGAATTCATCATAAAAAAAAAATACTAAAATATGTTGTTATTAGGATTTGAACTCTAATACTAACTCATTAAATGAGACAGATTCATTAAATCAAATGTGTGTTTTCTTTAACCTTTTTTTTTTTTAGAAACATGTTTTCTTTGACTTTTGAAAACTAGAAACTGAAAACAAGCTTTTGCATGTTTTCAATTTCCATTTCAAATTGAGTTTTGAGAACAGTTTTTGTTTTCTGTTTCTTTTGAGTTGCCAAACAAATTTTTTAGTTTCAAAATTAGAAAATTGTTTTTGAAAACAAAAAATAAGGAGAAAAACAGTTACCAAACATACCATAAGTTTTTCACTCGGGCCTACCTTTTTTTTACTTGAAATTGAAGAGAAAAGATGCGAGAAAATGAGATTTTGAAGAAAAATACATGACTATCTCTATTTTTTTCATTTTCTACTTTTAATAATAAGGATATGATAATAATTTACACACATGATGATATTCTCTCTACCAAGCACACATGATGAAAAACGCACGTATTTTGATTTTCTATCATCCTATTTTGATTTTCTCTTAGCAGTTCCTATATATCCTTCCACTTTTGTAACTACTTTATATTGATTTACTAGTTAGTTTGGTTTAGTTGGAGTTCCAAATGTACTATTCTTTCAATAAAGAAAACAAATAACTAATGAATGGAATTTCCTCATGTGAAGGCACCAACTCATGCTCCTCCAGCAAAGCCACCCACTTATGCACCATCGATCGTCCTCACTGATGAAAAAAGGGTGTACAAATCATATATGCCTTTCTTGTTAGAATAATGGTTATTGGTTGAATGCAACAATTCCTCTTAGTTTAAATTTCAACAAGAAGTGATTATTTATCATAGTAAAAATAATGTATTTTAAGCTCAAATTCTATAACTTAAACTTTTGGGACAAGTAATAATTTATCATTTCCTGATTATACAAAAACTGAACATAAAATACTTTTGATATATATATATATATATATATGTATATATATTTTCGCGGTGTTCTTCTGCTAACCATGTTATTGTTGATTTGGTGGACAGAATGCAGGCGCATATGTAATGTGAAATGCAGCAATGTTCATGGGTACGTATAAAGAGAGCTATAATGTATGCAACGAATGTTGTTTCGCCTTTGACTGTGTTGCAGGTTCCTCAACAGGAACCTATGTTAACAGGAGGACATTGTAATATGTATCAGTGCATCAATAAGACGAAAACAAAATACGACGTATGTTGTTACATTATACCTTAAAATTAACAGCCTATTAGCCTATTCCACTTGCTGGTAATATTAAAGTCTGTAATAAGGGTCACAATGGTGTGAAAATAATTTGTACAATCTGAGTGTTCTATAATTTTTTTTTATACAGTAAAATTAAGCCAAGATACTAATGTGTTTCTCTCTTTAGTGTTAATGGGACAAAAGTTGATTTCATGTCTCTTATTTGACAATAAAAGCTTTTAGCAATTGAGCAAGCTAGAGAAATACATTCTCAATATTCATGAATTTCCCTTTTACTTAAAACTAGTGTATAACCTGTGCAAATGCATAGTACAATTAAAAAAAATTACAATTACACATATACATAGATTCAAATTATACTCTCTCTCTCTCTCTCTCTCTCTCTCTCTTTTTTATATATATTTTAATTTCTTTTGGATATACACATGAGTTTACTCTTCTTCTTTTTTTGATGATTTATTTATATTAAACCTTTCATCTTTTGCATCTCATTAACTCACCTAGAACAAAAATTTTATTAAAAAAAAAACTTAAATAGGACATGTGGTGCAAAATTAGACAACAATTGGAATCCAATTTAAAACCTAATTGGATTTTATCTCAGCCTTACTTATATATATATAATTTCTTTTGGATATACACATGAGTTTACTCTTTTTTTTATTGATTTTTTGATGATTTATTTATATTAAACCCTTCATTTTTTGCACCTCATTAACTCACCTAGAACAAAAATTTAAAAAAAAAAAAAAAAAACTTAAATAGGACACGTGGTGCAAAATTAGACAACAATTGGGTTGTTTATGAACATTTTGAGCTTAGTTTGGGAAAATATTATTTTATTTTGTTTGTTTAGCAAAGAAACCAAGTTTAGGCTCGAATTTCAAACAAATAAAGCTTGCAAGTATTAACGTGTTCGTAAATAAGCTTGTGAACAAGAGACTCGATTTGAGTATATATAATATTCTATGTTTTATAGTTGTACTTGTGTAAAAAAAGATACTTATATAGACTTATGATTAGATTGTGTAAAAAATGATTATATGATAACAAATTTTTTTTGGTAATTAATTTATTGATAATATTAAAATAAATTCATAGTAAAAAGAATAATATATTCGTTTTAACAATTCAAGGTTGAAGAATATATTTTTTTTATAAATTCATAAAAAAAAATCATTTTATGTAATTAACTCAAAAATATAATTTCACTTACAATTTAGTAATTACTTATGTGGGGCCAGCACAATTTAGTAATTACTTATGTGGGGCCAGCAAGTCTTACGGCCCAGCCCACTTCGTTTCTGGGCCGAAAACCCGAGTCGAGGATGCACCCAAAACCCGAGGAGGAAAACAAGGAGCCCAGGAGCCCAACTTGACACGCCGAGGATGGCCCTGTCCTCGGGCGTCCGATACCTTCAGACAACCAGCAACGCACTTAAGGGAACCTTCCTGACCACGCCAAGAACAGAGAGGCAGTACCACGCGCCAGCAATGGAAGCCTGGAAGAGGAACAAGCTCATGACAAACTGTCACCTCCGCATTTAGTGCACCTGACTACCGCCCTGGCAGCATTAATGAGGAAAGGACTCCGCACCAATACCACCTTGGTTGCCACAACTCCCAAAGAGAATGAGAAGGCAGCTGATGGGACAAGCACTTGAGTAATGTCCTGATCGCTCAACAAGTGTAGGGCTAGGATTGGTTGGGTAAAAGGTATATAATGTAAAGGAATCCCTCCTGAGCAGAGGAGGAGGGAAAAAAAGCCTCCTCGACCATGGGCCGAGGAGCATCCCCCAATTGTAAACTGTTCTAAGTATTTTTTCAATAAAAGAGAAAGGAGTTCATGCTTCATGAACGCCGGCCAGCGCCTAAACCTTCGATCCACTCTCTACAAATTCATTGTTCTGGGTTCGTTGGGCCTTTGACCCATATCCTTTGGGCTTGGGCAACAAAAACAGACCTTACAACTTATTAGCATAAATTTGTGAAAGGATAAAATTTTGGCGAAAACCACATTTTTGTTCCTAAATTTTCACGCGATTCCCACTTTGGTCTCTATTTTTTATTTTCACCACTTTTACTCCCTATCCTGAAAAACGCGTCTCGTTTTTGTCCCTGCCGTTACATCAAAGACGGAAAATGCACGCGTAGCAAACAGAGTGTACGGTTGGCACACTAAAAGCTGACGTGGCCATTAAAATAATAATAATAAATGTTATTAGGCATTAAAAAATGTCACATCAGCATCCAAATTAAAAAACTAATTTATCAATTTTAACTAAATAAGAAAATTAAAAATAGAATTAAAAACCAAAAATCACACGAATTGAGATCTAAGTGTGTCTTGAACAAGAACACAAACCCATAAATTAAAAAAAAAAAAACACACACACACACACACTTAGATCTGAAATGCAGAGGCACCAAATCCATGAATAAGAACAATGGGAAACCCTTCTCCTTGCACCACATAATGTATTCTATGACCCCGCCATGTCCAAAAATTATACCCATCTGGCTTGAAAACCAAAAATTACATAAATTAAGATCTAAGTTTATCTTGAACAAAAACACCAAGAACACAAACCTAGAATAAATACAAGAATTTTTTTTTTCCTTTTCAGTCTCCTTTTCATTAAACCCACAAAATCCCATTCCTTTCTCCAGTCTCTCTTTTCCTCGGAATCATCGGTGCGATTGTTTGAAAAATGGAAGAAGCAGCTTTCTCAAGCTTTCTTCACTCAAATTCTTTAGTCTCTTTGTTTCTCTCGCACCCTCTTCTCTTCGCTTCAAATCGATGAATACCAACTCTACTAGATCTCTACTTCCATGATCTTCGTCGTATATCTCAGATTCTCATATAATCAGTGATTTTTTTTTTTTTTTTTTTGCTGTTATCGAAGTTTTGGTTGAAATTTTTTACTCTTTAGGCTGTGTTTGTTTTGTTTTGTTTTGTTTAGATTGTGATTTTTTCAAGTGAACTATGATTTTGCTCTAGAGTGATCTGTGTGAAAAGGTTTGACTAATTGGTGGGTTTGGTGACTGCTTCGATGGGTTTGGTAACTGATCGGTGGGGTGGATCATTGGTTTGGTGACTGATTGGTGGCAGGGGTGGTAATTGGTGGTCTAATTTGTTCATGTGGGTTTTAGATTGCAGGGTTGGTTGGTTGATTGGGTTCATTGTTGTTGTGGGTTTCAGACTTGCTTGAGGTGGGTTTGCTAGGTTCAACTTGCTTGAGATGGGTTTTTCTGAGTTTGAGATTTTTTTTTTTCGTTTGGATTGGTTGTGTTGTATTTTTGGATTGATTTGGTACTTTGGGGCTTTAAGATTTGATGATTTTGATGGGTTTGAGAAAATTGTGATTTTGAGATTTTTAATTTTTGGATTTTAATTTCTGGGTTTGTGTTCTTAGATTTGAGTTTGTGTTCTTGTTGTTCTTGTTCAAAACATACTTAGATCTCAATTCATGTAATTTTTTATTTTTAATTCTATTTTTAATTTTTTTATTTAGTTAAAATTAATAAATTATTTTTTTTAATTTAGATGCTGACGTGACATTTTTTAATGGCAAAATAAAATTTATTATTATTTTTATAGTTCCATCTGGCACCTAAGACTTTGTCATTAGGGCATTGACGGTAAGGACAAAAACGAAATGCATTTTTCAAGATAGAGAGTAAAAGCGGTGAAAATAAAAAATAGAGACCAAAGTGAGAATTGCGTGAATATATAGAGACGAAACTGTAGTTTTCGCCTAAAATTTTTTAGTAATTGTTTTATTATGGTCATTCTGCTATATCCCATATTTTTTTTAGTGGGTACATACCCACCCAAATCTAAACCGTTAATTAGTGTTATTTTAATTGTGACCGTGGATTTCAGTTTAGTGTGAAACCTGTTACCGGTAGACCAGGTTAGTATATAAAAGCCAAAAAAAAGAAAAAACCTCAGATTGTTTCCTTCTCTTAAAAAAAGCTCAGATTGCTTCTTCTTCTCCCATGTCCGTCGACTTCACTTCATCCCATCGGCGTCCTCATTACTCACCGCTGAGGGTTTTTTAAGGGATCAACTCGTTTTGATTTTGTTTAAGGTAAGAATCAAACAAAACCCTAATTTCTCTATCATTGTTTTGTGCCCCTTTTTCTTTTTTGATTTTTGAAAAATTTTTGGAATTTCGCTCTTAAATTTCATTTCACTGTAACGTTGACAGATTTCTGTGCTGGTGAGGTACCGATCTTGTTCTTTCATATAAATGGCACAGAAAGTGCTTGTTGAAATGCTTCTTAGGGATTCAGTTTTTCCAAAACTTGTGGCTTTGTGTTCTGCTCATCAGGGGTGTGGGTTCTTGTTAGTGTGGTGTTGAAATTTTTTATTTTTTATTTATTGGTTAGCAGAGGAAAAAGGCAACACCTAGGGGGAATGGGCAAAATAAATGTGAAAATGATTTATATATAGTTAGTTAGGCAACGCTTGAAACTATAAGGGAAAGTAGACATCTCGAGTTTTAGAAAATCGAGATCTATAAATCTCGAGTTTTAGAAACTCGAGTTTTATGCAAAAAATATCGCCTCTATAGTGACGTTTTAAAGCCATATAGCGGCGTTTTCATGCAAATTTTTTTCATAAGTGTTCAATACCAGGTTCGGGTAGCCCTATAGTGGCGTTTTTATGCCCTATACTGACGTTTTAAAGCCCTATAGCGGCGTTTTTCTGCTAAATTTTTTTATAACTCCATTTTTAAGCCCTATAGTGACGTTTTTAAGCTCTATAGTGGCGTTTTCTGAACTCTAGTTTTTAAAACTCGATTTTCTCTTGGATTTTTTTTTCAAATCAAGCATTAAAAACTTGATTTTTATCTTGGAACTCGAGTTTTAGACACTCGAGATGCTAGTTTCAATATCCTTTTACAACGTGACAATTAACTAAATTTTTTAATATTTATTGTTATTTAGAAAAAAAATTCCAACACCTATGTATAATGTATTTAAGGTGGAAAAGTTTTTAGGAAGAAATAAATTTTTTCTTTTATGTCCTAGGGAGGACACGGGTATAGAGTTGCTATTTCTTTGTTTCTATTTCATTTATTTTCTATGTGGTGTACATCTAAGTTGTAATTCTGTAGCTGTTGCAACATCTCGGATTCAAATTATGAATTTTGTTTTGAGTGTTTTCTAGTTTTAGAGTTTTAGAGTTTGAGAGCTTTTGTGTTGCATTTTGGCTAGTACAGAATTGAGTTTTTTGTACTTTTGCTTGCTATTTACATCTCAGGTTGTTTCTGGTGTTTGTGCTAATAAAATTTAAGAGATTGTAGATCAAAATAACGGAATTTTTAGAAACATCCTGTTATTTTATATTGACATGTTGAATCAGTCAATAGCATTTTTGGATGGCTAACTAGAATGAAACGGACTGCTACTTTTTATGCTAGTGCTTACTCAATGGCAAGATTTATTTATTTTTTATTTTTGTATGACTGTCTCACCAGGTAAATTTAATTGCTCATGTTCAATTTCAAGGCACACATTACCTCTCTCCCTTTTTTTTTTTTTTTTTTGATAAAAGAAAAAACCTCATTGCAATATAGCACTTTGAAGTGATGTGAATGTGATTATCAACTTGAGACCAGGCTAAAGTCGATTCACTGGGACTTTTGCAGCAACTTGTCCTTAGTCACTCCAATGCATTGCCCATATGCCGGCTTGAGTCTTGATATTCTGTTATTTGGGTAAATATTGGTGCAAACCGGTTGTTGCACACAACTATACATACACTTCTTGCATTGAAATCATGACAGTTGTGTGCTACAATTGGTATGAAATAAGCATTGCCCATATTATTTACTCTTCTTTTCTTCACCAGTCTTTGGAAGTACCTGTTTTATAGGGTTTTGACTTAAATTAGCACAATCCTATTTACTAAGCAAATAACACGATTTTTACATTCCATCCATTGATGAGACCAGCTGAATCAACCCAAAAAATTGGAACGGTTGCTGTTTCAATCAATCTGACCATTTCACATGCCATTGAACTGAGTTCATATATCCCCTGCATCTCAGTATCATTCTGCTGATTGAACTTCAATGCCTTAGAATTGCTGTCCTCCATATCCTGAAATGAGTCTCTCATAATAAGCTGCAAAGAATGAATTGCATTAATTTCTAAAACCTCCCAAGGCAAGCAAATAGGCAAAATAGCCAACAACCCCACCAACAAATTCCCTCACACCTTAAACCGTTGCACTTCTTATTCTTCTTTACTCACCAGATCCTAGGACTTTTTCTCTCCCAATTTAGACCAATAGTCTAAGAGGAGGTCAAAAGCTAAAGCTAAAGCTATAGCTAGATAGCTCTATACTACTTTGGATTTCTATTGTGGTGTCTGCTTTACTTGCTTTACCTCTAATTATAACATTGCCACTCCATCCCATGTGTGTTGTTGCAGTGAAAATTTGCATAGTGTGTAAATATATGAGTTCCAAGGTCAGGCTGCTACTCGCTTGGTCTTTGAGAGACTTGGTTAAAGAGGTGGACAAAAAGACACCCATATTTCTACTCATAATTGAGATTTTAAAAAAGCTTTTGCGGGCCATATTGGCCTTTTCTTTAATTTAAAAAGCAAACACACTTTCTTAAGTGCTACTCTATTTCAAGGGAATATTTGATCGCTTTATTAATTAACTTCCTCCTTTATTTTTTTTTTCTTCTTCTTTGGCCCTTATGTTCCTCCTTTGTTTAATTTGGTTGAATGTTCCTATTGCTGTCCGGAACTTGAATTTTTTTTTTTTTGTTGTTAACCCCCCCCCCCCCCAAATTGTTCGACAAATAATAGACACCATTGTGGAAATTTGGGTTGGTGGGGTTGCAATCTCTCTTTTCTCACACAAATTTTGGCATGAAATGAGGGTGAAGAAAATGTAAGATATTTGAAACTTTTTTTTAAGGGTGATGGTATGTTTCAACTGTGCATGGCATTTAGGCCAAACTCACTTGTCTGCTTGTGGAGACAAGAAAGACACTCTCTTCACAAACTCCAGTTTCTCTCTCTCTTTCTTTCTCTGTAATTACTATTATGCCCTGTGTTTCTATGTGTGAGACTTCTCTGCTCACACATGCAGGTAGGCTTGCCTCCTAATAATTCCCAACATATTATCTCAGCAAATGAGTGAAATGGAAGAAGCTTTTCACTTTTTGACAGGTTGAACCAATAATGCCAAACCAAAAAATAAGTCCACAAGGCCACAGACAACAAGTGTTAGTGGTACATAGGTTCACCAATTACTATACCTAAAACCTTATGGGTTAAAGGGGACATAAACTTCCCCTGAACTGTCCTATGTTGCAAATCTGGAGGGAGGATTTAGAATTTAAATGTTTTAGGTTAAGCAAGTCTAGAGTAGAGTACTTGGAGTTTAAGTTTAGTAAAAGGAGATTTAAAGATGGAGTGGTAAAACTTGTAGGGCAAGAAATACTTTAGAATGAAAAAACATTTCTAGGATCTTTCAATTATGAAAATTATTTACTTTTTAATGTAAGTTATTGCTTACATTGTTTTTATTTCGTGCTATATTGAGATAGGAGTATGGGGGAGAGTGAAGAACATTGAAGAGCAAGATGTTGTTGAAGAGCAAGATGCTCTCCAAGTTAGCCCCCCGAAAAGACCACTAGGATCTTTTTAATTTATTAGTAAGATCCACGCGATTCATTATATATGCACTTGTTTTATAGTTTTCACAAAATTTGCTTAAACTACTTCTTTATCAACAGTGTCTACTTTTTGTATGAGAACTGGTCAGAACGTTTGCGATACAAGTTGGCATCAAATCTAGTGCTTTCAAAAGAAAACGAACAACATTCCAAAATAATAGAAAATGCTAGAAATATTCCACTACATGATTATTTTCAGACACTCAAATGACAATGATTTGTATAAATTGATGACTTAATTTTTTGGAAAATAATGCAATTTAGTGAATTTTCTTTTTTATTGAAAGGTAGATTGAATTTGTGTCATTCATGAATCATGATTACAAATGTATGTGTTGTGTGCACACATACAATGTAGTTGACAATTAGATTTGTGATGTTGCCCGTGTGAGGTTGGCTAGGAGTGCTCAAGTTTACTGAAAACAATTTAGTGACAAGAGATAATTTCTACAAACTTCAACAGTCACCTCCTTGACAATTCACATGATGTCATGCCATTGTGTCCTTTTTGTCTTGTGCTCGTTTGTGAGAATTTATTTGCATTGAATTATTGATTTGGAATAATAAGTTTAAGCAAAAATATAGTTCTACTTAGAAAAAGTAAAAGTTTTAAGTTGTATATAACTAGAAAAGTTGAAATTTTGAGGCAAGAGATTGTAGCACTCAATATATATATGCTAGGCTGATTTTACTAGTTTAAAAAAAAAAAAAAATGACTACTTTGTAATTACATTTAGCACTTGTAACTTTTAAGTACATCTTGTACCATACTAACCAATGAGAATACCCTTATTTAACTTACAAAAAGGGTTTTTGCCTTACTCTCCCCTGACTAATAGAGAGTTTATTTTATTTTATCTTGAGGAGGAAGCATTGTTAAAGACAATTAAAATGAACAAAGTGAGAATTTTAAGATATGCTAAAATGAAACAAGACTAGTGCATCAAACACTGAGCTTAGGGTGGAAATTAGAGCTAATAAAATGGTGCAGTGAAATCATCCAAACAAGCCATCTAGATGTGTTCAGGTGTTGCAAGATTATCTAGAGGAAACCAGTCATGACAACCCACTTTTGCTCTTGCAGCTGTAATGGCATCTAAAGATTGGTGTGAAAATTATATATATATATATATACACACACACACACACACACACAAAACTGAGAAAGAAGAAATAAAACAAAAAAAAACAAAAAAATGGAGGGGGAAAATTGATAGTTTAATAGTTTAATAGTTCAAGTATATACAATCACGTATTCTCTCACCTGTTAGGAACCAAAAAGGAATAATAGAAAAAAATTGAAGCTTCTAAGTTTTGTTCCTAACAACCCTGCGAAACCAGAAGGAAAACAAAATTAAAAACAATTCAGCAATACAAAAGCCAAATGGTAATTGTTGAGGATTTCAGGGGTTTTTGACCATTTTCAAGTTTAATGAGGTGTTTTGGTCATTCTATAGGTTGCAAGGTTATTTCAAAAATTTTTAAGGTCTTAGGGTCATTTCGGTAATTTTTAAGTTCTATGGGTATTTTGGTACATTTTTAAGTTTAAGGTGCATTACGATCATTTTTTAGGTTTTAGGGGCATTATTGTCAGTTTTTAAGTTACAAGGTCATTTCAGTCATTTTTTAGATTTCATGGTCATTTAGGTACTTTTTTTTGGTATCTAAGGGTATTTCAATTATTTTTTAGGTTTAAAGAGTATTTCAATCATTTTCTAGGTTTTTAGGATATCTTAATAATTTTTGAAATTTTCGGGGTTATTTTGGTAATTTTTAATTGTTAGAATGCGTTTTGGTAATTTTAGTATATTTAAGGGTATTTGCAATTTTAGAGACTTTAGGAGTATTTTTGTTATATATATTCGTTGATTATTAGGTAATTCGGTGGGGTTGGGTTAAGTTGGCTACGTTCATATGTAACATTGGTATGGCTTAATGTGATGATGGAGTTGTCAAATGTAAGTATTAAAAAAAAAGAAAAAGAAAAAAAGAACCATTGAATGTGACAAAATATGGTCAGATGTGATATTGGTACTGCCCAATGTGATGCTAAAACTGTCAAATATAAGAAAAAAATAGGGTACCATCGAATGTGACAAAAGTACGGTCAGAAGTGATGTTAGTATCACCCAGTGTGATAATGAAATTGTCAAATGTGAGAAAAAAACAGGGTACTACTGAATGTGATAAAAATACAGACAAATGTGATGTTGGTACTGCCTAATGTAATAATGAAACCATCAAATGTGAGAAAAAAATAAGGGAACAATCAAATGTGACAAAAGAACGTCACATGTGATGTTGAAAACTCAATGTGAGGATGAAACTGTAAAATGTGAGAAAAAAATAAAGAAACCATTGAATGTGACAAAAGTACAGTTACATATGATATTAGAATTGCACAATGTGAGGATGGAACCATCAAATGTGAAAAAAAAAAAAAAAAGGGAACCATCAAATGTGATAAAAGAACTATCATATGTGATGTTAGAACTACAAAATGTGAGGATGAAACTGTCAAATGTGAGAAAAAGAATAAGGGAACCACCAAATATGACAAAAGAACTGTCACATGTGAAGTTGGAATTACACAATGTGAGGATGGAATTGTCAAATGTAAGAAAAAAAAAAGAGAACTATCGAATGTGACAAAAGGGAACTGTCAAATGTGAGGAAAAAAAATAAGAGAACCACCGAATGTGACAAAAGAACTGTCACATATGCTGTTGGAACTGCATAATGTGAAGATGAAATCGTCAAATGTGAAAAAAAAAGTAAGGGAACCATTGAATGTGACAATAGAACTGTCACATGTGAGGTTGGAACTATACATGTGAGGTTGCAATGATATATTCTCAAATATAATGAGAAATTAGGAAATGAACATTGAGGTGCTTCCCAATATAAGAGTGTAATGAGACTTCGCGGATTAAATAAAGAACACAATAATGGCTTGTTAAGAAATTCATTGGAACTAGTTCAATTGACAAACAGACCAAATGCATGCACAAATTTCTACTCTGATTGCTTAATGAACAAACTTCACTTCTTGGTATCCCTTTCTATAAGCAACTCAGAAGGTAAATTGTATGAGTATCAGAACTTAGGACAAAATTGGGAAATGCCCCGTTTGAGTAAAAAAAGCAGCATTATGCCATTTTTTTAAAACTAAATAGGGAAATGCCCCTCTTTTGTAACTCGATTTTCTCAAAATCGAGTTATAAAAAAAAAAAATTCTGGAGCCCTATAGCAGCATTTTTAAGAACCTATAGTGACATTTTCAGGACTTATAGTAACGCTTTGTAACTCGACTTCCATCAAATCGAGTTATAGGCAATTTTTTTAATTTTTTTTACCTATAACTCGATTTCATATATATCGAGTTAAAAAACGCCACTATAGGTCCTAAAAACGTCACTATAGGCTCCTAAAAAACGCCGCTATAGGGCCTAAATCGATTTTGAGAAACTCGATTTTCAAAAGAGGGGCATTTCCCTATTTAGTTTGGAAAAGAGGGCATAATGCTACTTTTTTTGCTCAAACGGGGCATTTCCCAATTTTGTCCTCAGAACTTATCAAGAAAGTTGAAGTTCACATTTTACCTTCAAATATTTTACATAAAGCTGATACTCATGAGATATTGCAACACTGAATATCGAAACTCAACATTTTATTTCCATCATATCCAACTCAAGGTACATGAGCTTTGATAGAAAAACTATGCCAAAGTACCAAAGTAAATTTAAATAGTTAATTCCCAAGATTGATAAAGGCTACCTCTAAAACGTTCATTTAATATAAAAAATCCTCAGCATCATGCAGCTAGCAAAGGCATAAATTAATATACCAACATATTTAAAGGAGAAGATTAAAAAAAGAAAAAAGAAAAAGAAGTGACTTACATATGTTGTTGAAGATAGTAAAGGGACCCAAAATCATAAACACCAAAATAGAAGCCCACACAGATTGAATGGTAGAACCCCTCTCATAAAAAGATCTTAAACTGTAATACCCAGGGAAAAAAAAAAAAAAAAATTGAGAGAGAGAGAAAGAGAGACTTTAAAGATGAGGTATTTAAAGTAAATCTTTTTGTGGGGTCAATTTTATAATTAATATTATTAAGGGAGTTTTTAGAAAATTAGTTTAAAACCCTAGCTATATTTAAACTAATTAAATCCACGTATAAGTATAGATATTTTTGAAGGAGGAATTTTTGGTATATTCATGTAGAGAAGGATTGACGGTAAAAGCTTAAAAAATCTCATTATTCGTCAAATCTAAACTTTATATGAAATTAGAATATTTTTAGGTGAGTATTTTTGGCCAATAGTGTATTTCTGTAATTTGGACGCTAAGTACCTGTTATTGTCTTGGTAATTTAATATTTTTTATATGCCCATTGTTGCGTGTAAGTGTAGATAGAACTGCAAATTGTTGGGCGTGGTAGGTCCAATTTCTGCACAAGCTTCTCTTTAAGAAGCCTACTAGTGTAGGCTCGAAGTCTAACAAGCAATCAAATGTAACAAAAACAAATAAAGAAAAAAGAAAAAAGGGAAGGTACATTCGTATAGAAGAAGTTGAGTCTAGGTGGTGTTCTTTTACAATTGACTTTTAAGTTTTAACCATATATGGCTATATGTATTTTATAGGCTATATTCCTAGGGAACTATTTGTGGCAAAAGTAAAGGATATATATATATATATTATTGATGGTTCCAAAATATGGATAGGCCATATGTGATGCTATTTTGTCCTATATGAGGAGAGTTAATAATGGGAAATCATTAGATATTTTTAGTAGTTTCTCTTTTAATCAGGTACCGTTATAATTTTTTCTTAAATTATTTGATTATTGAGTAAATGGTACTTGGGAAAAAAAATTGTTTTAAGTGATATCTAAGGATTTTAGAGGAATTGTTAGAGAAAAGTTCTTTTATGGTGAGCTAGTTGAGGTAACTAACCTTTCTCTTAATTGGTTTTACTTTTGCATATATTATTTTAGCCACTAAAAATTGTTATACAATTGTTACAATTTTATTTTTAATTGTTAGCTACATTGATTTAAAGTAAAGAATTTTAGCTACTAAATATTGTTCTACAATTGTTGTAATTTTATTTCAATTGTTAGCTACATTGATTTAAAGTAAAGAATAAAGAATTTTTCATAAATTTATTTGATTACTACATGTATATAATTTTATATATGTATTTGAATGAGATATATTTTTGTTTGAACTATGATTTGATATATATGATTTTGGATAATCTGGCTATATTTTGACTCTGATACCCAGCCAATGTGGGCTATTCATTAGTATCAAAACTAGTTCTATCTGGGGTATCACGAGCCAATCGTGTTTCTCGACTCAGCTAATGGAAGATATACATTAGCATGAAACTAGTTTCTTCTGAATCTGATGCCTAGTCACCATAGTCATAAATACATAAGATTGTTAAGAATGTGAATATGTTTGAATTTATGAATTACTTTAAGTCTATAAAACTTCTTTAGTTTATTTTTTGAAAACCCATAGTATATTATAACTTTGACATATGTGAAATATTTTGATCTCATAAATTTATATTATTTTGTCAATCTATATACTTGTTTCAACTAGTTTGGTATTTAGTTACTTATTGAGTAGTCAACTTACCCTCTTTTTCCCCTCTAGTTGCAGATTATGAAGAATAACAAGTTTTGAGTCTTTTGCTGAGGGTGTACGCTTGAATGGAGATTAGGAATTTTTGAAATAAGATGATCTTGTAATAATTAGTATATCTTTTGTATAACGGTCATGAGGTTTGGATTGTTGTTTCTATTGGTACTTTGGAGATCTTTTGACAACTACATTATTGAGGATGATTGTGGATTTAATTAATGAAATTTTCTTTGAGGATAATCTTTAGTTGCAAAAAAGGCTTTGCACATTTTTAGGGTGAAAACTTTATAAGAGTGTGGTCGTTGTCATGTGCCTATCTGTATTGTTAGGTTTAGGGCGTGACATCAGCCCTAAACATCACAATAAAATGCTTTGACCTCTATCTGCAAAATTAACAACCAAAATTAACTCTGCCAATCCCTAGACATTAAGACTTAGCTTCTTGACATGGCAACTCACCCATAAACACAATATTATTGCTCTCATTGAATATATATATATATATATATATATATATATATATAGATATATAGATATGTAGGTTTGAGAGACAAGGCACCAGATCCAAGCTTGATGCATCTGAATGATGATGGCAATGGGGTCCAAAACAAGTTTAATATTGGAGCACCTAGGTAACCAGGCACTGAAGCTTGACCAACAACCTGCTTTCCATGCAATAGCATAGCCACATGTAGAGCCGGGAGGGCATGGCCCTCCTAAAGCTCAAAAGATTAATCCCATGCCATATTATTGTTAGGGACTTAAAGAGTGCTAACTTTATCAAACAGTGAAACCTTTTCATTATGGTACTACTATTAATTTTCACATGCATTTTTGTACAAGTGTATATGAATTTATTATATCTCTGTGAATATATTAACTTTTTATATATACCACAGAGACGTGGACTATGATTTTTTAGAGAACTATGGGTTACAGTTGTTTTAAGTTTCTATATTAAACTTATAATTATTTTTATATATATGTTCCATGTATTGGGTTTATTGTAAAATTCAATTCAAAATTCAAAATAATAAAGATATAGCATTTACAAGTTTTCATTATAGACTAAGATGTAAGCTGGTGGTTAAATTACGATAATTTTTTCTCTAATATTTTTTCCTTTTTTCTTTAACAATTAACAAAGTATCAAGATTAATGATCTGTTTGAATTGAGAGAAAGAAGGATAATAGAGTAGAATTAACAAGAAATTAGCCTATATTTGGCCAACTTTACTTTCTCTACTCTCCTCCACTGCTTCCTCAATTTAAATGCCCCCAAGTTACTATTTGGTTTCCTTTTGGCTTTTTTCGGCCTCCATTCTAATAGTGATGCTTCTTTCCAACATTATCAAAGTCGTTCAAGCACTACAGTACTATCTAGATCCATCCCCTCTAGATATTGTTTCCAACCACACATTTCAATCACATGGAAGTCGATCTACACAGCGCCACATAAATCACCCACGCACACGCCCTCATATGCACTTCATCTAATATCTCCAGCCTTCACACGATATCATGTGTTATGAACATGTCCACATGTGCCTCCATCGTCGTTGTTGGTGTAAATGCATTTTTTGGCAATCAGTGTCAGCCATCACCTAGTCATACCAACTCTCCCTTGGCCCGCATTTGTTTGTTTGCGCCAATACTTATCTCATGCATGTGTTCACACTATACACGAATTCCCATATATTTGAGAAGCGAAAAAACACACACACACACACATGTATATATATATATATATATAAATATATAAATAACACACATACAAAACAATCAAACATCACAAAAAATTATGTAATTCATCAATTTACCTAAGTTTATGGAGTTACAATGATTTTCTATTTATAAGGAAAATTACAAGATGTGACAGTATAGTATTTCTCCCTCAAAACCACATAACAAACCCTAATCTAAAACAATGGTATTTATATTCTACACAGAGGATTTATAATAGGCTAATAGTGGGCTAATTTTTTTTTTTTTAACCCAAGCCTCTGCTCAATGGACTAAGTCTTAGAAAATCTCTTATTAAAATCATAGCACTTTTACATAGAGTTGAGTCATAATCCGGATCAAACACAAACTAAATTTCACATAGCTCCAACACGCATTCTATCTTGTCTAACATTTTCATATTTTCTTTGATGATCTTACCGTCTAACCTCTAGGTATTTTCATTCAAACTTTGAGGTTAAGGGATGTTAAAATATATTAGGAGTTTGTCATATAAATATATCAACGGTCTACATGACTTTGTAGAGAATGCGGATAATGTGTCACCTCATAAATATAATAGAGTGATCATAATTGAGGGCCACAGAATGTTTGTTCATGTAGTGGCAGTTGGGCCTGTTGAGGTCCGGGTGACAATATAAAAAGCCTTCCTGTTAACAATTAGTTTGCTGGACTAAATTAAAAATTTTAATTTTTTTTTTTTTTTGACATTCAAACATTTAAATGATTTAAATGTCCTCTTCTTTATGCTTTTAAGTTTTTTTCTTCTTCTTTTTTTCTTTTGTTTTATTTAACGGCCAAAAAATAAAAAAGGAGGTGACTAGTGAAACACCTAGACCTTGTTTAGATGTGAATCATGTGATCATACTAATTTCTACCTACTTCAAAACACTGTATATTCTTTATGCATTAAGTTCTTATATTTGTTCTTCTAAAAAAAATAAAACAAAAAGTTTTTATATCATCGTAGCAAAACATAAGTACAACCAATCTTAAGCTTGTAAATGAGTGAGTCAAGTCGACTATTAAAAATTTATTAGATTATGAGTTATGACTAGTTCATTTAATTTTATTTTGTACACATATTGGGCTTGACTTATTGCCAAATCAGATTAAAAGATATATTTAGTATATAAAAAAAAAAATAATAAAAACTTCCTTGTGCTTTGTTTGTCTCATTCATCTCTGCTTACAAGATTGTTGAGATATCTTGCCTACCCATTTTTATTCTGGAAGATGTGTAAGTAGTCCAAGATTGATGTATAATTGGCCATCTTGGGCTGGATTTGAGATTATATAGTCAGCAAATGTCAAACAGAAACTCTTTTATTAGGCTAACTTGGGCCGATCCTGGTTTTCACCTTTCATCTCTAACGAGTAGGGATGGCAATTTTTGCCCGACCCGCGGGTACCCGGCCCGGTCCGGCCCTAATGGGCGGGTTTTACCCGGTCCGATTAGAAATAGGGTCGGGTATGGGTTTAAAAAAAAAAACCCGAAGCGGGTCCGGGTCGGGTCCGGGTTTTATCAAAAAACCCGAGACCCGACCCGAGACCTGCCCCGTTTAAAAACCCGGTTGCTAAAATTACTAAACTACCCTTTATATATATATATATATATATATATATATATATATATATATATATACACGTATCTAACCCTAATTCCCTCTTCATTTCTTCACTCAGCCTCCCTGCCTCAATCCGAAGTCCCTCACTCCCAGTCTCCCACCCTCCCTCACGCCTCCCTCCCTCAGTCCCACCCTCCCTCTCCCTCATTTCAGCTCAATCCCACACTCCCTCAGCCTCCCTCAGTCCGACCCTCTCGCTGTTTTTCTTTTTTTCTTTTTTCCCTAGCCTCCGAGAGCTTCATCAAGCCTCCGAGAGCTTCATCAAGCCACTGCTCCAGTTCTTGCGCGACACCAACTCCTCGTTCCTGATCAACATCTACCCTTACAAGCTCTACAGGCTCAACTCCGAGATCCCGATCGGCTTCGCCCTGTTCCAGGACCATCCGTTCAACTTCCGCGGTGGTTAGCGCCATGGCCGTCGCCGGCTACGAGAATATTCCGGTGGTCGTAGTCGAGACGGGGTGGCCGAGCTCCGGTGCCGACTCGAGCGAGGTCGAGGCTAATCTGGCTTACGCCGAGATGTATCTTAAGAACCTTGTGGAGCATTTGAGATCGGGGACCGGCACGCCTCTGAGGAAGGAAGGAGTGGCGGAGGTGTATATATACGAGCTGTTTGACAAGGAAGTGAAGCTAAGGAATGATCGGAATTGGGGGATTCTGTATCCGAATATGACCAAGAAGTACAAGATCGAGTTCTCTGGGTGTGGGTGCAATGGTATCATCAATCACCAAACTGGTTTCGTGAGAGTTGGGTCTTTCTTGGTCTTTGCTTTCTTGCTTTGGCTTTTGCGGTAGTAGTGAAAAGCATAATCGGTCTCGCCCTCGACCTCTCTGCTCTCTGCTTCTCGGCGTCTGAAGGTAATATTCTTTTCTTTTGATTACTTCATTTTGATTTTGATTTAAATTTGTTAAACACTTACAAATTTTGATGTTTTGAAAACTTTGAAATTTTTTGAAAAGGTAACAAATTGTTATAAATATATTATTATTATTATTGTTGTTGTTGTTGTTTTTAATAATTTAATTGTTAAAAGTGGGAACGAATCTTGATTTTGGGTAATAGGTGCATTTCACAATTTTTTTTTTTTTTGAGGTGTTGAAGTTTTCGGAGTTGAGAGTTGAGACCATGATTGTCTCACTTTGTTGACTTTGTAAACGCCTACTTAAAAAATGATAAGAGTAATAAGATTTTGGTTTTGTTTCATATGCATTTTCAATACCAACAAAACCATGATCCAGATGAAATTTAAAAAATGATCTGGGATTGTTAACAGCTCCAATAATTATTATTATAATGAAAGTTGTTCTCAACTTCTTATTAGATCTTTAATTAAGAATAAGTCGTCTACCAGTGAAAAGGCTTATTTGTTGGGACTTGGGAGATGATGGTGGTGTCCTTTGTGTTTTCTGTAGAAATCAAGTAGAGAATAGGGACCATTTATTATTATTATTTTCTATTCCTTTTCTCTAAATAGAATTTGGGTTAAAGTCAGACATTTGTGCATAGTATATAACCCTTGCAGCTGTTAGAATGATGTGATCCAGAGTACCAAATAAAAAAAGTGTACCACATGTTAAAAGAAAACTGATAAGAACCACAGCCTGAACAAGAGACGGGTGTGAAAAATATTTTAGAAACAAAAGGTGCCCCTTAATCACTAACTGTTTATTATATACTTTAGAGATTGTGTTGCAGAATATAATAACTAAAAATGTACAATAACAGTGATACTAATGTATGCCAGTTTGGTTTGAGGGTTCTGGTTTTAGACCTAACCCTCTAGAAAAGGTTTTTTTTCTATATTGTTTGGGTTGTGATGACAATGGCAATGAAATATTGTTTTTTGTGTTTGTTGGGAATGCAGAGCCTAAAACAGAGATGGAAGACAAATGAAGATGATGGGGAGCCAAATGAAGATAGTACATTTCAATCCATTCTTGATGATGGGGAGCCTAATGAAGATGATGAGAGTTGTGCCACAATTGATGGGAGTTGTATCACAATTGATGAAGATTAAACATTTTGTATTAATGTAGTAACTTTTTTAATTTCTTAGACTTGTTGAATTAATTTGTTGGTTTGTAATTATTCTAAACTTGAGGGATTTATTTTGTAACGTTTTAATTTCTTGGACTTGTTAGACTTTTGATACTTATTTCTTGGACTTGTTGGATTTATTTTATTTTTATGTTTAGCTAGTGATTTTAGTTATGATTTTGTTGATTAATGATTAAATGGTTATCTTAGCTAGGTAATTTATTGATTTAAAATCTTAGTTATGATATATTGAATTATGATTATGATATTAGTTATGATTTATTGATTTATAGATTTATAATTAATAGGTGATTTATTGATTTATGATTGGTAGCCTTAGCCTATGATTTGGACTGATATGGTATTTGGGCCACGTTAATTATTTAGGCTTGAATATGCATGCTTAATGTAGGCAAAATCTGGGCTTAAATTTGGGCAAAAATTGGGCTTAAATCTGGGCAAAATTTGAGCTCAAATCTGGGCTTGAATTAAAATTTGGGTTTTTTTTTTTTTTTTTTTGGTTGGGTCACAAATTGGGCCCAATTCTTAAACGGGGCCCGTGGGGCCCGCGGGGCCCGGCTGGGGCGGGTTCGGGCCCCGGGAAAAAACCCGGTATCCTAAACGGGCCGGGTCCGGGCTACGGGTCTTGCCCCGCGGGTCGGGTCCGGGTATGGAAAAACCCGGTCCGAACCCGACCCGTTGCCATTCCTACTAACGAGCCTGTATTGAAGTCTATTGGTTTGCTGCATTCATCTCTAGTTTTCTTTTCTTGTTTTTCATGCAGAGCAACGCCCGTGCGTATACACACACAAGGTCCAAGAATCATGATTCAATTTCTCCATCTCATGTCAAGATCCTAAAATATAAATAACCTCTCATGTCAAGGGCAGTATATAATAATAATAATAATAATAATAATAATAATAATAATTGTAGGGATGATAGGCCCAGTAGTATATATTGGGCCGGGGGCTCGGTCCGAGGACGCCTAATAGTCTGAGGACGGTTAAACGCTGTCATGGAAGTCTGCATTAGTGAATGAAAAGATGGGGTTTGGTCATAAGAGTCCAAGAAGGGCAAAGCAGAGGTTCGAATGTACGGTTTGCCATCCAGGACAACGTTCTAGGAGATTCTATTGATAAGGATACACATCATTAGGTACAGGACAAAGGGGAACCATGAAATATTTAAGAGAAAATTGCTACCACCGCATTGAATGCTCTGTAACTAACTCTCTGGCCACATTAATGAGGAAGTGATATATGAACAGTAAGTTTTAGCCTTACAGCTACTCCCAAAGACTTCAGGAAGGTGCTGATGGGACAAGTATCAATACTAGTAACCTCGTCTACACATGGACGGTGGAGATGAAATAAGAAAAGAGTATAAAAGACAAAGAATACCCTGCGGAAAAGGGGGAGGAGAAGGAAGAGAAATATATTGTAGCAACAAGAACGGTGTTTGTAATCATATTCAAGGGATATATACAAGAATTAATCTCCTCAGATTGTGCCAAATATGATTTTCTTTGAATTAAATTATTTTATCTTTGCTTCCTTGTCATCTGGGCCAACTATAGTTGCTGCATGATTCATTAAGGTCTAGTTTTTAAACTCATTATTTATAAATTCATTGTATTGGGCTCTTTGAGCCTAATTCCTTTAACCCTTTGGGCTGAGGAACCAAATCTTGCCCTTACAATAATAATAATAATAATAATAATAATAATAATAATAATAATAATAATCATCATCATCATCATCATCATCATCATCTTATTGTTTCATGTCTAGGAGCAAACTATATATTTTTAAATTAAAATAAATGATTTGATGATAAACTCTAGGAGACATTTTCTTCTTTTCCTCTTTTCTACTTTTGTGAGGATTAAGAGCATTCACACCAGTCTTCTCAAATATTTTGTTAAACTAATCCAAAAAACTCTACTTTTGCTAGTTTAGTTATCTATTATTTTCATACACATACATCAGTCTCAATACTTTATCAACATTGAAAATTTAATTTAATGAGGATAGAGACTCACTATATGTAGAGATTAGATTATCCTCTTTAAAAAATTTAGCTAATTTAGTGAGACTGATGCACACTTGTTTTGGTTGTGTTTAGATAAATTTTTAATGAAATATTAAATTAGTGAGACTGATGTGAATGCTCTAAGAAAGTTACAATTGACCATTAAGGCATTGACATAATAGATAATATTTAGTAGGAACATGAAATATGTTATGAAAAAAAATCTAGTCATGAATTCTAATTAGCTTAACTAATAAAATCTCTTATTTTTCAAATAATGAATCAAGATTATTTTTCCCCTTATGGTCAAGAGTAATTATCATAAAATAGTTGTTATAGATTCAAATCTTATCTTTTAGCAATGTTACACTACTAAATATTTGTTTTATTGTATGTAAATTTTAACAAATCTACTGTTGGATACACTTCCCATGCTTGCAAAATTTTAAGATTATCTGATAACAATGACTATCTCATCTATAAAATGTTTAAAATTCAAGTTTTTGTACATACTTTTATAATACGTACTATAAAAGTATGCATCAAAGTTGAGTTTATAGATTTAATGGTAAATAACATTCAATTGATATGAAATTTGTTATACGTGTTAAAAACATAGAGAATATGTAATTCAACGGTGAGATTTCCAAAATATTAATCTCATAAAGTGGAACATCTATTTATTTATTAATTTGTGGATTCCTGTTAGTTCAACTGGTAAAGTCTTTGATGGTTGAATAAGAGATTTGAGATTCAATCATCGCCTACACCAAAAACCGATTGGTGTCTTGGTCTGATGATAAAGAGAATCATTAGGAGCGGACGCCATAGGTTGAAACTCTCTAAAAAAATTATTTATTAATTTATTACATATACGAGATAAGATTTGATCTAATTCCAGCAATAATTTTATTTTCCTAGTAAAAAAAAATCTATTGATCTTATTTTGGAAAGCATATAATTTCCTATGATTCAAATAACTAATACCAAGGAAACAACTAATTACCAACGCATATAGTGGCAAGATAAAAAATTAAATGCATACAATTTATTTTGGTAAGGAATCCAATATATGATAATGATTTGGAAATATACTAGGAAACATAGTTTACCTTGTACTACAAATTCGATAAACTATAAATTTGGTCCCTATCCTTTATACTAAATGTCAATTTAGTCCCTAACTTTTCAATTGTATCAATTTGGTCCTTAACCTTTTTAGTACCATGTCAATTTAGTCCCTACCGTTATCCCATGGATAGAAAAATCTGATATGTCAAATGGAATAGTAAAAAATTATTTTCCATACCACATCAACTACCAATTGTATTGCCATGTCAAATTAAAAAAAAACAAAAAACAAAAAACAAATTAAAATCTGCACACAATCGGATTCATCTCATAAATAATTCTAAGATCCCTAAAAAGTTTCTCTCTCTCTCTCTCTCTAGTAGTGTCATTTCCATAGCAACCAAATATCACAAGGAAAAGAATATTGCAAGAACATTTTACAGCATTATTGCCTTTGAAGAAATATAACCTTCATGTCTGTCCTTTGGCCCATTAAAATAATATTAAAAAAAAGTCTATCCTTAGGTGCATGAGAGTCCTCCTCCAAGACCATTGGTCTTTCTTAATTGACCCTACGCTATCCCATACTTTCTTCTTGGCCAAGAACAAAGGTTTTGGTTGATTCAGTGACTTTGGTTCCATTAACTCCAGGAGCACAACAGGTGTATTTTGTGGCCCAAGCGGTTCTTCTCCCATGATTATTGTCTTTCCAATGTTGACCCTAGATTACCATGTATTTTCCTCATGCCTACTCTTATGGATCATAATTGTCTTACTGACTTTGGTCTCGTATCTCTCTTTTTGGGCTAGAGGGTCCTCCCTCATGGCTATTGACCTCTCGAAGTTGATCCCAGAAATACAAACCTGCTGCTGCCAGAAATGTTGTCTGCAACTTGATCTTGACCCAAGTGAGAGTGAGAGTGAGGGTGAGGGATATGAATCTGGCGAGAGAGGAAGTTAAGGATTTCGGTTTTTCCCCAAATTTGATCTCAACGTGTGAAAATATATATATATATATATATATATTTAATCCAATGTGGCATGAAAAATAATTTTTTACTATTCTATTTGACACATCCGATTGGAATAACTGTAGGAACTAAATTGACATGACACTAAAAAGGTTAAAGACCAAATTGACACCATTAAAAAGTTAGGGATTAAATTAATATTTAGCATAAAGGATAAGGATCAACGTTGTAATTTACCCTAGATAATATTTAGTTGGAACATGAAATATTTTATGACATGAAATCTAGAGTTATGGGTACATAGTGGGTACTAGTTAAAATAATTGATAAAATATCTTGTTGTCGAATAATAATCTTCGAATAAAATCCCATCAATGCTAAGAGAGAGATTATGTATCTTATTCTGGTAAGAATTTAATTTCTTAGGTTAAAAAAAAAAAAAAAAAAAAAAAAAGAAGAAGAAGAAGAAGAAGAAGAAGAAGAAGAGAGAGAAAGAAGAAAAAAAAAAAAAAGCCTTATAGATCTTATTCTGGCAAGAATTTAATTTCTTAAAATTCATTTTTATTGCAAATAACTCACACCAGGGAAACAATAAAAGTTACCAGTGCTTCTTTAGAAAAAAAAAGTACCCAAAAAAAAAAAAAAAAAACAAATTCCCAATGCACGTTTTCTCAAAAAAAAGAAAAAAGAAAAAAATTTAAATGCTTTCCCAATGCATACACTGGCAACTGGCAAGATTAAAATTTAAATGCTTTCAATTTATTTTGGGAAGGAATCCAATATATATAGTATAGATAATCCTAATTTGGAAATATTCTTGGTAACATAGTTGGGACCATTTCATTTACATTACATAGTATATTTTATATGAAGACAATATAAATGCACTTGTCTCCGCTATGAAACCCAGATGATGAACAATGTTGCTTCTTTTAATTGTGCTCTCGTACCGCTTTTTCCCCACAAAAAATTGGATAACTTGTAACAACAACCCTATGTTTTATATATATAGCTATGACATAGGTTTTTTTTTTGAAAACATAAAAAAAGTAAAAATAAAAAAATAAATAGATGCTCTTTATGGCGTCCGCTCTTTATGGCGTCACCCCAGTCAGAGAAAGTAACACTTTTTGGCTCCTCATAGACCTCCCCAACTTCACTAGCTAACTCAACTAAAACACACCCATCAAGATTTGGCTTCTTAAGAATCCCAGCAACCAAATGACCCAATTCCACACCAGTCTTACAACCAAACATCTGGAACCATTGTAGTATTTTCTTGACCTTATCCTTTACTTCAATGCCAACAAAACACACATTTGAATCACTCAAAAATTTCTTGATGGATTCAGGATATGAATCCAAGTAGTATAATTGAACTATAGGACAGCGAGTCCCAATACAAAGGATCAATAACATTCCACCATTGCAATTGGGTTTGCACTTGATATCAAATGCCACAATAGGTGCAACCAAAGGCTTTTCAAAGGAAGACCTTAGCTCATCAATACGAGCATCTACTAGAAGTCTAGAACAGCACGGTCCACTACACTTGCCTTTACATAAACTCCTTGTATTTCTATTTCATACAGGCACATTTTGGATAGGAGAGAAATGGGAATCATAGTGTTTTTTTAGCTTCTAACCTTCACCCTAGCTAGGCATGACGAGAAAGCACTAGCTGCATTGTGTTAGTTTATAGAAGTGAGAGTTTGGTGGTTTGGTGGCAACTAAACTTCAATTACTTTCTGCTCATGTAAGTTGGGACAAAAGGGGCTTCTGCCCTTTCAGGCAAATTATATAGGAAAATGCCCCCCTTCCCAAACTAAATAGGGAAATGCCCCTCTTTTAAAACTCGATTTTTGATAAATCAAGTTAGGCCCTATAGTGACGTTTTTAAGAAGCCTATAGTGACGTTTTAAGGACCTATAGTGACGTTTTTTTAACTCGACTTCATTGAAATCGAGTTATAGACAATGAAATCAACCTATAGTGGTGTTTTTTACCTATAACTCGATTTCTTTGAAGTCAAGTTAAAAAACGTCACTATAGGTCCTTAAAACGTCACTATAGGCTCCTTAAAACGCCACTATAGGGCTTCAATTTTTTTTTTTTTCCTAACTCGATTTATCAAAAATCAAGTTTTAAAAGAGGGGCATTTCCGTATTTAGCTTGGGAAGGAGGGCATTTCCCTATATAATTTGCCCGAAAAGGGCAAAAGCCCATTTTGTCCTGTAAGTTGTCTTATTAGTTTAATAAAGACAGTAAAATGTCTTATTATATATTTGGTAAAGTTTTTTGACGTTACACCTGAATTTTAGAGTTCTCTCATTTTTATTGAAACAGACAATGGAGAGCTTCCAAATTTTTAAAAACAGTGAATATTGAGTTACTCGATAAAGTCTTTTAACAGCACACATGAATCTTTCAATCAAATCAGACTTTTGAAATGTAAATTCATAAAATGTCTTATTAGTTAATAAAGTTTTTTGACGTTACACATGAATCTTAAAACTCTATTTTATGCTAAAATGACTTGGTTGGACAGCCTCCAAATATAGAGGGAATGAAATGTTAAATTACTTTTCTCTAGGCGTTATACATAAATCGATTTCCTTCAATGCAATGATATATTCTCAAGTATATTGAGAAATTAGGAAATGAACATTGAGATGATTCCCAATATAAGAGTCTAATGAGACTTCACGGATTAAATAAAGAACACAATAATGACTTGTTAAGAAATTCATTGGAACTGGTTCAATTGACAAACAGACCAAATGCATGCACAAATTTCTACTATGATTGCTTAATGAACAGACTTCACTTCTTGGTATCCCTTTCTATAAGCAACTCAAAAGGTAAATTGTATGAGTATCAGAACTTATCAAGAAAGCTGAAGTTCACATTTTACTTCAAATATTTTACATAAAGCTGATACCCATGAGATATTGCAACACTGAATATCGAAACTCAACATTTTATTTCCATCGTATCCAACTCAAGGTACATGATCTTTGATAGAAAAACTATGCCAAAGTACCAAAAAATATATAAATAGATAATTCCCAAGATTGATAAAGGCTACCTCTAAAGTGTTTATTTAATAAAAAAATCCTCAGCATCACGCAGCTAGCAAAGGCATAAATTAATATACCAATATATTTATAGAAGCACAAACATATATGAAGCAAGGTTTTCAGAGCCGAACCGTTCATTGAACCGTAAAAGGGAGAGGTTCAAGGTTTTTGAAGTCGAACCGAAGTCGAACCGGGGTCGAACCGTGATAACGTCATAATTAATTTAATAATTAATTAAAGCTTAAATATAGATATTAAATTTATAAAATTAGCAAAATTGACTAATATATCTATATATGTGAGGGAAATTTAATGATTTTCAAGCATATATTTAATAATTAAATAAGAAAGTTAATAAAATAAAATAATAACCATGAAAACATTAAAATTTATAATTAATTTTTGAAGTAAAGTTGAATATCTTTGAAGGATTTTAATTATAATTTTTTTTATTCCTTGTAAGAGATGGATAATTTAATTAAGTAGAATAAAATTGTGTTAAGTTGTTTTTATAAAAAAAAAAAAAAATTGCTAAGAGGTTGGACCGCATGGTTCTTGCCACCGGTTCGTGTCGTCCAACCCTGGTTTTAGGGGTTCACGGAATTGCCACATATGCCCGGTTCTCTATGCTTAAAAAACCGGATTTCAATCCAATTCTCAATTTTCATGGTCCAATCTCCCTGTCTGGTTCGGGTCTGAAAACTTTGATATGGAGGGATAGATAAGTAACGTAATTTACATTAAATTTTTTTATTTTAAAGATTAAAAAAAGGAAAATAAAAGAAAAAGAAGTGACTTACATATGTTGTAGAAGATAGTAAAGGGACTCATAAACACCAAAATAGAAGCCCACACCAATTGAATGATAGAACCCCTCTAATAAGAAGATCTTAAACTATAACACCCAGAAAAAAGGAAAAAAAAAAAAAGCGAGAGACTTTAAAGGTGAGGTATTTAAGTAAATTTTTTTTGTGGGGTCAATTTTATAATTAATATTATTAAGGGAGTTTTTAGAAAATTAGGTTGAAATCCTAACAATATATAAGCTAATTAAGTCCGCATATAACTATAGATATTTTTGAAGGAAGAATTCTCGGTATATTTATGGAGAGAAGGAATTTTTTTTTTTTTTTTTTTTGAGAGAGAGTTTTAACCTATGGCGTCCGCTCCTAATAAAAACTCTTTATCATTAGACCAAGACACCAATCAGTTTTTTTCTGTAGGTGGGGATTGAACCACAGATCTCTTATTCAACCATCAGAGACTTTACTAGTTGAACTAACTGGAACCCACTATGTAAAGAAGGATTGACAATATGAGTTTAAGAAATCTTATCATTTGCCAAATCTATGAAATTAGAATATTTTTACGTGGGTATATTTGGCCAATAGTGAGACTATCTAAATATCGATCCAATGAGTTTTATGATGTAAACAAAGAAAGATTGAGATTAGATTTACTGTAATTTGGATGCTAAAGGGTATTTTTGGCCAATAGTGAGACTATCTAAATATCCAATGAGTTTTATCATGTAAACAAGAAAGATTTAGATTAGATTTACTGTAATTTGGATGCTAAGTACCTGTTACTGTCTTGGTAATTTAATATTTTTTTTCTATGCCCAATTGTTGCGTGTAAGTGTAGATAGAATTGCAGATTGTTAGGCATGGTAGGTTTGGTTTCCGCACAAGTTTCTCTTTAAGAAGTTGTACCGAAGTGTTGGATTGGTTAAGTAGGAAAAGTCTACTAGTGTGGGCTTGAAGTCTGACAAGCAATCAAATGTAACAAAAGATTACAAAAGGGGGGGGGGGGGGGGGGGGGAGGTGGGAAGGGACATCCTTGTAGAAGAAGTTAAGTCCAGGTGGTGTTCTTTTACAATTGACTTTTGGCCTTATATGACTACAGGGTAATGTTTAGGTCCAGTACATGTAGTGCACTAGATTCGTTAAGATGGTGACATGTGTTCAAAAGTGAACACGTGTTATAATCCTAACAGGTCTAGTGCAACTGGACACTGGACCCAAACCTCACCCATGACTATTTTCCGGTTTGGATAGCACTTCATCTCACTGAATGTGGCGTTGCGTTTTCCTATTTCACGTTTCGGTACTTTTTTTTTTTCCAAGCATGAACAGTAAAATCACTATGCAGGAGACATTTATCACTGTTCACGCACTATAGTGCACTATTTATGCACTGTAGCAGCACTGTTCATACATTAAAAAATATTAAAAATGGGTCCCACAGTATTATTTACACATTTAAAAATTATTTTGCTACAGTGTTTTCAGCAACAATAAGTTATATCCAAATGGACCCTATATGTATTCTATAGGCTTTATTCCTAGGGAACTATTAGTGGCACAAGTAAAGGAAATATATATATATATATATATTATTGATGGTTCCAAAATATGGATAGGCCATCTATGATGCTATTTTGTCCTTTATGAGGAGAGTTAATAATGGGAAATCATTGGATATTTTTAGTAGTTTCTCTTCTGTCCAGGTACTGTTATAAGTTTTTATTAAATTTTTAGGTTTTAGATCCCTGTAAACTAGATTGTTTAACCTAATTAATTAACCAAGTAAATACTTAGGTTTATTATTTAGATCTAGGTCAAACAAACATAAATCATATACGTAAAGCAGCAGAAATATAAAAAATACAATGATATGACCACCCAAGAAAATCAAACCAATAAAAAACTTAGGGAGTATTTAACTTAATTATCCTCAAGGTAAAAAGCAAATTCACTAGAAAGAATTGAAGTTTACAATAAGACTTAGACTACTAATGTCCTATTGCTACTACACGTAGAACTTACTACCATGACCTCATGATAGCTCCAAATCCACGAACTTCTTCTTTCCTTAGCCTTTGCAACACAAGTACCCACACTTGTGACTTTGAGACTCCACTCAAAGGTTTAGCAACACAAACTCTCTTGTTTGTGACTCCAAGACCACCCTTGAAGATTTAGATCATCAACACCTTTGATGACTAGAGAAGGCAGCAAATTCTACAACACCAGATCTTGAGATTCTTCAAAGAATAACACCGATAGAAGATATGAGAAAGCTTTTTGGGTACAAAACCCTAGATACAAAAGAGACACACTCTTCTCTCTCTGAAAAGCCTTATAAAAACGTGCTTAGAGTTTCCTTTATATACTAGAAGAAGTAGATCTGAAACCTTAATTCTTTTTGGGCTTGAAATACTGTTAGGTCGAACTAAAAATTCTGCAAATACGTGTTTCGATTAGTCGAACCTATCTTTCGATCGATCGAACCAGGAAAATTTTGAATTCTTTTTTCTGCAGCTTGTATGTTCTTGAATCTTGACTTGTATCATCTTGAGTATTGTCTAATAATACCTATAGACTCTAGGATCTATATCTAGACAAGTTTGTGTTCACGATTTGCTAATTTTTCTAAACTTTTAGAACCTAACATAAATTATTTGATTACTGAGTAAATGGTACCTGAAAAAAAAATTGTCTTAGGTGATATCTAAGGATTTTAGAGGAATTGTTAGGGAGGAATTTTTTGTGGTGAGCTAGTTGTGGTAAGTAGCCTTTCTCCTAATTGGTTTTACTTTTACTTATATTACTATATTTTAGCTACTGAATATTGTTATACAATTGTCACAATTTTCTTTTTAATTGTTAGCTACATTGATTTAAAGTAAATAATTTTAGCTACTGAATATTGTTCTACAATTGTTATAATTTTATTCTGAATGTTCGAATAGCGTATAAAACACTATGAACGTTTAGACCCTCAATTATAAAATTATCAATTCAAGTTTAATGTCAAACAATATATGTGCAGAAAATGAACACAAGCTAGTAACAGATTTGATAAACAATCTAAACCAATTAAAATCACATCTACAGCAGAAATTAAATGGCAAAGATTAAGGAAAGAGAGATGCAAACACAAGGACAACACAACGATATGTTATCGAAGAGGAAACCGAAGTCCTTGGCGAAAAACCTCTCTGCCGCCCTCCAAGCGGTCAATAATCTACTAGAAAATGTAGTTGGGATACATGAACAGCAATAGACCCCCCAAGTCTAATTTACCCAGTGTACCTAAGCCCTCCAAGCTTCTTGCTCCGAGGTTACGCCGAACCTTTGTCTTTTCTAACTTACCGGATTCCGCTATAGCCCATAGCATCAACTAATAACCATTGATCCCTTCCTAACTGCTTCCCAAAGCACCAAAAAGCCTTCTTACAGATACGGGTATGGTGAGAAAATGATTTGGCTAAGAACCTCTCAAGGATGTAACAATGGAGAGGGTGAGAGTAGAGGAATTTGAAAAGTCTCTATGAAAAGATTGTGAATGAGTCAATCTTGTTTTTTTCTAGGGTTTCTATCTCAAAATTCTCTCTAGAAGCTCTCTACATTTCGTGGGTATAAGAGTTATTTATACTAAGGTAAAAAAGGAATGCAAAAAGTCAGTTTTTCCAAAATAGAGCTGACTGGCGACTTGGCCTCGCGACTTGATTGAGTCGCGAGTTCAAACCGCAAGCTAACTGAATGACCAGTCTAGACTTTTTGTCCTGTAGTGCAACAGCTGGCATCATGGTTGTCAAAATCGCGATCCGAATCGTAAAATCGCACAATTTTACGATCCAACCTCACCAAAAAGTTTAAAATCGTAGCAGGATCGCAAAAATGGTAGGATCGTATGTAGGATCATGTAGGATCGTATAAGATCGTAGGATCGTATGGGATCCTACCAATCCTACCGATCCTACCATTTGGCTTGATTTTTTTTTTTTTTTTTAAGTGGTTGGAACCTAAACTTGGGATTCCTTTTGTTAATGCGATATCAACACACACATTGTCTTTATCATCCCTCATTTGTTGTGGGTCATTATTATTGTCTCACTCAACCCTTAGGTCACCAACTCCAAACACAAGGAAAATTTTAAATATCAACTCCATTTGTTTCAATCTAAAACAATTCTCAACTCAAATCACCAACTCCACACACAAAAAATAACTTGGAAAGAACTCAGGTCCATCAAATACAAGTGGGGTCTTGTCGATTTCTCATGTTATTTTTATATCTTAAATTAACGCAGCAAGCAAAAACAAAGCTATTTAGTTTCAAAAACAATCAAACTATATACCTCAATATAAAACACACAACAAATATATATATATATATATATATATTTACCTGAGACATTTGCCAAACATTGGGTCTATTTAGCCTTGAAGCTGCGAAAATCTGCAACTCAAAAAAAAAAAAAAAAAAAAAAAAAACCCTTATATTATATGATGGTTCTAATGATGATGATAGTGATGGGCCCCCACATGGATTTAAGAGAGTTAGGGATTTCGATAATTACACTATGGATGTTGATACTAGGAAGGATATAGATGATGAAATGGGATATGACAATGACAGTGATTAGATTAGAAGAACCTTGAATGAGAATTTTCTTTTGGATTTCATATTTGTAATTAGCTAGTTTACCTTAGATTGAGAATTTTCTTTTGGATTACCTATTGTAAATTTGTTGTTAGCTAGTTTTTATATGCTAACTAGCCTAACTTATTTTGGATTTGGAACTTAGAATTTGGAAAACATTTTCCATATGTGTAGATAATATTTTGGTACTTAGTTGCTAATTAAACATGTACTGAATTTTTTAGATACATTATGTCAAAAGAGACAAAATTGCTAAATGCCCTTTTCGAGCAAATTAAGCAGCGTTTTGCCCTATTTTTCAAACCAATTAGGGAAATGCCCCTCTTTTGAAACTCGATTTTCTCAGAATCAAGCTATTAAAAAAAAAAAAAAAAAAATTTCTGGAGCCCTATAGCGGCGTTTTTAAGGACCTATAGTGACGTTTTCAGGACCTATAGTGACGTTTTGTAACTCGACTTCCATTAAATCGAGTTATAGGCAATTCTTTTAATTTTTTTACCTATAACTCGATTTCATATAAATCGAGTTACAAAACGCCACTATAGGTCCTAAAAACGTCACTATAGGCTCCTTAAAAACGCCGCTATAGGGCCTAAATCGATTTTGAGAAACTCGATTTTCAAAAGAGGGGCATTTCCCTAATTTGTTTAAGAAAGAGGGCAAAACACTGCTTAGTTTGCCCAAAAAAGGCATTTAGCAGTTTTGTCCTGTCAAAAGTTAAATATATTTTGTTTCGTTAGAATGACATAAGAACGATATAGTGCGTGCAAATTACATTTTATGATGCAATTTTTTTTTTAATGGATGGATTCATATTTTAAGTGATTATATAACATACAAAATCACTATCAATAGATTTTTTGCTTAAAATCTGAAAATAGGTAGGATCTTACAATCCACGATCCGATCCTACGATCCACGATCCTATCTACCTTCCACGATTCTACGTAGAATCCCGATTTTGACAACCTTGGCTGGCATGATGGTTCAGCTTCTCTGCATGCTTCACTCGTGTGCATCATCTGGCGGCTTGCCAGTTGCGAGCCACCCGCGAGATCCAGTCGCAAGTCCCTGCTTCATTGCATATTCTTGAGTATTTCTTCACACTTTCTCACACACTACCCTTACATGATTCCCACCTAAATATAGGGTTTCTAAGTGCTGAACTACAAGCAAATTGGCACAGAATAAAGCCAACAAGATGGTTGATTAAATTCAACCGTACATATTCAATTGTTAACTACATTGATTTAAAGTAAAGAATAAAGAATTTTCATAAATTTATTTGATTACTACATATATATGATTTTATATACGTATTTGAATAAGATATATTTTTGTTTGAACTATGATTTGATATATATATATATATATATATATGATTTTGGACAATCCGACTATGTTTTGACTCTGATACCCAGCCAATGGAGGTTGTTCATTGGTACTGAAACTAGTTTTATCTGGAGTATCACGAGCCTATTGTGTTCTTGAACCTAGCTAATGGGAGATACACATTCGCACGAAACTAGTTTCTTCTGAATCTAATGCCTAGTCACGGGATATAGCATGACAATAGTCATAAATATATAAGATCGTTAAGAATGTGAATATGTTTGAATTTATGAATTATTTTAAGTCTATGAAACTTCTTTAGTTTATTTTTTGAAAACCCATAGTATTTTGACATATGTGAAATATTTTGATTTCATAAATTTATATTATTTTGTCAATTTATACACTTTTTTCAACTAGTTTGGTATTTGGTTACTTATTGAGTTGTCAACTCACCCTCCTTTTCCCCTCTATTTTCAGATTATGAAGAATAACAAGTTTTGGAACTTTTGTTGAGGGTGTTTGCTTGAATGGAGATTGGGAATTTTTAAAATAAAATGATCTTGTAATAATTGGTATATCTTTTGTTTAACGGTCATGAGGTTTGGATTGTTGTTTCTATTGGTACTTTGGAGATTTTTTGACAACTATATTATTGAGGATGATTGTGGATTTATTGATGGATTTTTCTTTGAGAATAATTTTTAGTTGATAAGAAAGCATTGCACAGTTGTAAGGTGAAAACTTTATAAGAGTGCGGTCATTGTCATGTGCCTATCTGTATTGTTGGGTCGAGGTGTGACATACACCCTAAACATCACAATAAAATGTGTTAGGTTCTAAGGTCTTAGGATTTTATGTATTTAGAACTCTAATTTGTAATGTTGGCAAACCATGATCAAAACATTGTATTTAATCTTATTCAGACTTGCTCAAAGTTGGTTTATTCTTGTAAAGTTGGAATCGAGTGGCTGCAGAAGTACTTGGGACTTTCGGCCTGGCTCGATCGATCGAAGAATAGACTCGATCGATCGAAAATCGCACAGGTTGAATTTTCTGCAGAATTTCCAACTCAGCCCTACTTCATTAAACGTTTAGGGTTTTATGTTTTTACCCTAGGTATATAAACAAAACCCTAGCCACGTTTTTGGTGGTTGTCCACATTGTATTGTTGCTCATACATTGCTGTTTTGTGTGAATCTCGTGTGAGATCTTTGAGGAGCTTTCCTTTACACAAAACTTAGGGTTTTCATGGTAGAGATGATTTCAACATCTTGAAGATCATTACTGTTGCAACCATTGGAACTTAAAAGAAAAGCAAGCGGGGAGCTTGTAGCTGATTGAGGAATTCAAGAAAGAAGTAGTCCGTGGATTCGGAGCCTGCGCGTGGTCGTGTCAGGAAGTTCGTACTGGTGGGTAGCATTAGGAAGTCGAGCGGGGAGCTTGTAGGCCTTTTGTAAGAACTTCAATTCTTTCATAGTGAATTCTGTTTTGCCTTGAGGATCGGTGGGTCAAATCCTCCCCAGGTTTTTACCGTGTGGTTTCCTGGGTGATCATATCTTGTGTTATTTATTTTCCGCTGCATTATTATTCTTGATATGATTGTTTGATTGTTTTAACCTTGTATTGCTTAATTTGACTAAGTAACAACTTGGCTAATTAATCTAGGCTACGCAATCTGGTTGTTTTAGGGGTCTAAATAACCTGTCAAGTGGTATCAGAGCGGGTTGCTCTTTCTGTTTGAGATTTTTAATCTCTGAGCTGATCCTTGACCCCTGTTGTCATGGAGCATGGACACTCTCTGTTTGTTCCTCCTCATTTTGATGGGAACAATTATGCCTATTGGAAAGTAAGGATGAAAGCATTCCTGAAATCCATTGATGAAAGGGTTTGGAATTCCGTTGAATACGGATGGGTGAAGCCCGCTACTCCTGTGAGTGAGTGGCAAACTTCTGAAAAAGAAGCAGCAAGCTTCAATAGCAAAGCTATGAATGCTATCTTTAATGCTGTTTCTATGGAGGAGTTTAAGAGGATCTCTAATGTTGAGGTTGCTCATACTGCTTGGAAAATCCTCCAAACTGTGCATGAAGGCACAAAGGCAGTTAAGATAAACAAACTGCAGCAATTAACTTCTAGGTTTGAAAGCATTAGGATGTCTGATGATGAATCCTTTGATGAATTTTATGCCAAACTGAATGATATTGTTAATTCTGCCTTTAATTTGGGTGAAATCTATGATCAACCTAAGATTGTTAGGAAGATACTTAGATCTTTAACTGAAGATTTTAGACCCAAAGTGACTGCCATAACTGAAAGCAAGGATGTGGACTCCATCCCTGTTGATGAGCTTGTAGGATCTCTTCAATCCTATGAGTCTGACCTACCTAAAGTGAACAAATCCAAATCAATGGCTCTTAAGTCAGTTGATGATGTTGATGGTGGTGGATTTGATGATGAGCTCTCTGCTACTGAGATTGCCTATCTTGCCAAAAACTTTAAGAACTTTCTTAGAAATACAAATAGAAAGGCAAGAGGTACTTACACTGCTGAACCTAGAAATTTTAGGAAGAATGATCCCACTAAGGTTAACAATTTTGAAAAACCTAGAGAAAATTTTGGTCAATCTTCTAATAACTCTTTGGGTCCTCAGTGTTTTGGCTGTCAAGGGTATGGTCATATGAAATCTGAATGTCCTACATTCTTGAAGACTAAGGGTAAAGCTATGGCTGTAACCCTTAGTGATAATGAGGTTTCTGATGATGAGTCCGGTTGTGACGAGGATGGAAACTTCATTGCTTTCACAGCTACTGCTATAGTCAATGAAAGCATATCTGCTGAAGAGAACCCTTCTGATGGGGAACTCTCTGAAGATGCAGATCTCCAAGAGGCCTATAACAAACTTTGCAAAATTGCTGCAAAGGATGCTATGAAAGTTGAACTTGGCCTGAAGAAAATTGATTCTCTTGAACTTGAAAAGAGAAATTTGCTTGTTAAACTGTTTAATGCTAATGAGCTTTTGAATAATGTTAAATCTGAGAACATGCTTTTGCTTGATAAAGTTAGAACTTTGGAACATGATTTATCTGTTGCTAGGTCTGCTAGTTCTAAACTTGATCACATGCTGAATGTTCAAAAGTATCCTTCTGATAAAACTGGGTTAGGATATGTTGAAAGCATCTTTGATTCTGGACCACATTCCACTACTTTTGTTCCTTCTTCTTCTTCTGAACCTTCTGTGAGTGAGGTTGTGAGTGAAACTGTCAAACCACCTGTGAGTGAGATAGTTAAACCCTTAGAAGTTTCACCACCTAAGAAGATTAGGGTAGACTTAAGAGAATCTAAACCTAAGGAGCCTACCAAATCTAAGGACAAGATGCATGGTAAACCTGCTTGGGTTTGTCATTATTGTGGTAAGTCTGGACATATTCGTCCTAACTGTTACAAGCTTCAAGCTGATAAGAGAGCAAATAAACCAAAAGTGCCTGTGCCTCAAGCACAAGATCCTATGGCATTAATTGGTGAATTGGTAAAGGTGTTAAACCTTTATTCCAATCATGGAGTTGGGAATCACTCAAATGTGAATAAGAACTCCAATGCTCGTGGTGCATCTAAAAAGTTTTGGATGCAAAAGACTCGAACTAATTGAGTCTTTCTGACATGGTCCTTGTGCTTCATTGCTCTATTCTTTTGTGACCATTGTTCTTTGTTTTTTTTTGTGTTTTTTTTTGTTCTAGGACTTGCATTGCATTACATTCATGCATTTCATTCTAGGATTTATTTGTTTTCTCTTTTAATAAAAAAATTAAAAAAAAAAAAAAAAAAAAAAAAAAAAAAAAAGGGAAGCAAAATTTATGTTGAACATGATGTTTCTTGATTATTGAAAACAAGGTTGGTCAATTTATTTACACATAACATGTTTTATGTACCTTGTTTAGCTTTGATGAGCTTATTTATTGCACTTGACTAGCTAAAACTTTGTAGTGCATGTTGTGTGGGAAAGATGGTTGTGGTTATTAATCACTTTGTCTTAATCTTGAAGTCACATGTTTTTGACTGTCGGACTTGATTCTTTTGAGAAAGGCATAAATAACCATCTCACCACTGCTCACTAGCCAATCATGAACACCTTAGTGCATATCATAAGATTTTGTGCTCGAGAAAGTGTAGCACATGCACAAAAAGAACATAAGGTGTTGCCTCTGCTAAATGCTTAATAATTAAAACTGGTGTGTACTATTAGGCTTGATGCCAATTCACTTAATTCAAACTGGTGTGTACTATTAGGCTTGATGCCAAAATTCACCTAAATAATGGGGCAAAAACACAAGAAACTTACATGATTGCAAGCTTTTGTTTTAGGAGATGTGAGAGTTATAGGATGTAACTCTTTAGGTGATAGTCTCTTTTGAATTCTATGTGATGAATTTTGTAGACTTTGTGATTAAATGCTATTCACATATCACCTCACATGTATCTCAAGTTTTTACTAGTATCACACACTACACAAGTTACTCTTTGTTAAACACTGTACATGCTAGTGTGTGTTTTTGGTCTGACCAACCAAGTTTGAAAATATCTTGAGATTTATGCACAACACATTTGTTGCTTAAGAAAATTCAATGAGAGAATGATTGAAATTTGTTTTGAGGAAATTGGGTTTAAACTTTGGGTTTTTGAAAAAGCATTCCATCTCATACTCATGCATTCTGTTATTCAATTTAATGCTTTGAGGAGTTATTTCAAAATTAGGCTTGTGTTTTCAAAAACAGTGATTTTCGATCGATCCAGCCTATTTTTCGATCAATCGAAAAAGTGCTCTCATTTGTCTTAAAATGACTGTGCTTTTCGATCGATCGAATGTAATTTTCGATCGATCGAATATCGTGGAAAAGCTTTTTTTAAAAGATCAGATCTGACCTTTTCAAACACAATTCCAAGCTTTTTCAAACTTTTTCTCTCTCTCCGCGTTGGCAAGGCTCCACCTTAGAGAATTTTTGTCGTTTTTCTCCGAAGTTTTTGCACAATCTCTCTCTCCTCAAACCGGTAAGACCCTTTTACCCTTCCTTTTGATTATATTTTCATGATTTCATGCATAAATCCATGCATTTAAGGGTAATTTTCGGACTTTGCTATTTTGGGATTTTATGTTGATTCAAGCCTTCTTTTATGCAATTGATCATTGGGTTTTTGTGGGGACACTACATAAATATGATTCTTACCTATTAATTTGATCAATTTTGAGTTTGGTGAAAAATTGAAAAATCTAGGGCTTGTTCTTGATCCGAATTGGGGCTTTTGTTAAATTGGAAAGAAGTTGATGAAATTGGCTTGTTGTGTTGTTGTAATTAAGCATTATAATCTATGTGATGTATTTTGTAATGCTCAATTCATCAATTTTGGTTAAAAATTTAAACAAATGTTTTTAATTTTTGGATTTTTGATAAAAAAAAAAATTCCATGTTCAAGCCAATTTTGTCAATTCAATCTCAATTAAACTTAATTGTTTACTGCATTAGATCATGCATCACAACATTATAACTGTTCATGCATCATATAGATTTTTGTTCTATATTTTTATTGTGCTAATTTGCAGTCTGTCTTTGGTTTTGATTTCTCTTGTTCTGTTTGGTTTTCACTCTGTGTCTCTGTCCTTTCCTTAGCACTATGCCTAGGAAAACTAGAGCCCGTAGGAATGTTCCCTCACCTTCTCCTTCACCCCCTCCATCCTTTGATAGTGAGAGGTTTCCGAGTGAGAAAAACCAAGAGACTTTTGAGAAGCTTAACATTAGGAGAAAGATTTGGGCTGAGCGTTCTGTGCTGTTAGATGAACTTGATCCTGCCATTAGGGCAAATTTTGAGCGTCGGGGTTGGTTACCCTTGGTGGAGGTTTCTGATCCTCCTCCACCTTCTGCCTTGATTAGAGAGTTCTATTCGAACATCTCTATCCGCATCTATGATTCCAACACTCTAGTTAAGAGTTGGATACGAGGCGTAGAGTACACCATTACTCCTCGGGTAGTGGCTGATGCTCTAGGGGTACCATTGGTCCAGCATCCTGTTTATCCTTATGATGAGTCTCCCGAGATTAGCGATGTTCTGTCCTTCATCACTGGTACTGCTGTCCAGTGGGGTTCTGATCCTCGGATCACTTCTGCTGAGCTCTCCGGGTTACACTATCTGTTCTTTAGGATAGCTTGTCATTCGATCTGGCCTATTTCCCATGTTCACACCATTCCTCTTGAGAGGTGTGTATTTTTGTACGCTCTTGTTACTGATGCTCCTATCAGTTTTCCCCATCTCTTTCTTCGTTCCTTGAACGAAGTTTATAGGAGTTCATCTACTGCTCATGCTCTTGTTCATCCTATTTTCATTCATAGGATTCTGCTCTATCTTGATCTTAGTGGCTTTCCTTCCTCTGAGCCCGTTCATGTGATAGCTCCTATAGGTGCGTCTTTTCTTAGACTGAGGGCCGCTCATCTTCGAGCTGGTTCTAAACACCCTAGGTCTGAGCCCTCTAGTAGCGCACCTCCTCCTTCTTCTTCTGCAGGTTTGCTGGTGAGGATATTCCTGTTCCAGTTGGTGATGATGCTGCTGCTGCTGATGTTCCTCCACCTCTTTCGGCCGACTTCGATGTTCGTCGTACTTTGGAGACTGTCATGACCGTTCAGGCGGCTCATGGTCAGATTTTGGTGGACTTGATGGACGAGATACGTGCTCTCCGAGCTGATTTTGCGCGTCTTCATTCACCCTCACCACCTCCTTTTGATGGCGACTTGTGATTGCTCTTTGGCATTCCGTCACAAAAAGGGGGAGTGGAGTTTTGACTTGTAGTAGAGTTTTTGTATATCATTTTTGGGGATATTCATGTTAGGGGGAGTAACATTGATTGATATACATGATATTTTTGTTGATTCTTGTTGTGTTGAGATTCACTGCTTATTGATTTATATTTATGAGTTGTTCATTCATATATGTCTTTATTTTGTGTTGTGTGAATCTTACAAGAATGTTATACCTGTTGTTTTACTCTTTACTGTCACACTTGCGTTTATGCGTTTGTTGAGTATTTCAGGATTATACAGGTTGATTCAACTAAGCTGCTGTCTACACTTGCAACTATGGATAGTAGTTAGGCTGAATTGAATTTTATGAGCATTATCTTTGTAAAGGGCTTTTTATTTGTAAAACTTTGAGCTGTTAATTAGGGTTTTGTCACGGATTGCCAAAGGGGGAGTTTGTTAGGTTCTAAGGTCTTAGGATTTTATGTATTTAGAACTCTAATTTGTAATGTTGGCAAACTATGATCAAAACATTGTATTTAATCTTATTCAGACTTGCTCAAAGTTGGTTTATTCTTGTAAAGTTGGAATCGAGTGGCTGCAGAAGTACTTGGGACTTTCGGCCTGGCTCGATCGATCGAAGAATAGACTCGATCGATCGAAAATCGCACAGGTTGAATTTTCTGCAGAATTTCCAACTCAGCCCTACTTCATTAAACGTTTAGGGTTTTATGTTTTTACCCTAGGTATATAAACAAAACCCTAGCCACGTTTTTGGTGGTTGTCCACATTGTATTGTTGCTCATACATTGCTGTTTTGTGTGAATCTCGTGTGAGATCTTTGAGGAGCTTTCCTTTACACAAAACTTAGGGTTTTCATGGTAGAGATGATTTCAACATCTTGAAGATCATTACTGTTGCAACCATTGGAACTTAAAAGAAAAGCAAGCGGGGAGCTTGTAGCTGATTGAGGAATTCAAGAAAGAAGTAGTCCGTGGATTCGGAGCCTGCGCGTGGTCGTGTCAGGAAGTTCGTACTGGTGGGTAGCATTAGGAAGTCGAGCGGGGAGCTTGTAGGCCTTTTGTAAGAACTTCAATTCTTTCATAGTGAATTCTGTTTTGCCTTGAGGATCGGTGGGTCAAATCCTCCCCAGGTTTTTACCGTGTGGTTTCCTGGGTGATCATATCTTGTGTTATTTATTTTCCGCTGCATTATTATTCTTGATATGATTGTTTGATTGTTTTAACCTAGTATTGCTTAATTTGACTAAGTAACAACTTGGCTAATTAATCTAGGCTACGCAATCTGGTTGTTTTAGGGGTCTAAATAACCTGTCAAAATGCTTTGACCTCTCTCTGCAAAAATAACAACCGAAATCAGCACTAGTTCCCAATCAACTCTGCCAATCCCTAGACATTAAGACTTAGCTTCTTGACAAGGCAACTCACCCATAAACACAATATTATTGCTTTCATTGGATATATGTGATATATATGTAGGTTTGAGAGAGAAGGAACCAGATCCAAGCTTGATGCATCTGAATGATGATGACAATGGGGTCCAAAACAAGTTTAATATTGGAGCACCTAGGTAACTAGGCACTGAAGCTTGACCAACAACCAGCTTTCCATGGAATAGCATATGTAGAGCCGGGAGGGCATGGCCCCCCCTTAATCCCATGCCATTGTTAGGGACTTAAGAGTACTAACTTTCTCAAACAGTGAAACCTTTTCATTATGGTACTACTATTAATTTTCACATGCATTTTTGTACAAGTGTATATGAATTTATTATATCTCTGAGAATATATTAACATTTTATATATACCACAGAGACGTGGACTATGATTTTGTAGAGTACTATGGGTTATATTGGTTTTAAGTTTCTATATTAAAGTTATATGTATTTTTATATATATGTTCCATGTATTGGGTTTATTGTAAAATTCAAAATAATAAAGATATAGTCATTTATAAGTTTTCATTATAGATTAAGCTGTAAGCTGGTGGTCCAACTACCGATAATTTTTTCTCTAATAGTTTTTTCTTTTTACTTTAACATATTATCGAAATTAATTATTAGTTTGAATTGAGAGAGAGAGGAGTAATAGAGTATAATTGGCCGAAAATTAGTCTATTTTTGACTAACTATACTTTCTCTACTCTTCTCTACTACCCTCTCAATCCTAACGGCCCCCAAGTTCCTATTTGGTTTCCTTTCAGCTCTTTTGGGCCTCCATTCTAATAGTGATGCTTCTTTCTAGCATTATCAATGTCGTTCAAGCACTACAAGTACTATCTAGATCCATCCCCTCTAGATATTATTTCCAATAATTAACCAACCACACATTTCAATCACATGGAAGTGGATCTACACAACGCCACCGAAATCACCCACACGCCCTTCACACGATATCATGTGTTGTGTGCATGTCCACATGTGCTTCCATCGTCGTTGTTGGTGTCAATACATTTTTTGGCAATCAGTGTCAGCCATCACTTAGTCATACCAACTCTCCCTTGGCCAGCATTTGTTTGTTTGCACCAATATTTATCTCATGCATGTGTTCACACTGTTGGGAATATACACGAATTCCCATATATTTGAGAAGTGAAAAAACAAATAGTAAAAAGCACACATACAACGCGATTATACTACACAAAAAATTACATAATTCATCAATTTACCTACCTTCATAGAGTTGTAGTGATTTACTATTTATAAGGAAAATTACAAGATGCAATACAGTAACCTTAATCTAAAACAACGGTATTTTTATCCTACATAGAGGATCTACAATAAGCTAAAGGTGGGCCAAAATTTTCCTTAAAACCCAAGTAGTGGCGACTCTAGGAATTTTGTCCAGGGTGTTCTTATTTCACTTTGAAAAAATTTCGGGTCATTTCAGTCTATTTTGAGTGTTTTAGGATGTTTCGGTAAATACCAGCCGAAATTCAAGATTTGGCCGATATGAAGTTTGTACTTTAAAGTTTTTTTTTTTTTTTTTAAATGTTCTTAAAACCAAAACAAATTTGCATTCTGTATACAGAAAAACCTCAAAAGGAAAAAAAAAGAAAAAAAAGAAAAGAAATCAACAAAGGTACCTGTATAATAAACTATAAGCTCATTTGAAATATTAATAAAATTATTAATTATTGTTGTTTAGTTGTTTTATTAATTTGTTTGTCTTTTATAAACTATAATTTGTTATATTGTTATTTCATTAATTATAAAATTATTAATTGATGTTTAGCCTAACATAATTTAATTTATTTGTCTTTTATAATGTATTAATTAATTAAATTATTAATTGTTAGGATCATGAGCCAATCAAATAATTTCACAATTACAAATCACAATAACATTACACTAAAAGACAATATCTCACCAATTGACCAACACCAACACACACCAACCAACGGATAAGAATCATAAAGCCAAATTCAAAAAGTCAAAAAAATAGGCAAAATATTAATAAAGATAAAGCTTCACTACTTTAGTCAATCACAATTCAGGTAAAGTTACTCTTCACAGTTCAGATGATAAAGTAGAATAAAGAGAGAGAGTTAGAGACAGCGACCCATTTATTTCATTTCAAATTTCAGATAGAGAGAAAGAGAGAGAGTGAGTGAGAGACTGAGAGAGAGTCAGAGAGAAAAAGAGAGAGAGAGATACCTTACGGGAGCACCGGAGCAGCTGAGCAGGGAGGGAGGCCTGAAGAGTGAAGGTTGAGGCTGAGGCTGAGGCAATGACCGTCGAGCGATGTGCGACGATGTGCGAGCGATCTCCGACGAGCAATCTCCGATGAGCGACGATGTGCTCTGGACTGCAACTGGACCGATCTCCGATGAGGGGCGTCAGGCGACGATGTGCTCTGGGGTCTGGACTGCGACTGGACCGATCTAACTTCTAAAGGGAGGTGTTGCTCTGTTTTTAGGTTTGCTTTAGCTTTAGTGATTTCTGATGTACTGATTTACTGATTTGAGGTTTCTAATTTAGTGATTTGCTCTGTATTGGGGTTTGTTTGTTTGTTTTTTTTTTTGAGAAACCGTGGGTTTGCTTCCTCTATAATCTCTTGGGCTTGCCGTGGGCTTAATGTTGGGCTTGCCATCCGTTGTTTTGCTCTATTACAATTTTTTTTTTTTTTTTTTGCTTGAAAGTAGAACAAATAATTTTTTTTTTTTTTTAATTTGAGAGTGTTCCTAATTTGGATGGAGGGTGTTCCTATTTTTTTTTTTTAAAGGGTAAACAAATAAAAAAAATTTAATTATTATATATAAAAAAAAAAAATTCAACTCAGGGTGTTCCCAGAAAATCTCAGAAAATATCTCATTAAAATTATAGCACTTTTATATAAAGTTGGGTCATAATCCGGATCAAACAGAAACTAAATTTTACGTAGGCCAACACACACCCTATCTTGTCCAAAATTTTCATATTTTCTTTGATGATCTTACCGTCGAACCTCTAGGTATTTTCATTCAAACTCTACTTTGAGGTTAAGGGATGTCAAAATATATTAATAGTTTATCATATAAATATATCAACGGTCCTCATAATGGAGTGATCATAATTCAGGGCCACTGAATGTTTGTTCATGTAGTGGCAGTTGGGCCTGTTGAGGTCCGGGTGACAATATAAAAAGCCTTCTTTTTAGCAATTGGTTTCCTCGATTAAATTAAAAATTTTAATTTTTTTTTTTTGAAATTCAAACATTTAAATTATTTAAATGCCCTCTTCTTTATGCTTTTAAGTTTTTTTTTTCCTTCTTCTTTTTTTTTTTTTTTATTTATTTTAATTTAACGGCCAAAAAATAAAAAAGGAGGTGAATAGTGAAACACCTAGACCTTGTTTAGATGTGAATCATGTGATCATACTAATTTCTACTTACTTCAAAACACTGTATATTCTTTATGCATTAAGTTCTTATATTTGTTCTTCTAAAAAAAATAAAACAAAGAGTTTTTATATTATTGTAGCATAACATAAGTACAATCAATCTTAAGCTTGTAAATGAGTGAGTCAAGTCGACTATTAAACACCCTAAAAAAAAAAAAAAGTCGACTATTAAAAATGTAGAAGGTTATGAGGTATGAGTTATGACTAGTTCATTTAATTTTATTTTGTATACATATTGGGCTTGACTTATTGCCAAATCAGATTACAAGATATATTTAGAAAAAAAGTAAAAATAAAAAATAAAAAATAAAAAAACTTCCTTGTGCTTGTTTGTCTCATTCATCTCTTCTTACAAGATTGTTGAGATATCTTGCCTATCCCATTTTGATTCTGGAAGATGTATAAGTAGTCCAAGATTGATGTATAATAGGCCATCTTGGGCTGGATTTGAGATTCAGCAAATGTCAAACAGCAAGTCTTTCATTAGGCTAACTTGGGCCGATCCTGGTTTTCACCTTTCATCTCTAAGGAGCCTCTATTGAAGTCTATTGGGTTGCTGTATTCATCTCTAATTTTCTTTTCTTGTTTTTCATGCAGACCAACGCCCGTGCGTATACACTATACACACACAAGGTCCCGGAGTTCTGCTCGGATTACTACTACAACAATTCACACAATACCTTGGGTAAGCTAGTATTTTACCTTTTTCACAGGAACTGATTTACCGTGGTACTCATCTTTGCCCACAATACCTGGGTTTATCCAGCTTTCACCTTTTTCAAGGTTTATTGCCTTCTAAGCATTCCTTTCATTACACAAGCCAGGCCCAACTCATTCCCCGTGGCCCAATTAATTTTTGGGCTTTAGACCTGAAGATTTTCCCACTCCCCACAATAATCTTATTGTCTCATGTCTACGAGCAAACTATATATTTTTAAATTAAAATAAATGATTTGATGATAAACTCTAGGACAAATTTTCTTTTTTTTTCCTCTTTTCTACTTTTGTGAGTATTAAGAAAGTTACAATTGACCGTTAAGGAATTGACATAATAGACAATATTTAGTAGGATCATGAAATATGTTATGAAAAAAAAAAATCTAGAGTCATGAATTCTAATTAGCTTAACTAATAAAATCTCCTATTTGTCAAATAATGAATCAAGATTATTTTTGCTTTATGGTAAAGAGTAATTATCATAAAATAGTTGTTATAGATTCAAATTTTATCTTTTAGCAATGTTACACCACGAGAGAGAGAGAGATACGCACGTTTAGAGTAACTTTGAGTTATACCACTAAAGATTTGTTTTAATATTGTATGTAAATTTTAGCAAATTTACTATTGGATATACCCTCCATCCTTGCAAAATTTTAAGATGATCGGATAATAATGACTATCTCATCTATAAAATGTTTAAAATTCAAATTTTTGTATTATAAAAGTATGCATCAAAGTTGAGTTTATAGATCTAATAGTAAATAACATTCAATTGACATTAAATTTTTTATATGTGTTAAAAATATAGAGAACATGTAATTCAACTATAAGATTTTCAAAATATTAATCTCATAAAGTGGAACATCTATTTATTTATTAATTTATGACATATACGAGATAAGATTTGATCTAATTCCGGCAATAATTTTATTTTCCAGGTAAAAAAAAAAAGAATCTATAGATCTTATTTTGGAAAGCATATAATTTCCCGTGATTCAAATAACTAGTACCAAGGAAACAACTAATTACCAACGCATATAGTGGCAAGATAAAAAATTAAATAATGCATACAATTTATTTTGGTAAGGAATCCAATATATGATGATGATTTGGAAATATACTAGGAAACATAGTTGGAACCATTTCATTTACATTTATGTTAAATAGTCTATTTTATTCGGAAACATTATAAATACGCCTTACATTCATGTTAAGAAATCCAATTTGTGATTGTCCATTCTTTATTTGCATGCTGAAATTTGCATATGGCATGTCGCTGTGGTATTTACTTTTATAGATGTCAAGAGAAAAGATATTCATAAGCAATTTTGATATAAATAGACCATCTTCCACCTTTCCTTCCACTAGAAATTTTTTATTGATGTAGCCTCATGAGAGTGTGTGTTAGATGACATTGATCTATCGGATCAGTGATTTACCAGACTTCAACATTATACCTAGGTTGAAGACTTTCTGGGTAATGCATGAATATAGCCCGGTTGGCCTTCAATAAGGTTCGTTTAGCTTGAATTCTTCTTCTTTATGATAATCAATATCAAGCTATGTCTTTCTTACTCTTTATTTCTGGATTTTTGGTTGCAGATTGTGTTAGATGATTTAAATCATCCATTCAAGAACTTTAAAATCTCTACCATGTGCTATCAATAACAATCACATATGGAGCATGCCTACCTTGAAGGATATAAGAATGTCCATGAAATGTAAATTGTTAAATTATTAGACCTTTGTAGTAGAAATGGCTTAATGAATATTGCGCAAAAGCATTATTCTTATTATGCATTCACCATATGCTAATTGTTTATCTTGCATTTTGTTGTGCCAATCTACTGTACATTCACCGTATGCTAATTGTTTATCTGGCATTTTGTTGATAAGTGAAGCTTGGGAGCTATAGTGGGTTTATAATTATTTAATTTCATAACCAACTTGCATCATCCTCTCAAAAACGAAAAAAAAAAAACCTTGCCTTTGGTCACAACACAACTCAACTCAGAGGACACCCAATGGTTTTGAATTTTTGATAGCCAGGACATAATATGATAATAAGGGTTTTTTTTTTTTTTTTTCTCTTTTTTTTCTTTTCTTCTTTTATTACTTCTTTTTACATTCCCTATGACATCCAATCATTTTATTATATAAAGATATCTTTTTCTTTAAAAAAAAAAATCAATAGTTACATTGGAATATTAAATTAAATAATTGGCAAGTCTTTTAACATTATACATGTATTTTTCAATCAAATCTACTTTTGAAACGTAAATTAATTGAATATCTTATTAGTTGGTAAAGTTTTTTTACGTTACACTTGAATCTTAGAATTTTACCATATACTAGAATAGCTAGGTTAGAGAGCCTCCCAATATTAAAGGCAATGAAATGTTAAATTACTTTTCCCTTGGCATTATACATAAATCCTTCAATGCAATGATACTTTCCCAAATATATTGAGAAATTAGGAAATGAGCATTGAGGTGCTTCCCAATATAGGAGTCTAATGAGACTTAACAAATTAAATAAAGAACACAATTATGGCTTGCTAAGAAATTCATTAGAACTGGTTCAATTGAAAAACAGAGATCAAATGCATGCACAAATTTCTACTCTATTTGCTTAATGAACAAACTTCACTTCTTGGTATCCCTTTTTATAAGCAACTCAGAAGGTATATTGTATCAGTATCAGAACTTATCAAGAAAGTTGAAGTTCACATTTTACTTAAAATATTTTATATAGAGATGATACTCATGAGATATTGCAACACTGAATATCGAAACTCAACATTTTATTTCCATCATATCCAACTCAAGGTACATGAGCTTTGATAGAAAATTGAATAGTTAATTCCCAAGATTGATAAAGTCTACCTCTAAAATGTTTATTTAAAAAAAAAAAAAAAAAATCCTCAGCATCACGCAGCTGCTAGCAAAAAAAAAAATTGTTATTGAAGCAAATGCTAAAGCCATAAATTGAGAAGTTGCTGTTACCTCCAAGGCAATTGATGAAGGAACATGGCCAAAGATGACTAGTTATATAACCATTCCTTATTGTACTTCTTATTTATCACTTTTAATTTGACTTAAAAAAAAAACGTTATTGTCAACAAATTTTAAGATTGATTTTTTTTTTTTAATTCAAATAAATATCTAGGAAAGAAAAGTGGCATTTTTTGCATTTTGCTAATTTGATTGAACAACACAATGATGAACTTCCTGTGCTTGAGACTTAGGATGTTTAATGTGATACTATGTTCGTATATCAATTGATATAATTCAATTATCCAAAAAAAAAATTGATATAATTGATTTGTTGCTTTATAAATTTTGAGTGTTCCGATCCCTACATTCTTTCTATTTTTGTGATATTTCTATATAAGAACTTTTAGGGTGGGTGGATAAGGTTCATGGTCTGACCGTGTGTGTATATATATATTTTCTTTATTAGTAAGCAGTTAATCAAGTATTTGCAAGCATAGGATTGAAGGAAAAAACAAGTTTACTTTGTTAGTACTAGTAATCTCTTGTGTATATTTTCTTTTTCTTTTTTCCAGATCATAACTTTAAGCAAAGTGAAATTTTAAAAAAATTATTCAACTATTCTGTGCATCACACAGCTTAATGACTTGTTTTCCTTTAAAGATGAAGAATAGGTTCATCGGGGTTGTAGAGTGGGAGGTTGTCCAGCTGAACTTGGCAGGCTTGAATGTAGGGGTGTGCAAAAAACCGACGAACCGAAAAAACCGCTTCAAATCGACCGAACCGATGCAAAAATTTCAGTTTGATTCGGTTTCGGTTCGGTTTCGGTTTTATTATATAAAAAACCGAAAATTTCGGTTCGATTTTCGGTTTCAAATTTGAATGCACCGAACCAACCGAACCGAACCGAAATATATTATTATATATTATTATATTATATTTTATATTAATATATAATATGAAGTCTGTAAACGTGGGTTTGGCCTAGCCAACATTAGTCAAGCCCACTGCCCTTTTTTTTTTTGAAAGAAGCACAGCCCATTAGATAAGTTAGATTAACTAACTAAAATTAAACTAATAACTTAAATTAATTAAGTTAAATAGAAACTAATTAAAAATAAAGAAAATAAAAACCCTAACTACCCCATTTTAACTTACACGCCTCCATCTCCCTCATCTCCCTCACCTCACGCCTCCATCTCCCTCATTTGTCATCTCACCTCACGCCTCCATCACTCTCTCACACACAAAGCCTCCATCACTCCTACTCACACACACCAGCCTCCATCAGTCGACATCTGCCACCGGCCTGCACACTCCGGCCTCCCCACGCCATCCTCCCCACGCGACTTGATCTTTTCACTCTCACGGTGACTTTCTCTCTTTTTAATTTCTCCTCTCTCTTTTTTGTATTTTGAGTTTTGTTTAATGCTGAATTAGTGCTATTTTTTGTGAATCTGTGACTGTGATGTTGAGTAGTTATTTTCTTATTGAAAAATCGATAAACCAATGTGATGTTGAGTTGTTATTTTCTGTTGAGTTGTTATTTTCTTTTTGTGACTGTGATGTTGACTTAGAGTTTTGAAAAAATTAATAGCCCCACGTGCTTAACTGAAAACCGACCGAAACCGACGAAACCAAAATACCACCGAAACCGATGGTTTTCCAATTATTTCGGTCGGTTCCGATTGAGAATTTCACAAACCGAAAATTTCGGTTTTGGTTGGCCAACACTTAGAAAACCTACCGAAACCGAACCGACACACCCCTACTTGAATGTCCCTTCACAAAGCTAGGATGGTCGCTGTAAGTTCCTTCCTATCAGATTGTTGACATGAAGAGTGAGAAGCTTTCTAGCACTTCAACAGAGGACAAGCTGAACTGCAAAGTAGAAGAAGAAACAGTGATTAGAGAAGGTTCCTAAACTACTTGTAGTTTTGTGTACAGGTTGTAGATGAGTTAAGTGTTCACATGCTTGACACGTGAGTGAGTTAGCTAGAGTTTGTTAGTTTATTAACTTGGTTATCTTCTCTGTTTTAGTTGTATATAAAGCTATGTAAACACTTTGATTAATGCATTAAGATCATTTTTTACCAAATCTCAATCTTCGACACTCCCTCTTCCTTCTTGTCGCCTCTGCATTAAGAGCTTGAGTCACCGCAAGCTCCAAAGAAAATTTGTTAAAACAGAATATCCCATAAATTTAAACAGTCAAACAGAGAAGCCACAGCGTATTGCAATGCATACATCTGAAAAAAAACAATTCTCACACTAAATTAAATTAAATTAATTTTTTTCCCTAAAAAGGGAAAGGGAAACCACCTACCAACAACGAAGCCCGGACATTTCATTTAGGGCGTCATCCTCATATTGTATCCGTGTCATACTAATATTGTATTGGTTGTTTTTTGTTATAATTTTTCAGAAATTACTCATGTTGCTATGTCGTACCTGTATTTGTGTTTGTGTTTCCTAACCTACCATGCCTTTGCTCTCAACATAGACAGAGACAGCAAGCTCCAAAACACTTAAATTTTCACTGGAGAAGGGGGCATAACTATTATCCATTTCAACAAGTAATATTAAAATCATACTGCTAGAGATTGTTCTATAAAATAACAAAGTAGCACACAATAAATATAACTTACAAGCATAAATAATCAAGCAATGAATATAGATCGCATTAAAGACAAGGAAAAAATTTACTTTTTAAAAAAAAAATTATAAATAAAAATAGCAAAAACAGAGAAAGCATAGAAAACTAGCAGATAAGATCACAGAGAAAATAGTATAAAAAACAAGCGTTACCTCCATTTTTAAATAAGGAAAAGAATTAAAGAAGTGGTTAACAATCTAACAACACATAAATACGTACACAAACCTCGTTCTTTGGCGCTCAATCGAGAAAAAAATCCGACACGAGATTCATTTAGATCTCTCACCTCTTGGAAATGCAATTCATCTTCTTTAACATAAATTCCACCGCGTAATGTCTCTACTGCCTATGGGGATAGATATTTAATTAAAGGTTCGAGTGAGTATCAATAATGTCTACAGTCAGTAACTATGTGGATTTATTTATTTATTTTTTTTTTTTTTTTTTGAGAATCCAGACCGAAAACAGCCTGGGACTTTATTAGCAAACTATGGGGATTTAATTAAATGTTCGAGTGAGTGTCAATAATGTCTTAACAGTAACATAAATTCCACCAGGACCACCACACGTATATAAAAAATAAAAAATAAAAAAATTCCACTACACAATGTCTCTATAGATACATATGTTGTTAGGTTCTAAAACTTTAGGAACTAAATGTATTAGAACTTCGCTTTGTATATGTTGGCAAACCATGATCAAAACAATGAGTCTAGGTTTAGACTTGCTCAAAATTTGGTTTAAATTAAGTTTGGAATCGAGTAATTGTAGAAAATTATTGTTCAATTTCTGCAAGGCTCGATCAATCGAAAATTAGATTCGATCGATCGAAAGTTGCAAATCAGCAAAAATCAGCAAACGTAAAAAGGCCATAACTTATCCGTTCAAAGCTGACCCTAGGTAGGGTTTTCAAGGCTTTTTAGAGAGAGATTAGAGTGCAGCTTGTGCCTCTTTTGTAGATTTAGGGTTGTAGAGAGGGAAAATTCCCGACCTATCACAAGCTGACACGTCACACTACCAAGACCACAAAATACAGCCAATTACAAAGCGCCACATACTGCTGCTAGGTTTTACTATTGCCATTCAGAAGCCAACAGAAATTTTCCAAGTGTCATGCAAGAACCAATCATGCATCGGCTCGTGCAAGCGATGACCCAAGCAACCTCGCACGTGTAAGCGATGACATAAGCAGACCAATCAGACTGTGACATGTGTCACCAATCAGACTCCGCCACGTGTCGCTCATCCACCCCAAAACTCCTATAAATAGAAGCCTTTCTAAGACATTTAGGAGGACAGATCAAGCCATCTGAAGCACAAGCAGCATCAGAGAAGATTCAGAAGTCCAGAAGCTCTGCCGGAACCAAGCTCTAAAGCCTCCAAGAACTTCAAGAACTTCAACTTCGAATACGAAGAACATTCGAAGAGAAATCATCCAAATCATCCACCTAGATCCAAAAGTCTACGGGAATCAAGCCTAACGTGTCCGAAAAACATCAACAAATCACAAATCAACAAAGCTCTACGGATTCAAGCCTCTAAAGCACCAAAGAACTTCCACCACAAACCTTCGAAGACGAAGAACGCACCAAGAACACGAAGAACATACGAAGAACGTGAAGAACAAAGAATTTCTAACAAGCTCATAGCCAGAGATTCATTGTAATTCTGTTTCAACAATCTTCGATCCATCCCTCAACCAAATTGAAGGATATTTTGTGTTCAAGTCAATCACATCACCACAAATCCAAATCAATAAGTCTTGCAAGGAGATCGAATCAGAGGATCACTCTTTTGTAATCAGAGAGAATTGTACCACACAATTATTAATACAAATTCGTATTTGTGAAACTATTTTTACTTATTTGATTTATTTCAAACTAGAAATTTAGTCGTCTACATATTCTAGCACGCCCAGTGGGACCTCTCTGCCTCTCATCTCTTTCTCCTTCAAAGGAAAAGAAATTCGACATCATTTTGCTACCAGCTTCAATGGCCTCTAGCAAGAATGCCCGAAAATCAGTAGTTGATGCTTCCAGTGCTGAGGATTACGTTGGCCCAATCACTCGCAGTCAATCCAAAGCTCATGATCAACTTCAACCCCAACCAACCAAAGAAAGCCAACCTCCTACTGTCATCTCTCTGGATTTTCTTGCAAATAGGAAAGCTACCACTAAGGATTCATGTGTCTCGAAAGATTTGGAGAGCAGTAATGAATCATCCCCAACAAAGACCTTTTCTATCAACTCTTCACCTGTGATGAGAAACTTAAGGAATAAAGTACCTTTGACTCATCCTATTTCATCATTTTCTCCATCATATCTAGAATTCATGCCAGTAATGATGACTAACACCTCTACCATGGAAGAAAAGATGGCTGAAATGGAACAAAGGATCACCCTCCTCACAAAATCACTTGAAGAAAAGGATGTCAAAATTGCAACCCTAATGAACAAGCTGGAGGTAGAAGATTCTGGTGAATCAAGTCATGGCCCTGAGCGCCCACCAGGCTTTACCTTGAAAGGAGAAAATGCTAAGGGTGATAAGGGAAAAGGAGGTGAAGGCACTTCTCAACACGGACATTCCACCTCAATGGCTTCTATATCTGTCCAACAATTGCAGGATATGATAACGAACACCATTCGAGCACAATATGGAGGTTCTTCTACAAGTTCTCTCATATATTCGAAGCCTTATACAAAGCGCATCGATAATATGAGGATGCCAAATGGGTATCAACCCCCCAAGTTCTTACAATTTGATGGCAAAGGAAACCCTAAGCAACACGTGGCTCACTTTGTAGAAACATGTGAGAATGCAGGGACTCAAGGAGGCCTCTTTGTAAAGCAGTTTGTTCATTCACTAAAAGGAAATGCCTTTGATTGGTATACAGACTTAGAACCCAAGTCAATCGATAGCTGGGAACAACTTGAAAGAGAGTTTCTCAACCGATTCTATAGCACACGGTGCACGGTAAGCATGATGGAGCTTACCAATACCAAACAGTGGAAAGATGAGCCTGTCGTTGATTATATCAATCGGTGGCGTTCTTTGAGTCTAGATTGCAAGGATAGACTTTCTGAAATATCTGCTGTAGAAATGTGCATCCAAGGCATGCATTGGGGACTTCTTTACATCCTTCAAGGGATAAAGCCCCAAACATTTGAGGAGTTAGCAACTCGTGTGCATGACATGGAATTGAGTATCTCTAGCCATGGAAATACAAAGCCTCCCGTACCTGAGGAAAGGAAAGAAAGACGGGAAATAAGGAAAAATGACAGGAATTCGAAAAGTAATGTCAAAGACTCAATGAATGTCAACCTTACCCCAATCAAAATTTCAACAAGAAATGTAAAGGCCAATGAGAAGAGGCCTGAGGTAGGCCAACAGCGTGAGACGCGACGCTCATCACTTAAGGAATGGGAACAAAAGGTGTATCCTTTCCTAGATGCCGATATGCCAGAAATGCTAGAACAACTGCTCAGGTTGAAATTAATTGAATTGCCAGAATGCAAACGACCAGAAGAGATGGGAAAAGTTGATAACCCAAACTATTGTAAGTATCATCGCATCATAAGCCATCCAATCCAAAAATGCTTTGTTCTTAAAGAACTCATCATGAAACTCGCCAAGGAAAGGAAAATCGACTTGGATTTTAATGATGTTGCTCAGTCAAACCTTGCAACCTTTGCTTGTGGGTTACCTAGTTACATGTCTCCAACTACTAAGCAAGGGGCAAATACCACTCTCGTTCAGTTTGGTTCTCTAGAACCTGTTCAAGTTCAGCTCTCACAAAAGGCACCTGATTATAATTCAAATGATGATAAAAGGTCAATAATGGATGATGAAGAAGGATGGATGGTGGTTACTCGCAGGAGATGGAAGAAAAGACGCACATTTCCGCTTTATTTGATCACCCAAGAGTCTAGAAGAGCACCAAACCAAATTCAGCCTTGGTCAAGAAGAAGGAGTGATAAAAGGCAAGAAAGACTGGGAACAAAAATGTCTGACGATTCAACACAAACCCAAAAACTTCGAAATCTCATCACATTGGAAGAATTCTTCCCCAGAAAATTCTTTCAAAATGACTCAGCCGAGGCCGTTCACACGGTCACTCGTTGCGAAATTCAGGATGAAAAGGAGGATGTTGACCATGGTGGTCCAAACGAGACTTTGTCATCTTTGGAAGAACTCCAATCTCGAGTTGATGAAGTTGAACCCTTGCAATCCTTCATCTAACCAAAAGAAGCACTCACTCAAGCCCTTGAAAAGCCAGAGATGTACACTCCTTCTACCAACACGCTTCAACAAACCCAAGAATGTTACGCGTGCTCTCCAGATTTAACTTTCACTGATGAGGATCTATTGTTAGGCTCTAAGCCCCACAATCGTCCACTTTATGTCTCTGGTTATGCTCGTGAACAAAAGATCGATCTTATTCCCATTGACGGAGGTTCAGCTGTTAATATACTACCAAAAATGACGATGAGACGACTTGGTCTTACTATGGAGGAATTATCGCACAGTCGTTTGGTCATTCAAGGTTTTAACCAAGGAGGACAACGCACAATCGGCATGATACACTTGGAATTAATCATTGGAGAATTGATAAGTAACGTTTTGTTCCATGTCATCGATGCCAAGACAACCTACAACATGTTGTTAGGACGTCCATGGATCCATGGAAATGGAATAGTGCCGTCAACTTTGCATCAATGTTTCAAGTATCTTCAAGGTGGAATAAAGAAGGTCAATGCCGACTTAAAACCTTTTGCTGAGACTGAAGCTCACTTTGCTGACGTAAAATTTTATGTAGAAGATAACATTGCTAGTGAAATTCTCCCAGTTGAGATCCCGGCTATGGAAAGCAAGCAGAGTGAGAAGAAGCATGTTAGATTCATCACTGAAAAGGATAATCCTTCCTCAAAGAAAGGTCCAGAATGCAGGAATGATCATCCTATTGAATCTACCAGTAATTCAATGAGAGCGAAAATTTCAACATCTTCCAATAACCCTCCATTCCTCCGTTATGTACCATTGTCATGCCATAAGAATGGACAATCTCCATTCGCGGAATGCCTTCAACCTACAAAAGACATGGGAAAGCTTCCTACAAAGCTTACAATGGAGGATGTAGCCATATTGAAAGAAAATCATGTCATGCCTCTGACTTCGTCCACAAATCCTTTGCCCTCAAAACCACTAAATGGATTCGTGAGGTCTTCACAAAGTCTGACAGAGCATGGTATTCTACCAAGTGAGCAGACGAAAGAATGGTTCGACCCAAAGGCATACAGGTTGTTAGCTAGAGCAGGCTATGATTTCTCAAAACAAGGAGACTTAGGGAAACTAATTCCAGAAGCCACCGGAGAAAAGATGCATGGCCTTAGCAAGACACAAAGGAAAATGCGGCTTGAAGGGCATAAGATTCCTATCCCAAAGACCGGATTAGGTTATACTCCAGAACAACCAGCTCAGATATGGATCAAGAGGAGAAGCGATGCTTCAAGTTCCCAATACATAACAGTAAAGGTCGGCGAAAGTTTGAATCAAAGAAAAGATCACTCTTCATCGCGTGTCTCGGTGTTTGATCGCATTGAGGCCTCATCGTCACGAATTGCAGTGTTCGACAGGTTAAATACAACCTGCTTAACAGAAAATCGTGACACTCTTGCTCGTAAATCAGTCTTTGATAGATTGGGGGCAACAAAAAGGCCTGTTGATAGTCATTCTCAAAATTCAATAAACTTTGAGGTTCAAGGGGAGAAGAAAGCTAATGGTGAGATTCGCAGTAGCATTCCTTCACGCATGAAACGTAACTTTACCTTAGATATCAGCACTGAAGGGTCGCTTAAAGTCAAAAGACGAACGATTGTACACACAAGTCAATCACTCGCCCACAATGAGCAAATTAAAGAGGTATCATCCTCGTTTCATATTACAATAGAAGAGGATACACTTTCAGATGCTGAAGCTGAAGAGGTTGATGAAGCTCCTCCAGCCTTGGAAGATGGAGGGCAAGCTACAGTTGATGAACTTAAAGAGGTCAATTTAGGAACTACTGAAGAACCCCAGCCAACTTTCATCAGTGCGCTTCTCACCCCTGAAGAAGAAGAAGGGTACCTCAAGCTCCTAGTAGAATACAAAGATGTGTTTGCTTGGACTTACAAGGAAATGCCCGGGCTCAATCCATGTATTGCTCTACATCATTTGGCGGTAAAGAAAGGCGTGCGCCCAGTTAAACAAGCCCAAAGACGCTTTCGGCCGGAGCTTATCCCTCAAATAGAAACTGAGGTCAATAAGCTAATTAAGGCAGGTTTCATTCGCGAAGTACAGTACCCGGAATGGATCGCTAACATCGTCCCTATCAAAAAGAAGAATGGACAAATTCAGGTGTGCGTTGACTTCCGTGATTTGAATAATGCATGTCCCAAGGATGATTTTCCATTACCCATCACTGATGTCATGGTTGACGCCACTACTGGTCATGAAGCTTTATCTTTCATGGATGGTTCTTCAGGCTACAACCAAATTCGAATGAATCCTAAGGATGAAGAGCTCACAGCTTTTCGTACCCCTAAGGGCATTTACTGTTACAAAGTGATGCCTTTTGGACTAAAGAACGCTGGTGCTACTTATCAACGGGCCATGCAAAAGATCTTTGATAATGTACTTCACAAATATGTGGAGTGTTATGTCGATGATCTGGTGGTTAAAACAAAAAGGAGGGAAGACCATCTGGTAGATCTGCGATCTGTGTTCAACCGCCTAAGAAAGTATCAGCTCAGGATGAACCCCCGCAAATGTGCTTTTGGCGTAACATCTGGGAAATTTCTTGGTTTCATTGTGAGACACCGTGGTATTGAAATTGACCAGTCCAAAATTGAAGCCATCCAGAAAATGCCAGAGCCCAAGAATCTACGAGAACTTAGAGGTTTGCAAGGAAAACTAGCCTACATACGACGATTTATCTCGAACTTGGCTAGTCGATGTCAACCTTTCAACAGATTGATGAAGAAGGATGTGAACTTTGAATGGGATGAGGCTTGTAGCAATGCTTTTGCGCGCATCAAAAGATACTTACTTAATCCTCCAGTTTTGGGTGCTCCTATTCCAGGAAAGTCTCTAGTGTTGTACATTGCCGCACAAGAAAAGTCTCTAGGTGCTCTTATGGCACAAGAAAATGAAGGGGGGAAAGAAAGAGCCCTTTATTATCTAAGTCGAACTCTCAATGGGCCTGAATTAAATTATTCTCCTATTGAAAAGATGTGTCTCGCTCTTTTCTTTGCTATAGATAAACTGGAGCACTACATGCAAGCATACACGGTTCGCTTGATAGCAAAAGCGGACCCAATTAAGTATGTCATTTCTAGGCCAGTGGTTGCGGGTCGTATAGCTCGATGGGCGGTCTTGCTACAACAATATGACCTCGCATATGTCCCACAAAAAGCTGTCAAGGGACAAGCATTGGCAGATTTCTTAGCTGATCACCCAGTTCCATCTGATTGGGAATTTTTCGATGATTTTCTGGATGAAGACGTGTTTTACATTGAGGTAATGCCACCATGGATGATGTTTTTCGATGGGGCTGCACGTCGAGAAGGAGCGGGGGCAGGTGTAGTGTTTGTTTCTCCACAACGGCAAATACTTCTATACTCGTTCTCATTAAGCGAACTTTGCTCTAACAACGTAGCCGAATATCAAGCATTGATTATTGGTCTACAAATGGCCATTGAGATGAGCATATCACAACTTGAGATCTTTGGGGATTCCAAATTAATTATCAACCAAGTCTTGGAGCAGTATGACGTCAAGAAGGAAGACCTCATCCCTTATTGCAAATATGCGAAGAAATTGCTAACAAATTTTAAGGCCATCACATTGGAGCATATACCAAGGAAGGAGAATAGACAGACCGATGCTTTAGCTAATTTGGCTACCGCATTGGCATTATCCCAAGAAGAGACCACCAAAGTTGCTATTTCCCAAAGGTGGGTGGTACCTCTCGTGATCAAAGAAGAAGAAGAAGAGCAAGCCAACATCATTTCGGTATGCCTTGTTGAAAAAGAAGATTGGCGACAAGCGATCATTGAATACCTTCAACATGGAAGACTCCCGGATGATAAACGCCACAGGAGTGAAGTTCGGCGAAGGGCTGCTCGATTCATTTACTATAAAGACACTCTCTACCGCCGTTCATTTGATGGATTGTTTCTTCGTTGCTTAGGAGAGGAGGAGGCTAAACAAGCCTTAGAGGAGGCTCACTGAGGAATATGCGGCGCACATCAGTCAGGTCCTAAGTTACATTATAGGATCAAACGAATGGGTTACTATTGGCCTACAATGGTGCAAGATTCCATGGAGTGCGCTAAGAAATGTGAAGCTTGTCAGTATCATGCGAACTTCATCCACCAGCCGCCAGAACCTCTACACCCAACTGTAGCTTCTTGGCCTTTTGATGCGTGGGGGCTTGATGCAATAGGACCATTACCAAAGTCATCCGGTGGCCATTTGTACATCTTGGCTGCAACTGATTACTTTTCAAAATGGGCAGAAGCTGTGCCCCTTAGGGAAGTGAAAAAAGAGACTGTTGTCAATTTCATTCGAACTCATTTGATCTATCGGTATGGTGTCCCGCGGTATATCATAACTGATAATGGAAAGCCGTTCTACAATAGGTTGATGACAGAATTATGCGAGAAGTTTGAGTTTAAACAATACAACTCCTCCATGTATAATGCCCCGACAAATGGACTAGCTGAAGCATTCAACAAAACGCTTGGCAGTTTGTTAAAAAAGGTGGTATCCAAAACAAAGAGGGACTGGCATGAAAGAATCGGAGAAGCATTATGGGCATATCGAACAACATTTCGAACGCCTACTCAAGCAATGCCATATTCTCTTGTCTACGGAGTGGAAGCCGTCCTTCCTTTGGAACGTCAAATCCCATCATTACGAATTGCCATTCAAGAAGGATTGACTGAAGAAGAAAATGCCAAGCTCAGATTGCAAGAATTAGAGGCACTTGATGAGAAAAGGCTCAAGGCCCAACAACGCCTTGAGTGCTATCAAGCTCGTCTTTCAAGCGCCTTTAATAAAAGAGTTAAACCACGATCATTCCAAGTTGGTGACTTAGTCCTTGCCGTTCAAAGACCTATCATCACAACTCATCGTACAGGCAATAAGTTCACTTTAAAATGGGACAGACCTTATGTTGTGCAAGAAGTCTACACCAATGGAGCTTACAAGTTGATTGATAATAATGGTATAAGGATCGGCCCCATCAATGGGAAGTTCCTCAAGCGCTTCTATGCCTGAAAGTTGAGGAATTGCTCCTTGGTAAGAGTTTAAACTGCCCACTGTAACGCTGCAAGAGTACATGATGTCTTCCCATTACCTCTGAAAGCGTACCAATAAGGAGAAATTAATCCCACTCTATGTCACCAATTGCTAGTGTGGCGTAGTGGTTGGACGCCCAAGCCGCCCTTGAGAGGTCTCAGGTTCGATTAGTGGTGATACCCACTATTACACACTGAGCCCCCCTTTTTGCAAAAAAGAACCAAAAAAAAAAAATCAATAACAAAAACAAAAAATTTTATTTTGAACTACGTGATGACTTGATCCCTCTCAAGGGTACGTAGGCAACTTAGTATCTTTTGCTAAGTTCAGTCACGCACTAAAAAAAAAAGTTATCAAATTGAAAAAAAAAAAAAACAAAAACAAAAACAAAAACAAAAAAAAACAAAAACAAAAAACAAAAAAAAAAAGAACAAAAAAAAAAAGAAATCATCCAAAAAGAAAATATAAAAAAAAAATCATCAAAAAAATATACATAAAAAAAAAATTTATTTTGAACTACGTGATGACTTGATCCCTCTCCAGGGTACGTAGGCAGCTTAGTACTTGTCACTAAGTTTAGTCACATGAAAAGAAGAAGGATTGTCAGTCTAGCTTGAAGAGTTTTGCAACGGTTGTCAATATGCTTTTAAGGTCCCTTTGGTTGGCAAGGCATTGCTTAAAGGTAGTCAACTGCTCAATAGGATGATTGAAGATCGTTGTAGTCGAAGATGAAGACTATAAAGAGTTGACGTTGCTTAACTTTCCTTGAAATGATGATAAGCATAAGTTGATTCTTGGTTATGAAACAAAATAAAATCTTCAACCTCTTTTGCAAGAAACAAAGTCTGCATGGCATTGCTCATTTTCTATGGACATTCTCCTACGTTTCTGAAGTATGCTTTGCATCACTTATCTCCTGGGGGCATCTTCTTGTACCTTGCAAGTCTAAGCTACATCGTCTTTCTTCTAGGTTGTGCCACTTCATAGCTTTGAAATTTGAACCACATCATCTCCCTTCTGAGTGGTGTCATTTTACATCATGTCTCTGAAATTTGGATGACGTCAACTTCCTCCAGAATGATGATAGATTATATATCCGAAGTCGGTGTTGCATCATCTCTCCTTTATGGGCATGTTCATGCAATGTCGGATTCTTGGTGGCATGTTCTGACATCTTCAAAGTATTGGCATCATTCTTTCCCTCATCTTCAAGGTTTTGTTGGCCTTTCCTTGCATCTTCAACGTCTTGTTGGCATCTTTGCAATCCTGATGTTAGCTACAGTGCAATGCACCTTGATGTCTGAGCTATGTTGCCTCTGAAAATTTGTGCTGTTGTAGCTTTATTATAAAGGTCAATATTGGTGCGACTTCAATGCGGGTGCAAGTGCTAATGTGGAGTGTTGTCGTGGCTGCATGGCAAAGATGAACGTTGGCACGACTTCGATGCGAATGAAGTGTTGACGTAGCTGCATGGCAAAGATGAACGTTGGCACGACTTCGATGCGAATGAAGTGTTGACGTGGTTTCATGGCAAGGACGAGTGTTGGCATGGCTTTAGTGCGAATGAAGTGTTGACGTAGCTTCATGGCAAAGATGAACGTTGGCACGACTCCAATGCAAGTAAAGTGTTGACATGGCTTCATGGCAAAGACGAATCTTGGCACGACTTCAGTGCAAGAGAAGTGTTGACATGGCAAAGATGGATGTCAGCATGGCCTCGGTACGAATGAAGTGTTGGCATGGCGAAAATGGATGTTAGCACGGCTTCAGTATAAATGATGAATGCAATTTCATTGTGAAGGCAAGTGCAAGTATTGCTTCATGACAAAGATGAACGTTGGCACGACTTCGATGCGAATAAAGTGTTGACGTGGCTTCATGCTAAAGATAAGTGTCGGCACGACTTCGATGCGAATAAAGTGTTGACATGGCTGCATGGCAAAGATGAATGTTGACACAGCTTCAGTGCAAATGGTGGTGCGACTTCATGACATATGTAAATGCAAATATTGCTTCATGTCAAAGACAAATGTTGGCATGGCTTCAGTACAAGGACAAATGTTGGCATATCTTCATGGTAAAGACTCTTGAGGCGGCTACGTTGCAAAGACTCTTGAGATGCCTACGTTGCAAAGACTCTTGAGATGGCTGTGTTAAAAAGACAAGTGTTGGTGCGGCTTAATTGTCAAAGGAAGCATGCTGCATGACAAAAATAAGCAACAACAAAGAACTTGTTAGTAGAAAATCTCATGGCATGTCTCAAAAAAAAAAAAAAAAAAAAGATCGGTAAAGAGAGAGCTTCAGTTCTAATCTCTAGCTTGTCAAAAAAAAAAAAAAAAAGGTGTTAGTGCAAACCACGCTGTGTAATATATATATATATATATATATATTATAATAATAAGAAATAATAAAAATAAAAAAAAAAAGGAAAGAAAAAGAAAATGCATGATTTCTTTAAGTAGAGATTGCACAAATATTTTGTTACTGAAGATTACGCTTGTACTGATTAATGCATACTCCGGAGGGCTTTATATAGGGGACCCTGGAAAGCTAATAGACAAAAGGAAAAAAGTGTGAAAATGGTTAAAAGAATTGTCAAGGAATACTGCACTAGATCTCAGAAAAATACCGACCTTTGAAGAAAATACTGCATTATATCTGGGATGAAGTTCTAGGCCGCATGATTGTTCAAAACTCCTTGTGTAGCCGACCTTTGAAAGCAGAAAACAATGGCAGATTAACCAATGTCAAGCACTGTCAGGGCCGCCCAAGACTATAAATCCATCAAACCGACATCACAAGAGACTTCTACGGCCTTCGACTCACCAAACCTGAAAATACCAGACCCAGATATCCGGCCACACGCCACCATGCGCCGCCACAATTTCACAACGAACCGCGGCCTAGTCCTTCAAATTTGTGCAAACCTGATCATAATTTCACAAAACTGACCCTACAGGAGTAATCTATGGCCTTAGATCGACAAAACCCAAAAATTTTGGGGTCAAAAGAGCTTCCACGCGCCACCAGAAGATCCGGCTCTCATTGCCTCAGATTCACGCGCCGACACGCGCCACATCATCAGCTCACGCGCTCACACGTGCCGGCTCTCTCTCACGCGCGTACACGCGCCACATGTGCCACACGCTGCTCTGTGACGTCACGGATGACGTCATACCCACTGACTTGACCCGTTTGTTCAGATGACCTGGTTTGACCCTGACCCGGTCCGAACCGCCAAAAAAAAAAAAAAAAGAAAGAAAAGAAAAGAAAAGAAAATGCTTTGACCAAGTTTGACTTTTGACTTTGACCAAAAAGTCGAAATTTTTAAAAGAGACCTGTCCCACTCGATTTTTCGCGTACATTCCGATTTTGAGATCTGTTTCTCCATTCGAAGCTCGAAAATTGCGCAAATGTCCAATTTTCAGAAAGTTGACTTTTGCAAAAAATTTTGACCAAAAGTCAAAATTTTTAAGATGGACCTATCTTGCTCAATTTTTCGCGTACATTCCAAATTTGGAGTCCGTTCCATCATTTGAGACTCAAAAAATTGCACAAAATGACTCAATTCCAAGATAGTTGACTTTTATGTTGAAATCAACCCGAAGTCAAGATTTTCAAGTCAGACTTGTCTTGCATAGTTTTTTTTTTACGACTTGGAAATCATCAATCTAACCCACATCAGTGGAGTATTGACAATATCCAAAACTAAAGTTCTCAATATCAAAATTTGAGATTCATCCATTTAGTTTGGATCCCCTTAGGGTTATTCCCCAGACTTCATCAAGGTTTTCCTTCTAAAGTACAAATGAACTCTTACAAGTGTGTCTTGAGCTTGAAATTACATCGAGTCACCCGTCCAACCCACAATTCCCCTTTCGGTGCCAAACATTCCCACCTACCATTCTTCATCTCTCTCACCTACCATTCTCGTTCCCTACCGATCTCTCACCTACCATTCTCATCCACCGGTCTCACCAAAAATTCACATCCGCCATTCTCAACTATCCATCTACCATTCTTCATCTCTCCATTATAAATAGAAGGGCCGAATTCATCAAGAACTCATCAAGAAAAAAAAAACACTGAGTCATGAAATGAAGATTTGCTTCTTTCAAATTTTCAAGTCCACCTTCTCACAGCCATTTCTCACTATGACTTCATCATTCTCAACACTTAGCAACCAATATTGCTTCATAGTCAGTTTAAAATCAACCCTCTTATGGTTCGGTAGAAACCCTCTTCACAACATCATTGTAGTTTTGAGATCCAAACAAATTTTGTTTCTCCACTTAATGACCACCTTTGTTCATAAAATTACTCATAACAAGGTCTGTATCGGCCTTCCATGCTTCAGTGGATTTGGTCGGCCAGGAAGTCTAAGTCCAGCAGAGACTCCTGTTCCTAACCTCAGGTCTCCTGTAGTCTCTCTCCAATTGCTTGGTCTTCCAGCAGAAGCAGTGGTTCGGAACAAACAGCAACTTGGCTGGTTTCTAAGACCAGAAACACAAGTTAGCTCCATCTTTCATTTTTCTGTACTTTTCCAGCAAGTAGTAGTAAGTGAAGATGGTAAAAAGTGTTGGGGTATCCTACAAATTGTCTTCCATCCAACATTTGAGGCAACCTTCAAGGCACTAGCTCATCAGAGTTCAGCCTTTGGGGCTAGTAAATGGTTACCAGAGCCTTATTCCATGTCCCCACCACTATGGGACTCAAAGGTCATCGTTGCTGGTACCTCAAAACACATTTTCTGAAATTACTCCAACTTAAAGCTAGCTTGAAGTATTTCAGAAGGTACTCTTCTGAAATTAGTTCAACTTAATGTCTGTCGGTTTGGTCCCATTACACACACACATTCGATTACTTATTGTCAGACCCCATGCAACATGCAGGGCCAGCACCGTAGTGGTGTGTGTTTCACCCATTCGCTTTGCTTCATCCCCGTCTTCTTCACCACCAACACCATCATCCCCAGAATCCATAAGCTTCTGAAATTACCTCAACTTAACCTGAGTGAAACGATGACACGTGCGCACTCAACCACTTTCCCACATGGCCTAGCCTTAATCCGAAGTATACTCTTCCGATATAACTTCACCAGAAGTTCTCAAAAACACGAGGCTAGCCCCATGGCTCTGCATGTTATACCCAGCCACCATCCTCGCGTCTTCCCCATCTTCTACACCCTGTGATCGCCGCCAACGATCCAAAGGTACTCTTCTAAAGTTACTTCAACTTAACCTCTCTTGAGAAGGCTCGGTCACGCAAGTACATTCAAATACTCGCAGACCTCTTTTCGGTCTCATCAAAGCCTTTCATATGGGTGGGTCTACTCTTCGAAAATTATTTCATCCTTCTGAAAGCTCCACCACCTTCAATTACTTCATTTGAAGAACCAAGTACAAAAATCTATTTTCGAAACTCATTCCCACACCACACTCTGAAACTGTGTGCGTGAACAAGTCTCGAGGGGGCATTTGTAGAGAGGGAAAATTCCCGACCTATCACAAGCTGACACGTCACACTACCAAGACCACAAAATACAGCCAATTACAAAGCGCCACATACTGCTGCTAGGTTTTACTATTGCCATTCAGAAGCCAACAGAAATTTGCCAAGTGTCATGCAAGAACCAATCATGCATCGGCTCGTGCAAGCGATGACCCAAGCAACCTCGCACGTGTAAGCGAAAGCGATGACCCAAGCAACCTCGCACGTGTAAGCGATGACATAAGCGGACCAATCAGACTGTGACATGTGTCACCAATCAGACTCCGCCGCGTGTCGCTCATCCACCCCAAAACTCCTATAAATAGAAGCCTTCCTAAGACATTTAGGAGGACAGATCAAGCCATCTGAAGCACAAGCAGCATCAGAGAAGATTTAGAAGTCCAGAAGCTCTGCCGGAACCAAGCTCTAAAGCCTCCAAGAACTTCAAGAACTTCAACTTCGAATACGAAGAACATTCGAAGAGAAATCATCCAAATCATCCGCCTAGATCCAAAAGTCTACGGGAATCAAGCCTAAAGTGTCCGAAAAACATCAACAAATCACAAATCAACGAAGCTCTACGGATTCAAGCCTCTAAAGCACCAAAGAACTTCCACCACAAACCTTCGAAGGCGAAGAACGCACCAAGAACACGAAGAACATACGAAGAACGTGAAGAACAAAGAATTTCTAACAAGCTCATAGCCAGAGATTCATTGTAATTCTGTTTCAACAATCTTCGATCCATCCCTCAACCAAATTGAAGGATATTTTGTGTTCAAGTCAATCACATCACCACAAATCCAAATCAATAAGTCTTGCAAGGAGATCGAATCAGAGGATCACTCTTTTGTAATCAGAGAGAATTGTACCACACAATTATTAATACAAATTCGTATTTGTGAAACTATTTTTACTTGTTTGATTTATTTCAAACTAGAAATTTAGTCGTCAACAAGGGTTTTATACACAAAAGCTCTCTAAAGTCTTTTGATAGTTGTGTGTTGAATCTTTTATGAGATTTAGAGGTGTTTACCTTCATACACACACTTAGGGTTATCAAGATCAAGATTCACGTCAAGAACTTAGTGATCTCTTCAGTTGCTGCATAAAGAACTTTAAAGAAGATCTGAAACCTTTGAGTGAAGTCTCAAAGTCACAAGTAGGAGAACTTATGGTTGCTAAAGATCAAGGAAAGAAGTAGTCCGCGAACTCGGAGCTATCATAAGGTCGTGATAGTAAGTTTTCTACTCGAGGTAGCAATAGAATATTAGTGGTCTAAGTTCTATTGTACAAACTTCAATTCTTTTATAGTAGATTTGTTTTACCTTGAGGATAGATAAATTAAATCTTTCCCAGGTTTTTTACCAGTTTGGTTTTCCTAGGTTACCAAGTGTGTTCTTTATATTTCTGCACTATTTACATGATATGATTTGAATGTGTTAACCTAGATCTTAATAATAAATCTAAGTATTCACTTGGTTAATTAATTAGGTTAAACAATCTAGTTTTATAAGGATCTAAAAACGTACAAGTTGTATCATAGCAGGTTAGCTCTTGTGTTAGATCTTTTGATCTAAGAGTTGATCCTTGATCCCTACTATCATGGATAATTTGAAGTATCTTTCTGCTCATGTTTGTGACAATTTAAATAAAGAAGATGCTATTGCTTCTGTTGATCTTATTGATGCTTGTGAAACTATTCATAAGAAATTATCTAAATCATTGAAAATTGCTATGAAATTCAAAGAAGAGTTAAAATTGGCTAATCTTGAAAAAGAGGAATTGGTTGTTAGATTAGATAAATCTAATAAAAAGAATAAATTTTTGAGAAATCAAATTTCCTCTCAAGATGAGAAGATGAAAAGCTTGGAATAAGAGTTGGTTGAATCTAAAGCTAAAATTGAAAATTTGACTAGTACCAAGCCTGCTGTTGATAACTGAAGTGTTTATGTTTCTCTTAAGCCTAAAACTGAGAAAGTTTATATCCCTCCTTTCAAGAGGAATAATAAAGAAAATGCTTATTTTGCTAGGTTAGACAAAAGTAAAAGTTCTGATGTAGACGCTGAAGTTTCTAAACCTATGTCTAAACCTACTGTTAGAAAGCATAATAAATTTGTTTTTATGACTACTTATCACCTTTGTGGTGTTGTTAGTCATATTAGACCAAATTGTTTTTTGTTGAGGCAAAAACCAAAATCTGAGACTAGACTTGTTGTTAGGAATACTGATGTTCCTAAATTTGTTCCTGTTTGTCACTTTTGTGCTGTCTCTGGTCACATTCGTCCTAATTGTCATAAATTGAAATTTAAAAATTATGTATTTCAATCTAGGATATGTGATGATATTACTCCTGTCATAAGTCCTTAAAAATTGTTTCATATTCTTTTGAAAAGTTTAAGCTTGTTGGCTTGTGAAAGGAATTTGCAGGATTTCAATGTTTCTCAGAAAATTGGTGTAATCCCTCAAATACACTCTGCTTCTCATGGATTTTTGCTTACAATGCCAAAGACTCATGCTATATGGGTGAGAAAAGATTTTCTAAGGTGAGTGTTGTTTACTTGTCCTTGATTTAATTCTTTCAATTAATTGTGGACATGTTTTCTTTGAGTTTTTGATTGTTTTATTTTCTTAGGTTGTTTTGTCTAAAAAAAAAATCCAAAAACATTGAAAATTTTCAAAAAGACAAAAAAAAATACTTTATTTTGTGTCTTGTTTTATTTGTTTTGAGGATTACATGAGTTATTGTACGTTTTAGATCCCTATAAACTAGATTGTTTAACCTAATAAATTAACCAAGTGAATACTTAGGTTTATTATTCAGATCTAGGTTAAAACAAAACAATTATATCATATAAAGCAGCGGAAAAGTAAAGAACACAATGATATGATCACTCAGGAAAACCAAACCGATAAAAAACCTGAGGAGGATTTAACCTAGCTATCCTCAAGGTAAAAAGCAAATCCATTAGAAAGAATTGAAGTTTGTACAATAGAACTTAAACCACTAACATCCTATTGCTATCTCGAATAGAAAACTTACTACCACGACCCCATGATAGCTCCAAGTATAGGAACTACTTCTTTCCTTAGCCTTTGCAACATAAGCACCCACTCTTGTAATAAAAAACACGAACTCTCCTGTTTGTGACTCCAAGACCACCCTTGAAGGTTTAGATCATCAACACCTTTGATGACTAGAGAAGGCCGCAACTTCTACAACACCTGATCTTGAGATTCTTCAAGGAATAACACCGATAGAAGACATGAGAGAACTTTTTGGGTGTACAAAACCCTAGATACAAAAGAGTAGGCCTGTCCACGGGTCGGGTCAGTTCGGGTTTGGGCCTGAACTGAACTCAACCCGTTTGAGTTAGGTTGTTGGATCTTAGACTCGTATTCGACAGAATTGTCAGGTCGGATCCAGTTCTTCGGACCATCGGATGAGCGGGTCGGAGTTGTCGATTAGGCGGGTTTGGGCCATTAATGGGCCCAGTTTTTGGACTTCTATGAAATTTTTTTTTTTGGTTCAATTTTTAAGACTTTTAGCCCAAATTAAGGAGTTTGGCAGTTTTAAAAATTATTTGGGTGTCATATTTTTTGAACTTTCCATATAAAACAGATTGGGCCTCCGTTTTCCTTTTTTTTTCTTTTTTTTCTTTTTAAATGAGCCTTCAAGTAAACTTAAATTAAGCTACTTCACTTATAAATATTGGGCCTTCAAAACAAAAACTTCTTGGAAAAAATACCTCACCCCAAGTCACAAAATAAGCCAATTTTTACCACCTGTTAAGCATTAAATATCCTGGACTTAATACCCCACAATAGCATAAAATAAACCTATTTTTACAACATCTGTTAAAATATATATTGTAAAACTAAACACACAATATATATTGTAAAACCTGGACAAAGAGCACAACACAAGTAATACAAAAAATCCTATTTTCACCACCTATGACTTGTTAAACAGCCACATTGACTACCCAAATATTAACACAACAAATAACCTGGAAAAAATAGCAAAACAATACACAAAACATGTGTATTTCCAACAACCACACAACAAGTGATTAATTATAAGGCAGCAGTAATTCAATGTTCCCACAAGGCAGCAAATCATAAGAAGGCAGTAACCTTGCTGGCTATACAATGTTCCCAGCAATATAATTAATTACAAATTATAAAATACCACAAGTATTTCCAAAAAACATAGTTTTTCCAAAGCATTAAATGACAAATACTCAAGCTTATAATTAATAGAAAAGAAAACCTATATGATTCCTAGGATTTCTTTTCTATAAGCATTAAGACTAGTATTGTTAGAAAAGAAATTTACAAAAAAGCTTCCAAAATGTTCCCAAAAGGCTGCCTCCTTTACAAAATAAATGATTCCGCCTACAAAAGACAAAAAAATATTTAACAAATAAACATTACTACCAAATACAAGACCAAATATAAAGTGCAGCAAGTTTATAATAGTAAGAGACCAAAGGCAGTAACATACCAAGTCAGTTATCAATCTTCAACACTAATTAAGGGTCATTTGCCTCAGCTAGAACCCAATTTGGAGCTGGTACTTGCTGATGCACTTGATGATGATTGTTGATTTAAAACTGGAAAAGAAAAGGAAATAAATACAACATATTAAATTTTGTTTGAACATGAGACAGACTATAAGTACCAGAATTTAAACATATTACCTAAATCATGAAATTCCTCCTCCAATGCCTCAACCTCATCCTTTGATTGGCGATAAGAAATTGGTACTGTGGCTTGAAGCCAATTTTGTGCGCATACAAGGTCTTGAACCATGAGAGGAGAGAGAGAACTTCAAAATGGATCAACAATGTGGCCTTCGGTGCTAAATGCGGACTCAGATGCAACAGTCAAAACTGGTACAGCCAGCACATCCTTAGCCACTTTGGACAACATTAGGTACCTACTAGAATTGTCCTTCCACCACCCCAATACCTCAAAATTTACATCCCTTCTACATCACAATTTTTAGCCAAATACTTGTCAACCTCATTACTACAACCTACAGATTGCTCAGCTTCTAAGAAAAGCTCATATCGAGAGTGAACCATCACATATGGATCACTTGCATCACCTACCATTTGTGTCCTCTCACTCCCACTTGGTTCTTGCACATTTGGGGAATTAACAGAACAGTAAAAAGTATACAACTTCATCAAAAGAGCTTTCACCTTATCAACCATCACATTCCTCACTCCATTCCCATAAATTTCAGAAAAAGAAAACTTCAAAAACCTCAATTTTTTTCGTGGATCAAGAACTACAGCCACATACAAAAGAGGATTAATTTTATCACCTTCCCCCCAATACTTCTCAAATTTAGTTTGCATGTTTGTGGCAGTGTTTTTCAATAGGGTGTTTTGGGATTTAACTAAATACTCTCCTGAATAACAAAGGTCTCATCAAAAAAGGCATTTGAGGTAACATACAAAGAGCCGGAGAACTTCTTTGTTGCATCGTAAAAAAGCCTCAAGAAAGTCACAAATGCCCTACAATTTTGGAAATCACTCATACAAGGAGGTCCCAAACCACCACTATCTTCCTTGCTCCTAAAGTATGATGAATAACCATCATCTTCAAAGTCCATCCTAAGGAATACTTTTTCAAATTTTTTTAGCAGTTTCTAACATAAGGTAAGTTGAGTTCCACCTAGTAGGCACATCTAGACAAAGAAGACTCTTGGACTCCATACCTAACCTCTCCATAAAATTCCTAAAAGTTTGATTTCTATTGGGCGAGGACTTCACATACTTCACAACTTCATGCACCTTAGCAACAGATGCATCAATTTCTTTCAAACCCTCCCCAACAATGAGATTTAGGATATGGGCACAACACCTCATGTGCATGAACTGATTTTCTAAAACTGTCTCATTCCAATCTTTTGTTACCCTTTGCAAAAATTTAATTGTGGTTAAATTGGAACTGGCATTATCCACTGTCAAAGAGAATATGCCATCAATACCCCACTCACGCAAAGACATCTCAATCTTTCTACCTATAGTCTCCCCCTTATGATCTTCAACTTGACAAAAATTTAAAATTCTCTTATGCAACTTCCAAGCATCATCAATAAAGTGACTTGTGAGACACATATAATTCAAATTTTGTATAGAAGTCCATGTGTCCGTAGTAAGACCCTACAACCCTTCAAGGATTTTCTTATCTTCTCTCTCTCTCACTATTATAAATTCCAATCACATCTCTAGCCACAGTTTGATGAGATGGAATATCCTTTAGACGGAGCTTAGGCTGTAAGGTAGTTACATATTTCTTAAACCCATACCCCTCAACACACCTAAAAGGCAACTCATCAATTATAATCATTTCAGCTAGTGCCTTTCTAGAAGTCTCAACAGAAAAAGTTGTTGACACAAGTTTGAACCCTTCATCTCCATCATTTTTGGGTTCAAAAGATAAGGTTTTCTGCCATTTATCTTCTCTATTAGGGTTCTTGGGACAGATTGTCATATGAGCTAACAAATTACTAGTACCACAACTCTTACTATCAGCCAGATATGATTTTTTACAATAATTACATACAGCCATATTGACACCCTCATCTACCTTTACTTTTTCAAAATGATTCCAAGCTAAAGACTTTTTCCTACCATTACCAGTACTAGTCTTACTCACTACGCTAGGTGGAACTGGGGGCAACTCACCATCAGTAGCTTCAGCTTGGGTTGCAGCAGCCACCTCTTGGGTGGCAGTGGCAGTAGCACCATCAGCTTGGGTGGCAGTAGAACCGTCAACTTGTATAGCAGTAGAACCATCAGCTTGTGTAGAAACTGAGGGAGCATTAGTGGAAGAATCCATGACCTAAAAAATCAAATATAGAAATTAGCAAACTAGAACAACAACAATTAATAATAATAATCAAACAAACCAAAAAGGAGAATCTTTGATGGTTGAATCCAAATAACAGTGTTCTACATGAAACATAAAACTCTTAACATAAAACATAAAACAGTATCCTACATAAAACTAAACAGGACCCAGATTGGTGCTCAAAATGATGCTTGAAATTTCAATAAATAATAAAAATAGAAACATTGGTGCTCAAATTTATTAAACAAAGACGGCAAAACGACAACTACCACCACCACAACAGCATAAGTTATTCATCAACTCTAACAAAAACAAAAACAAAAACAAAATCCCAACTTTTAACACAAAACACAAAGGGAAACAAAAATCATACCTTAAAGAAACTAGGGGTGTTGGAGTTTTGAATTTGAAGACTGAAAACCCCACTTGGACAACTTTCAATTCCTGAGTAAAATTAAAATAGGAACAGAATTAATCAAACAAATAAACAAAGAACAAAAAAGGTAAAATGGTTAGGGTTTCAATTTTTTTTAGTTAGTGTTTCAAATTATAAAACTTGGGAGTTTATTTTATTTTTAACAGTATAAATTTTACTAAATAATAAAAGCAAAAACATTGAACACATCCACAGCAGCTTAAGTTACATGCATCAACTCTAAGTCTCTAACAAAAAAGGAACAAAATCCCAACTTTGAACACAAAAAAGAAAAAACAAAGGGAAACAAAAATCATACCTTAAAAAACCGTGGGTGTTAATTTCAAGTTTGAAGATTGAAAACCCCACATGTACAATTTTCAATTCCTAAAAAAAAAAATTTTAATAAGAACAAAATTAATCAAACAAATGAACAAAGAACAAAGAACAAAAGTAAATGGTTAAGGAGAACACATACCCTAGGTTCAACCCATATGATCGGTTGTAGGGAGAGGAGTGGCTGGTGGTGGTGGCGGTAGCTAGGTGTGAAGAACTTGTAGTGAGAAGCTAGGGTTTGGACCTTGGAGTAGAGAGAGGCAAAGTGAGAACTGAGAGATTGAGAGTGTGGTCTGTTCATTGGTGAGAAGACCGAAGATTAGAGCTTTTAAAGAGTGAAGATTGAAGATTGATGAAGTGATGAAGATTTGAGATTGAGTATGAAATTGGTGAAGAGACTGCAAAGATTAGACTTTAGAGAGACATAGAGCGTTTGTGTGAGACTTAAGGTTGAGGATTTGGTGAAGAGATTTCAGGTTTTGAGGATTTGAGATTAAGGTAGAGGGAGAGAGAGAGAAAAAACGTCTGAGCCTGTGTTTGAAAGAGAGAGAGAGATATGAGATTGAGATTAGAGAGAGAGAATGAGGTCTGAGCTGAGGCCGTGGGTTTGGTGGGAGAGTGATTAGGTGAAGACTGAAGAGAGATTGAGGCTATTGATGTTGATCAACTTGATCTTGATTCGATGAAGAGTGAGAGAGAGATTCCGTATGAGCCTAGAAGCCGTTGGGATATGAGATTAAGATTGAGAGTCATTGAGATATCTAATCAAATATTTTACCTCTAATTGTGACCGTTGGACTGTGATATTAGTTTAATTTTAACCGTTGATTTTTAATTGCTAAGACTGTAGAGTTTAAGTGATATGATGTCTCTGTGCTGTGCTCGGGCCGTAGAGTTTAATTATAACCGTTGATTTGAAACCTGAATTGAATTAAATGGCTGGATTTGAAATTGGGAATTTGTGCCCAAAAATTGTTAATCAGGTTTCCTCTCCACTAACGTTCCCCACTAACGAAAGCTCAAGATGTGACTTATATGATATAAGTGCTTAAGGCTGAGTGGAGACTGGTGGTTAATGAGTTTATTTTACCAAGTATTCAGTCAGGTCGGGTTATTTGGATTTTTTGTTGTGTAACCCGAACCGAATAATCGGTTCCTCTTAAAATAGCATCCGTAACCGACCAATACATGCACTCGGATTCACTCGTGGACCTTCGGGTCGGGCAGGTATGGTCGGGCGAGTCGGATACCACGGGTCACTGGATAGCCCTACAAAAGAGGTACACTCTTCTCTCTCTGAAAAGCCTTAGAAAAACATGCTTAGGGTTTCCTTTATATACTAGGAGTGTTTTACTTGAAACCCAATACGTTTAAGTAGAGTTTGGGCTGAAATAGAATTCTGTAGAACCGTATTTTGATCGATCAAGCCTGTTTCTCGATCGATCGAACCAGGCAATTTCTGAATTCTTTTTTCTATAGCTTACTTGTTCTTGAATCTTGACTTGAATCACCTTGAGCATTGTCTAATAATACCTATAGACTCTAGGATCTATATCTAGACAAGTTTATGTTCACAATTTGCCAATTGTTCTAAAATTTTAGAACCTAATAGTTATAATATCTCTCTCTTGATTTAGAACATGCTTGACATTGTGGAGAAACTTGAATAGTATGTGTTATATAAGTGCTAAGCTATTTATGATTTTGTATGAGTATGTACTAGTTTGTACATGCACTCATGGGTTAATTAAGAAATTGATATTTCTTGTTTGTGTACTCTCTATAGCTTAGTTAAGTACTATCATGCATAGCCTTGCATTGATCATTTAGCATAATGTGTGTTTTTTGTTTTCAGTCATTAAATTTTTTTAAAACCAAAAATATTTTTTGTGTTTTGTATTGCATATCATGAATGTGTAATTAAGGTTAGCCATATTATCTTTACATAACATACTTGTGTACCTTGTTTAAATTGGATGAGCTTATTTTTCTGCACTTTGCTAGTTTTAGCTATGTAGTGCATGTTGTGTGGGAGTATTTATAGTTTTTGATCACATGATCTTGATTTTGAAGTCATATGTTTTTGATTGTTAGGACTAAAAAAATCTTAAGAGAAAGGCATAAATAACTATGTCATCACTGTTTACTAGCCAATCATGAACATCTTAGTGCATATCATAAGATTTTGTATTCGAGAAAGTGTAGCACATGCACAAAAAGAACATAAGGTGTAGCCTCGGATTAATAATAAAATTGGTGTGTACACTATCTAGCTTAAATAACAATTTCACAATGAAATAAAAATGGTACGTACATTATGAGGCTGAAAAAAAAATTACATGATTGCAAGCTTGTTTTCTAGGAGATATGAGAGTTATATGATGTAACTCTTTAGGTGATAGTCACTTTCAAATTTATGTGATAAATAATGTAGAAATTGTGATTGATTACTATCTACATATCACCTCACATGTATCTTATGCTGTTACTAGTTGCGCACACTTCACAAGTTATTCTTTGCTAAACTTAGTACATGAAATTGTGTGTGAATTTGGTTTGGCCATCCAAGATTATGTTTTATATGGTGTTTGATGCAAAATATGTTTAAGGGTTGGCAAAAATTGTGTTTTTGATGATTAAAAACCTTGTTTTGAAGTTCTAGGTAGAAAACAAATGTTTTTGAAAAATTTTTAAACTCATTCTCATGCATTTCATTCATGAAATTACTTGGGTTGAGTTGTTTTCTGCATAAAACTTCTTTGTTTTTCAAAAATTTCATTTTTCCAGATTTTCAATCGATTGAGGATGTTTTTCAACCGATCGAAAATGTGTTAAAATTTTTGGTTTGAATCTGCCTGACTTGATAGGTATTTGATCGATGCTCGACCGATCGAAACTGAAAAATTTTCAGTTTCTAAGATTTTGATCAATTTTTTTTTTCATGCATCATTTATGTTTAGGAATCACATGTATTGCATTGTTTTTTGTATCCACCATGCAGTTTTGTTGTCATATCTCTCATTGCTTTCACACATAACATGCATACATTTTGCTAAATTGGGTACTCAACTTGATTTAAAAATTGATTGATTAATTTTTGAGTTATGTACTTTTTAGTACATGTTATTTTTATGTATGAACTGTATAAAAAAAAAAAATAAATAAAAAAAAATAAAAAATTCTTAAGAGATATGATGGATAATCAATGTGCAAATATTTTCTCTTAAACACATTACATGCATATATTTATGGGCCAAAATGGCCAAATACCACTTTTTTTTGAAATTTTTAGCAAAAAAACACTGTTTCGAAAATAAATAGCAAAGTACCATTTTTTCTAGAACTCGAGTTTCAGAAACTTGAGTTCCTCATCAATTCCGCCATCGTGGCACTGCAGAGCTGGAATTTGTGTGATTAAAAAAAACTATGTGGTACTCGAGCTTATACTCGAGTATACGAGGCTCGAATACGTTTTATAAATAAGCTGCAGATAAAAAAATTTACACAGTACTGGAGTTTACCAAACTCGAGTACCGTGTAAACTTTTTTTTTTTTTTATTTGCTTTGGGGATAATCGAAAAATAAACATAAAGATAAAAATAAGTGGCTTTTTATGTTTTTATTTATTTAAACATAAACATTATAAAATATAGAGATTTTAATTTCAAAATATGAATTTAATTTATACATTAATTAAAATTGTTCATTGTTTTCTCATAAAAATTGTTCACTGTTTTCTGTATAAACTATTTCTACGATTTTGCATAAAATTATTTTCTGTTCAACATTATTTAAGAAATTGTCCACTCTCTTTTCTGCATAAATTATTTTCTATTTACTGTTTAAAAAATTGTTCACTGTTTTCTCATAAAACATTTAGTGAAATCTTGTTTTCTAAATTTAAACGCCAAATCTGAATGCTTTTTCATGTTTGAATTTCACAATAATCAAATATATTTTTCTGCATTAATAAAATCTGTTTCTACATTAATAAAATTTGCTCTCTGCACATCATATTTACTGTATATTCAAATCTACTTACTGCATTCATAAAATCTGTTTTTTGCATTAATTAAAACTGTTCATTATTTTCTCATAAAAATTATTCACTGTTTTCTGCAAAACTATTTCTAGCATTCTGCATAAAATTATTTTCTGTTCAGAATTATTTAAAAAATTGTTCACTCTCTTTTATGCATATATTATTTTCTGTTCACTATTTAAAAAATTGTTCGATGTTTTCTCATAAAACATCTAGTGAAATCTTGTTTTCTAAATTTAAAAGCCAAATCTAAATGCTTTTTCATGTTTAAATTTCACAATAATCGAATTTGTTTTTCTGCATTGATAAAATATGTTTCTACGTTAATAAAATTTGCTCTCTACACATCATGTTTACTATATATTCGAAGCTACTTACCGCATTCATAAAATCTGTTTTTTGCATTAATTAAAACTGTTCATTGTTTTCTCATAAAAATTGTTCACTGTTTTCTGCATAAACTGTTTTTAGCATTGGCGCAGTTATTGCACTTAAATGGTTGTTGTGTTTTTTTAAATATGTAATCATACGAATAATGGACAAACTTCATGAAAGAAAAATGAATGATTCGTATAAATCACCCAACGGTAAATGCCTCGAAAAATTCGAATTTGTAAAATAAGTTCGAATTAGTTGAATGTAGAACTGTTCATTAAGTAAAACTGTTTTCTGCATTAAGTAAAACTGTTCACTGTTTTCTCATGAAAATTGTTCACTATTTTCTGCATAAACTATTTCTAGTATTCTGCATAAAATTATTTTATGTTCATCATTATTTAAAAAATTGTTCACTCTCTTTTCTGTGTAAATTATTCTCTGTTCACTATTTACAAAATTGTTCACTATTTTCTCATAAAACACCTAGTGAAATCGTGTTTTCTAAATTTAAAAGCCAAATCTGAATACTTTTTCATGTTTAAATTTCACAATAATCGAATTTGTTTTTCATGTTTAAATTTCATGTTTAAATGAACTCTATTGCGGTGGTATCTGTACTTAGTTTTGTAGGTTTGCTGACCATGATGTGCCCGACGCTTCCAAGAGTCTCGTACGTGTATATTGGCATATTAAGGAAACTAGCTTTTAAACCCGTGCAAATGCACGGGAATTATATAAGTACATGTATTTTCGAGTTCTTGGAAAAAAAAAATACATCTATTTTCAACAAAATAGAATTAAAAATAATGTAAATTTTGTAAGAGTTCACAAATAAATTTTTGTACATAGAAATAATTAGAATCCGAGAAAGCAAATATATTCAAATAAATTTAGGTAAATATTTGGAGAAACATTTTGTTTCAAAAGTCGTACTTAAATAAATTTAATTAAATAAGTATGTAGCTAATGCAATTGAATTTATAAATTTTAAAAAATAACACTTGGTATGAATTTCAAATTTAAAATGTATATAACACTCAGTATGCTATCCATAAAAATGTGTTGTACAAACAAAAAGAGCCAAATACAGACAAAATACATACTATGTACACAGGTTAGCGCTACAATTCACACTATAATAAACTGATTTTATAAAATTTTAGCAACTAACCATTCAAAGTTTCAAACCAATTCCACTTTAAAAGGCTCCACACAATATATCCAGATCAATAAAAATAAAGACCGACAATCTACTACCGTAAGTTTCTAAACCAATTCTACTTTAATAGCAAATTATTTGTTTTATAATAAAAAAATACAACTATTTGGATGGCAAAATTAAAGAGAAATACAACATTCCACGAGCGAAAATGGCCAAATACCACCATTTTTAGAAATTTGTAGCAAAAAAACACTGTTTCGGAACTATATAGGGAAATACCACTTTTTCTGGAACTCGAGTTTATGAAACTATGGAGGGAAATGGGTTGGAAAGAAGAGAGATTTCCTTAATATGCCAATATACACGTACGAGAGTCTTGGAAGCGTCAGACACATCATGGTCGACAAACCTACAAAACTAAGTACAGATACCACCGCAATAGAGTTCATTTAAACATGAAATTTAAACATGAAAAACAAATTCGATTATTGTGAAATTTAAAAATGAAAAAGTATTCAGATTTGGCTTTTAAATTTAGAAAACACGACTTCACTAGGTGTTTTATGAGAAAACAGTGAACAAATTTTTAAATAGTGAACAGAGAATAATTTACACAGAAAAGAGAGTGAACAATTTTTTAAATAATACTGAACAGAAAATAATTTTATGCAGAATACTAGAAATAGTTTATGCAGAAAATAATGAACAATTTTCATGAGAAAACAGTGAACAATTTTATTTAATGCAGAAAACAGTTTTACTTAATGAACAGTTCTACATTCAACTAATTCGAACTTATTTTACAAATTCAAATTTTTCGAGGCATTTACTGTTGGGTGATTTATACGAATCATTCATTTTTCTTTCATGAAGTTTGTCCATTATTCATATGGTTACATATTTAAAAAAACACAACAACCATTTAAGTGCAATAACTGCGTCAATGCTAAAAATAGTTTATGCAGAAAACAGTGAACAATTTTTATGAGAAAACAATGAACAGTTTTAATTAATGCAAAAAACAGATTTTATGAATGCGGTAAGTAGCTTCAAATATATAGTAAACATGATGTGTAGAGAGCAAATTTTATTAACGTAAAAACAGATTTTATCAATGCAGAAAAACAAATTCGATTATTGTGAAATTTAAACATGAAAAAGAATTCAGTTTTGGCTTTTAAATTTAGAAAACACGATTTCACTAGGTGTTTTATGAGAAAACAGCGAACAATTTTTTAAATAGTGAACAGAAAATAATATACGCATAAAAGAGAGTGAACAATTTTTTAAATAATGCTGAACAGAAAATAATTTTATGCAGAATGCTAGAAATAGTTTATGCAGAAAACAGTGAACAATTTTTATGAGAAAATAGTAAACAGTTTTAATTAATGCAAAAAACAGATTTTATGAATGCAGTAAGTAGATTTGAATATACAGTAAATATGATGTGCAGAGAGCAAATTTTATTAATGTAGAAACAAATTTTATCAATGCAAAAAAATATATTTGATTATTGTGAAATTCAAACATGAAAAAGCATTCAGATTTGGCGTTTAAATTTAGAAAACACGATTTCACTAGGTGTTTTATGAGAAAACAGTGAACAATTTTTTAAACAGTAAATAGAAAATAATTTATGCAGAAAAGAGAGTGAACAATTTCTTAAATAATGCTGAACATAAAATAATTTTATGCAAAATCGTAGAAATAGTTTATACAGAAAACAGTGAACAATTTTTATGAGAAAATAATGAACAATTTTAATTAATGTAGAAATTAAAATCTCTATATTTTATAATGCTTATGTTTAAATAAATAAAAATATAAAAAAGCTACTTATTTTTTATCTGCAGTTTATTTATAAAACGTACTCGAGCCTAGTATACTCGAGTATTGTGTTGCATGGAACTCGAGTTTACCAAGCTCGAGTACCACATAATTTTTTTTAATCGCACAAATTCCAGCTTAGCAGTGACACGGTGGCGGAATTGATGAGGAACTCAAGTTTCTGAAACTCGAGTTTTAGAAAAAGTGGCACTTTGCTATTTATTTCCGAAACAGTGTTTTTTTGCTAAAAATTTCAAAAAAAAGTGGTATTTGGCTATTTTGGCCTATATTTATGGGTCAAATAGTGTCAAGTTTGCATTTATTGAAAGAGAGAATATTTGTGTTCATGTGTAACCTCAAATTTTTTTTTTGGTTTTGGTTTGTGTCTTTTTATTTATCTTCACCTCCTAAATTTTCCCAAAAACTATTTTTCCCAAAACATGTTTTGTTTTTCCAATTTTTATAGGGGGAGAAACATTTTTTTTTTTATCCTTTACTCTTCATAAGGGAAGTTGCCTCTATTCTCTATAGAGTTGGATTCATTTGTTTCCTTTATTCTCTATTTTCTCTTGACTTTTGTTGCATATGTTTTCTGTTTACTCTTTGTTTGAGTTGTCTTTGTCAATACGTGACAAAAAGTGGGAAATTTAGATGAAATGTGGGAATATGTGGAAATCTTGTTTGTTTTGTTCAGGGGGAGTTGAAATTGTTCTTGAAAGGGGGAGAAAATAAATTTTTTTTTTATTGTATTTAACTTAGGGGGAGAGTTAGTTTGCATATTTATTATTTGCTTTAGTTTGTTTTTTTTTTTTTCTTTTTTTTTTTACTTGTATTTTCCATACAAGCGTTTATGGTTTGTTTAGTGTTTCAGGAATTTACAGGTTAATTCATTTGAAGTTGCTGTCTATTCTTGCAATTGGTAGTTAGTAGTTATTTTGAATTGTAATTTGGGCAACAATGTGTAATTGGGCTGTTTTTTACTTTGAGCATTTTATTCTTTGTGATGCGTTTTGTCACAGATTGTAAAAGGGGAAGATTGTTAGGTTCTAAGACTTTAAGAACTAAATGTATTAGAACTTAACTTTATATATGTTGGCAAACCATGATCAAAACAATGAGTCTAGGTTTAGACTTGCTCAAATTTTGGTTTAAATTAAGTTCGAAATTGAGTAATTGCAAGAAATTACTATTCAATTTCTGCAAGGCTCAATCGGTCAAAAATTAGATTTGATCGATCGAAAGTTGCAGATCAGCAAAAACCAGCAAACGTAAAAAGGCCATAACTTATTCGTTTGAAGCCCAAATCGCGATCCGTTTTTTTTAATATTTAAAGCACGTCATAAGCTAACCCTAGGTAGGGTTTTCAAGGCTTTTCAGGGAGAGATTAGAGTGCAGCTTGTGCCTTTTTTGTAGATCTAGGGTTTTGTACCCAAAAGCTCTCTAAAATTTTTTGATAGTTGTGTGTTGAATTTTTTGTGAGATCTAAAAGTGTTTACCTTTATACACACACTTAGGGTTATCAATTGCTGCATAAAGAACTTTAAAGAAGATCTGAAACCTTTGAGTGGAGTCTCAAAGTCACAAGTAGGAGAACTTGTGGATGTTGAAGATCAAAGAAAGAAGTAATTCGTGGACTCGAAGTTATCATGGGGTCGTGGTAGTAAGTTTTCTACTTAAGATAGCAATAGAATGTTAGTGGTCTAAGTTCTATTGTACAAACTTTAATTCTTTCATAATGGATCTGTTTTACCTTGAGAATAGCTAGGTTAAATCCTCCCCAGGTTTTTTATCCATTTGGTTTTCCTGGGTTATCATATCGTGTATTTTTTATACTTCTGCATTATTTACATGATATGATTTGAATGTGTTAACTTAGATCTAAATAGTAAACCTAAATATTCACTTGGTTAATTAATTAGGTTAAACAATCTAGTTTTACAGGGATCTAAAAATGTACATATGCAATGGTCATGTATGTTGCACATGACCAATTTTAAGTGATATATATGCAATGGTCATGTATGTTACACATGATCAATTTTAAGAGAGATTTTTTTATTTATTTACTTAATTTTTTAATATAAGATAAAAATTATATTTTAGACTTAATCTAAAAGTATATGTGTGTAAAATTTCCTTTTAGAGACTTGAATCTGATCCTTAAGCCCCCACCCCCACAAGAATTTTGAACTTGTAGAGTGACCATTTTGCCAAAAGTGCGCTACTTGTAGAGTGATCATTATGCCAAAAGTACACTATTTTAAGAGAGATTTGGTTAACCTAACGTTAATGATCTCTCTCTCACACGACATCTCTTTCTCACATACATACACGGCAATACAAATCACACACTCTCTCTCTCTCATCAAAACCCATCATGCCTCTCTTTATCTCTCTCATCCTCCTCCTTTGTTCTTCTCAAAGCCCATTAAACCAACAAAAGAACCACTCCACATGCTCAGGCTACCGATCCCACTTAACAAAGTCTCTTTTCACCCCCTTCCCTCACCGCCAAGGACCAATGCTCCTACCAACCCATCTTTTCACGACTTCGAATTTTTTCAAGTTTGTTACCAAATCCCTCTACCTCTCTTGCTTATTTTTGTCCTTTTTTTTTTTTTTTTTGTAATTTACGAAATATTAGGATTACCATATTTGATATTATTTTGGTTTGTTTTGTGTGATATATTTGGATGATTTAATTCTGGATTTTATTGTTGTGAAAATTAGATTTTGAAAAGTGAATTAAGTTTATAATTTTTATATATATATATATATATATATTACCATTCCCAACAAGCTAGGGCCTTTACTTTTCTTTTCTTTTTTCCTTTTCTTGAATAAATCTACAGATGCACCCAACAGTGTTTTTCAGGCCATGGCATTACTGCAGGGGCAAATTTCCAAAAAAAAAAAAAAATCCACTAGTTTAGTTTGTTGGGTTGGCTAGCCTTCATGGAGGGAGAAATTATTATTTACACTAGGAGGACTGCTAATGTGGTTCTCCTTGACCAATGAGATGATGTCATCTATGTAAATGTATATGTGAGCTTCCTAATTAGTACAAGGAATAAAAAATAAAAATTACCATATGATGTCACATTTGCATAAATAACAGCATTTTATTGGTTGGGAGGTTAGAGAGGACCACGTCAGTAGTCCTCCTGGTGGACCTAATAATTTCTCCTATAGAGGATATCATGCAAGGAATGTGTTTCTTTTAAGAAACTTTTTACCCTATATATTTTCATTTTCCATATCTGTTTTTTTTTTAAGAAATAGTTCCAACCTATGTTGTTTGATTCTGATGGTTGCTCTTTATCATCAGACTAAAATATCAATTGGTTTTTTGGTGTAAGCAGAGATCAAACCCATATTTGAGTTTCTTTTACTGTGTTATTGCTACATCAAATCATTATTTCAGTTGATGGTCTAATTGGCAATTTCCATCTTGTCTAGATATTTTTAACTTTTTAAAGTAAAGTTGTAAGAAATATTATCTATAATGTAGCCATTATATGCATTCACCTTCTTATAATGTGTGGACCCTCACAACATGTAGATCTCATATAATATAGTGGGTGGCTAGTGTTTTTTTTTTAGAATAAAAGCTTGGAATTTCATTGAAAGGAAATCAACTGTTATCGGCTAAAATTAAGACAGAATAAATGTGTGGAGGAACATCCTCCTCCATCCACACTGAAAAACCTCTAACATGTCTAACATGTTTAACTAGGTTGTGAGCAATAGAATTACCAAATGAGTGGCTAATTGGTTACATACAATCGCTCCATGAGATATTCTTTCCTTCTAATAAAAATGTCACTTGTTGATATTGAAGTCATAGAATGGACCCAAGCTCTCAAAAGCACGTGAAAGAGAGTTAAGATGTAAAGAAATTCATAGTTTTGACTTTTGATCCTCTCATAGACTAAGACAAGTCGGGGTTGACTTTAAATTTAAAGCCGTTTATGAAATTAAACGTGACAACTGGCAAGGATTAAGAACCCATCATCTTGAGTTTCTAACTTGTACAAAATATATTTAGGACATGAAGGGCACATACCACATGGTAAAACCATCACACCTGTACCACAAAGCAATCTAATCACTTTAACATACATTCATATCCATAGTCAAAGCTAAAGATTCTGTATCAAATTTCAAATTTTGTTAATTAGTCGGTAAAATCTTTTCACACAAATTGGAAAATGCTGAATATTTTGGAAATCAATTCCATGTGGTGCTAAGAACTTTGTGGACCAGTGATCTAATCCGGTATCTTCATTGGTAGAGTTTGAGTTTGAATCTCCTTCATCTCTGCATAACAAGATTGTTGAGATAACTTGCCTAGCCCATTTTTTCAATGGTTCTGGAAGATGTCTACATTGTCCAAGATTGATTTACAACACGCCCTCTTGGGCTGGACTTAAGATTGACCCAATGTCAAATAGAAACTCCTTCATTATGCTAACTTGGGCCGAGCCTGGTTTTCACAAATTCAACTTTTCCCCCAAAAAAAAAAAAAAAATCATACATTCATATCATGATTTAATTTTCCTCATGTCAAAGGCATTATTAAAAAAATAATAATAATAAATAAATCTTTTATGGTCTATTGCCTTAGAGAGCAAATATCTTCTTTTTTTATTTTGACGGAAAAGATAGAGGGAGCAAATATGTATTTTTAAATGAGCATAAATGATTCCATAAACTCTAGGAGAGATTTTCTTATTTTTCTTCTTTTCTTCCTTTGTGGGCATTAAGAAAGTTACAATTCATCGTTGATGCATTAACATAAAAGATGATATTTAGTCAGAACATGAAATACGTTATTACAAGAAATTTATAGACTTATGAATTCTAATTAGTTTAAGATAAAATCTCTTGTTGTCAAATAATTAAATTAGAATCGAATCCATTCTACACTTTAAAAAAATAATCCTTAGTATTTTTGCCTTATACTAAAGAGCAATTATTATGAAACGAACGTAATGAAAAATTCTTAGGTACTCTCGGAATACAAAGAAATTGTATTCCTTTCTCTCACATTAAAGTGGACCTCACCATGAATTTAATAAATGAACCCCATCATAAATGTAAGAAAGGGGAGTGCCATTGTCCATACTCCGGAAGTACCTAAGAATTACTCAAACGTCTCTTATTATGGTAAGAATTCAATTTCCCTAGTTTTTTTAATAAAAAACACTATAGATCTTATTTTGGAAATAATTTAATTTCCTATAATTCATTTCTATTGAAAATAATTCATACCAGGAAAACACTTCAAGTTACCAATACATAACCTATCAAAAATAAAAAATAAAAGTTACCAATACATATAGTGGCAAGATTAAAAATTAAATGCACGCCATTTATTTTGGTAAGAATTCTGTCTATGGTAATCCTTTGGAAATATTCTTGGTAGCATAGTTGGAACCATTTCATTATTGTTTTTATTTGGAAATAGTATAAATGTGCCTTACATTTATGACAAGAAATCCAATTTTTGATTCTCCATCTTTGTTTGCGTGCCAACTTTTGCGGGAGGCATGCTGATGTGGAATATACATTTATAGATATCAAGATTAATGATTCATAAGTAATTTTGATTATACATAGACCCTCTTGGACCTTTCCTTTCACCAGAAAATTTTCATTGACATAATCATGAGAGTGTGTGTTAGATGAGATTATCCATCGGATCAATGACTTACCAGATTTGAAAATCATGTCTAGGTTGAAGACTCTTCGGGTAATACATTGTGTGGGTGAACATCGGCATCACAATCCAAGCATGACAGTCAAAATTACGCTCAATGATTTCTACAAACACACTAAAACCAAATTGCAAATCATTCAGAATTAATAATAGAAGAATAGTGTAACCATAAAAAGAGTCTTAACATAAACAGCTACAATTCATTTTCACAAATAAATTAATTCCATACTAAGACGAAACACCTCCAATGGTTTTGTTGCATCTTTTGTTTTGGTAAGTGAAATTATGTTTCTACAACTCATCACCAATCATGATTGCATTAAGTCGTGCAAGAAATAAAGACCTGTAAGTGCAATCGTATTTGTGATGTAATACCACAAGTAGATAAAATAACACCAATTAGGGATTAGGGTAGTAATAAAAAAATAATAATAAAAAACTAACACTGATATTTGTGATTTTTTGGAATGTACATATTAAAATTACTCCAAGCCGTTACCACATGAACATGTGTACTAAGAGGAATGGGGGACCAAGGCAAATGATCTAAGCATATTCCCATGCCAACAATTACATAATGAGATGATATCACAGATCTCATTGCTACAAACTAAAATCACTCTTATGAACCTAAGATTGCTTTCTTCATTAGCATGTTTTCAATTACAGAAAATAAAAGACTAACAAATGCTGAATACTTATGAACTTCAATAATTTTCCCTTCCAATTAAGGTAATATATTCATCATTGAGATAAAATATAGGCAAGAATGCTTGCCATGCCTACAATCTATTGCTACCTTTGAACCGGGGAAAGTTATACAGTAAAGAAACAGCCTAACCAAGGGAAAGTACTAGAAATGTGACATCCTTCATAAGAAGGAAAAAAAGAAAGCAAACACCGCAAATTGAACCACAATTTCTTCCCAAGTAACATTAGAATTTTATCAAAGATCTCATTGCTACAAAATAAATCACTCTTAAATCTTACAAACCCACAAATGCTTTGTTCATCAGCATGTTTTCAATTACAGAAAAATAAAAGGCTAAAGAGATGCTTACTATTTACGAACTTCGATAATTTTTTTTCTAATTAAGGAAATATAATCAGTGAGATACAATGGAGGCAAAACCTCTTGAATGCTTGCATAAAATAATAATGGTCGAACTAAGTTTATGCTTATACATATTTACAAAAAAACATTAGTAGCTGAATGTTGTAACTTGAAGACAAATACACGCAGACAAAGAACATTGTAATAAGAATTTTTCAATTACAGAAAAATAAAAGGCTAAAAAGATGCTTATTACCTATGAACTTCAATAATTTTCCCTCCAAATAAGGTAATATATTCATCAGTGAGCTACAATGGAGGAAAAACCTCTTGAATGCTTGCATAAAAGAAGAATTGTCAAACTAAATAAATGTTGAAGGTTGTTATCATCAGCCCTCCTAAAAGCAACCCAATGCAGAGCCCCATTGAAAAGTGCTTGTGGCTCACGACGTCTCAAAGCACATGTGGAAACCAAACTAGCACTAAGCATTCTCCATTCACTAGTGGAGAGTGAGTAAATCTCAACCTCAAGTCAAGAATGTTCAAGGTCAAGACTATCTAGTAAGGTCACAACTCTCACCACTTTATAGTCATTAGTTTTGGGATCAAATCCAAACCCAATAGTCACGTTGAAGCTACCGTGTGTGGCATAGGTGACATTGGGAAGGGGAAGTTCAACTAACTTTCTAACACAAGGGTTCCAAAGACATAATCTGTTAGTGTAAGATAGTTTATCATTGGAAAGGCAGAGAAGGCCGTTAAAAGAACTGACCACACTGTATATTTCACAAGGTGACTTAAGGAATGGAACATGGAAAGGGTAATCAAACCTGGAATGTTGGGTGAATCGGGGTCATTTTCGTTATGCAATGCGTAGGACTCTGTGAGTCTGTGAGTAGAGGCTGAAGAGGAGGAGGTTTTTGTTGTGGGAGTGGTGAAATTAGCAAGCCTAGTTCTACCCAATTCAAAAATGGCTTTAACGGAAAATGGCTCCAACTCTATGTGATAAGCAACAAATTAATTTCAGTGAGATACATATAAACACTGTTGCAAATTTGCAAGAATGTGAGCATGTAACCATACATCTAATTATATATCAGCTTGGCTTCTTCCAAAACCAAGGAAGCACTCTGATCGGCACACGCATACAGAAACACCAAGCACTACACGAGCTAAAAGATTATGACAAGAAGCCAAGACTGAAGGGACTCACAACTATTCCCATGTTTTGCACATAATTTTTCAGGTTACCATGAACTAGTTAGCATCACAAATGTTTTGTCACATGAATAAGATAACATGGAAGGGAGCCATTGGTCACCAACAAGTCTGGTCAATGACACGTACATTAGCACCATGCTATTCCAAGTCTGTGTTTCTCATCATCATTATCTATGAACATATCATCAAATCAAGAAGATGGTAGATTAAAAAGAAAAAAGAAGTAAGAAGATGATTTTAAGCAATGATCAAGAAAGGGTATATACAAATCAAAAAAAAAGTTTAGTCTACCATACCATAATGCAGCAAAGTTCCCCAGACAGCCTTTAGCATCAGTCTAAAAAATAATATCAGCATGATCTATCCAACAATCAAGAAAGAGTATATACAAACCAAAACAAGTTTAGTCAACTATAACAAACAAGTTTAGTCAACTATAATGTAACTCAGCAAAGTTCACCAGACAGCCATAGCTGATGTCTAAGCAAGAATATCAATACGATCTACCCAATGATCAAGAGTTATTGACATTCTTTTACCTGAGTTGTCACATTCTCATTCCATAAACCGTTTGCCAAAGTTAATTTAAATCATAAATTCTATTGTGTATAACGTCTTTAAGGAAATATAATCACAAAATCCCATTTTGGAATAGTTAATAGCGCTGTTCTTGTGTCTTTGAACAATCATCTTGTTATTTGTATAATAAACATGAATAAAGACTGCCACCACATAACCATATTTTGTAAGCCTGCTTTTAGTTCCCCTAAAAAAACCTTTTGTCCCCCGGTTGAATAGCTACACTTCACCCACCCCCACCCCACCCCCCCCCCCCCCCAAAAAAAAAAAAAAAAAAAAACCAACACAGTGTACAATCTCAGACCTCAAGCAGAACTTCTCAAGATTTAAGTCCATTTTAAAGTGGAACTCCCACCTCAATCCCAGCTAACTCATCTTTCCAATCCCAGCTAGTCTTTCTTGCATCAAGCTTCTGATCAAGCTACATAGTCCAACAAGAGTAACATGAAGGCCAATCTATGAAACTAAAACCAATCTTAATAGTGATCATATAGCTATCTCTTCATTTCTGTAAACTTAGTCTGTATTTTACTAGTCTTGCAGAGGAAACTGACAATTCAAGGTAATTTGTGAATATGAATAATAAATAAAATGTTTTAATCAAAGAGTTGTGGATGGAACAGCCCAAGTAGAAGGAAATGGAATTAAGTATCAAATTCAATGGGGGTCAAATCAAATTAATAAAATTAATAGTTGTTACTGCTTGTAAGTCTTGAAACTCTTTGCTTTATTAAATAATTATCTAGTATTGTCATTCCTATTTGCTTCTGTCCTTTTCCTTTGCTTCTTTTTTATTTTTATTTTTTTTATGCTATAAATAATATATGAATATATTGCCACTCAAGCAAGGGGGTAGTTCAAATTCAGTGATTATAAATGTATGCTTCTTCTGGAAAACAAACAAGCACACAAATATAGACGCAAGAGAAAAACATGTGTGTGTGTATATATATATATATAGCAACACACAAAAAAGGAATTACACCATTTGCACTCACTTCTTGTAGGAGGTTTCCCCATGCAATTACATAGAATAGTCCATGGACAGTAAACAGCATCATTGTGAGATGTCCAATATCTTCTTGCCATGCAATATAGTCCAACCAAACCAAACCAAAGCCCCAGAAATTCCAAAAGGAAACAACTGGAAATTTCAAATAAACAAGGACTCTCAGCCAATGAAACCAAAGTTCATGTACTGAAAAAAAAACTACACTCACACATAAAACATTGTACCTCTTCTGTTCTAAATTACAAAATAAGCTATAAATTTAATTAAATGGTTAAGCTCAACATACAAATGGAAGACAAAGATTCAATTCACTGGTTAGCACAGAAAAAAGGAACATAAGAACTCTGTCTACTTTACAAAATACATACTCATGGAGCTCCTCTTCCCTCGAGATGAGATAGGCTATGGAAAGGAATGCAATAACAAAAACTGGGCCACTGAAAACCATGAATATGCTTCCTGCCATATTTGCAACACCAGTGGCAACCAAGCAAATAAGAATCATGTTGGGGAGGGGAGGAAATGGAGAAGAACAAGTTATTAAAAGTACCAACCCATAATCCCAAAAACAGTTCTACCGGTTAATTGAGTCCATTTCTCAAAAAGACATTTAACACAACTGAGCAGTATATCCTTGTTCACACACGCTGAAACCATATATGGCAGACAAAGTTAAATGCTTAATCATTTCTGTAAATACACTGAAACCAAACTGCAAATCATCAAAAAAATACTAATATAACAATGGTGTAGCCACAAAAGGAGTTTAGCATAAAAGAACTACATGCCATTTTGACATAAGAAGCTAATTCAGTACTAAGAAACTATACACTATCAAAGAGTTTTGTTGAATCTTTTTCTTTTGCAGAATTTGTGTTTGTTACTCATTTAGAGATCATCACCAACCATGATTGCATGAGGTCCTGCAAAAATTTAAGAACTATAAGTGCATTATTTTATAAGTAATAAATGATTATATTAAAGAAATTTTGAAATGAGGACAAACAATTTTAAGTATACATGCCATGCACTAAACTATCAACTCAATATAATAGAGAATGACCACAACCTTGATAAGCTATTTATCCTGAAGATAAAGCCGTTAAGGTAAGCATTCTCCATTCACCAGCGAAGAGTGAGTAAACCTCGACCTCGGGTCAAGAATTTACAAAGTCCAAAGGACTACCAAATATGGACTATCAAATCCAAACCCAAAAGACACTTGCTTGTCATTCCGTGAGAACCATAAGAGGAGGAGGTTGTTTTTGTTTTTGGTTTTGTTGTGGGAGTGGTGGAGATGGGTGGAAATGAAAGTTGGGTTTTGGATTAGGGATTTCCAGGTTTTTGAGACACAGGTACAGATGATAATGGATTTGATAGGTAGGAAAGTGAAAATATAGGAAAGAATCTCATCAGGTAAATATCCCCATCGAATTGACTTCTTGCTGTCTGACATTGCCCCCAATTTCAAAGCGAGAAAGAACCAACAAAGGCAAGAGGGGCGAAGCTTGTGCTCTTGTGAAGTGTCTGTGGAGAATGGAGTGGAGGAAATAATTTGGGTCTTGAATCTTGATTATTGACTGAAGAGATAAGAGTTGTGCCCTTTTTTTTTTGGGAAAAAAAATCATTCTAGACCATTTTTTTAGGGGAAAAAATCATTCTAAATCCCATAACTTAAAATTTATTACTTTGATGATTTTTTTTTTCATTTTTTTTAAGAGTTAGTTACAAGTTTCAATATATGACATTAGCTTTCAATAAATTTTTTTTTTTATTATTAGATCAAAGACACCAATTAATTTTTTTGGTGAAGAGGATGATTGAAACGGGACTTTATTATCCATAAACTACTTTAACCCACAAATATTTAGCCTCCATGTTTTATTAATGTTAAGTTTTTATTGCATTTGACCAATTTTTTTTTAGAGTTGGGCAACTTTTAGTTAAAGTCTTAATAGGGTCGCTTTCTGTGGTCCTAGTATTTGCTCTCTAGTCCTATAACCCAGTGGAGCTTTTCTATCCCTGTCTTAGTACAGGTTCCCTAGTTTCCCTCTAGTTCCCAGTGACTGGTAAGGTCTCTAAAACAGTTTCTTTTAAACACAACCTGCCTCTCTCTCACAAACTCTACAACACACTCACAATGGAATCCCTTGAGGGATTATGGGAAAAATTCTCCCTCCTCAACGATGAAGAAAACGGGATTGAATGCACAAAGAAGGATGCACCTGCGAACTTCATCCTCGCAGCAAATTTCTTGACGAAGCGAATCATGAATGTGGAATCAGTTGCACACACTTTTCGACCACTATGGAGATCGGAGAAGGACTTTCAGATCAAGGACATGGGCGAAAACATTTTGTTCTTCCATTTCAAAGATGAGTGTGACTTAGACAAGGTAATTGAGCATGAGCCGTGGACATACGACAAGCACTTGGTTATTTTTGAGAAGGTGGTAGCAAATGTCCCCATATCAGTATTAGCCTTTCAATTCACTTCCTTTTGGATCCAAATTCATAATCTCCCAATACATTGCCTCAACCCAGAAACCCGAGATGAAGTAGGAAGTTCGTTGGGCACCACTCTCCTTATGACAGGCTCGGGAAGCGATGGGGGAAAGGAAACTATCTAAGGGTCTGGGTTCAAATTGATATTAAAAACCTCTAAACAAAGTCTGAAATATTTGGTTTAAAGGCTCAGTCATTGGCTGCGCCGTATTAAAGTACGAGCGTCTCCCAAAGCAAAAAAACATCCATTTTAGTCCTTGGATCTAGACCAAGATACCCTAAACCAACCAAAACACCATTCCAAACCCCAACAAAACAACCCAACCAGACAGCCACATCAACCCACCCAGCAAAAACCCCGTCCAACAACCACCACCAGCCTCCAACGGCCACCCCCAAAACAGCTAGTTCTGATGCATTTATTGAGACAATTAATGCTCATAATTCGGAGGAGGATTGTCAAGGAAACTGAAAATCGAAGGCCCCTAACGGTCACACTAAAATTCCAAAAGAGGTGCACATTACCAAATCTAGCATTAAATTACCAAATAATGGCGCGAACGTGGATTTAAAGCAAGATTCTTGTGACACCGAGTGCAAGCTGGCTCTCCAACCCACGCCGCAAGCCCAAATAACTCCAACTCCTCTTGAGCTAACCACCACTGCTAGACCCAATACAAAGACCGAAATCCCTCAAAACCCAACTTTAGCCAAACCACATACCTGGGTACGAATTCCACGTGATAAAGCAAAATACCCTAGTGATGTGCAAATGATAGAAACAAAGCACAAGAGAGTGCCAATTCCAGAGGAGGAGTGCAGACCAAAAAAGAGACAATCCGTGCCTTATGAAGATGCCCCTGAAGCTTGTCAAACAATGAAGGCTACTAGGCAGCCCTGCCGATCACCATGAATTGCATCAGTTGGAACTACCGTGGTTTAGGACAACCACGCGCAGTTCAAGAACTCACCGAATTGGTGAGGAAACATTCTCCCTCCATTGTCTTTCTCATGGAAACTAAAGCAAAGGATGATTATGTCAAGAAACTTAAATCTAAGCTCCAACTAGACAATGTCCACATTGTTCCTCGACACAATACAGGGGGCGGGTCAGCATTGTTTTGGAAGAACGAGATCAACTTCAGCATACTTGACTCATTGCCTTAACCCAGGAGTGGATGACACCTGGTGGATTAAAGGCTTCTACGGAAATCCTGTTATTGCCAACTGGGAACACTATTGGGCGCTACTAAAACACTTGAGTCTAAAACTGAATCTACCTTGGTTGTGCATGGGTGATTTTAACGAGATTGTCAAAACTGAAGAAAAAATGGGTGGTGCATTACGATGAGAGCGACAAATGAAGGATTTCAGAGAGGCACTTAACTGTTGCGATTTTCGAGACTTGGGTTTTGTGGGTGCACCGTATACTTGGTGTAATAACCAATTCGACAAAATAATCACCTAGATTAGATTAGACAAAGGAGTGGCCACTAGTTCCTGGATCCAAATATTCCCATCAACCCGAGTCCACCGCATCTCAGGTTCACTTTCAAATCATTGCCCATTGTGGATTTGTACTGATGATGAAAATGCTCGATTTTACAGGAAAAGATGACCCTTTAGATTTGAGGCGGTTTGGATGAAGGATGAAGGATGCGAATGTGTAATAAAATAGTCATGGGAGAGTCAATCAGTGGATAATCCAACCAACAGATTTATGAAAAAAATTTAGGCTTGCCATGAGTCACTTCAGAGGTGGAGCAAGAATTCCTTTGGTAATATTCGACGCTTGCTGCAACAAAAGAGGAAGATGCTTGAGAAGGCCGAACTCCAATCAATGAATGGGGTAAACCATGATCTTGTGAGAGCACTGAAGGCCAAAGTGTATGATTTGTGGTTAAGGAAGAATGCTAGTGGCAGCAACGATCACGGGTGGAATGGTTGAAAGTGGGTGATCTCAACACAAGCTATTTTCACAGCCGTGCAAACCAAAGAAACTGAAGGAATTACATCTCCAAGCCAGTTCTAGACAGTGGAGAAACATTGGAGGATGAGCACAAAATTGGAAAGGCGTTTGTTGATTATTTCCAGACCATGTTTCAGGCCTCCAACACTATCAGGCTTGATCCTATTCTCCAAGGAATTAAGCCGAAAGTCACACCTGAAATGAATGCAGAGCTCTCTCAACCTTTCACGGCCATGGAAGTGGAACTAGCTCTCAAACAAATGAAGCCATTAACAACCCTTGGACCAAACGGTATGCCCCCACTCTTCTATAAATCTTATTGGAATATTGTTGGCTCAGATGTTATTGATGCAACTCTATCGATTTTAAATTCGGGAAACATGCCGCCAAATATAAACCACACCTTCATTGCCCTTATTCCCAAAACAAAATCACCTTCAACCCTAAAAGAATTCCGGTCCATTAGTCTTTGCAATGTAATGTACAAGATAATTTCCAAAACCATAGCCAATTGCCTCAAAAAATCCTTCCTAAACTTGTATCCGAAACACAAAGTGCATTTATGTCGGACCAACTCATAACTAATAATATTCTAATTGCCTTTGAAACTCTCCACCATCTAAAAAACAAAAGAAAAGGTAAAATGGGGTTCATGGCCTTAAAACTTGATATAAGTAAAGCATACGATAGAGTTGAGTGAAATTTTCTGGATAAAATCATGGAAAGGTTGGGTTTTGACAACAAATGGAGAACACTTGTAGGAGGCTGTATTCGTACGGTTTCCTTTTCTATTTTGGTCAATGGAGAGCCATATGGATTGATCCAACCTAGTAGGGGACTCCGTCAAGGAGACCCTTTATCACCTTACTTATTTCTCTTATGTGCAGAAGGCCTTCATTCTTTATTATAACAGGCAGCAAACAATGGAGAGTTGCATGGAGTATCCCTTTGTAAAGAAGGGCCGAAAATCACCCACCCGTTTTTCGCGGATGACAGCTTGGTTTTTTGTAGGGCAAATGAGGCAGATTGCTAAACAATGATGGACATTCTTACAAAATACGAGCAAGCTTCAGGCCAAAAAATAAACCATGAAAAAACCCAATTGTTCTTCAGCTCAAACACGGAAGGAAACCACAAAAATAAAATCAAGGACATGTTGGGGGTGGAAGTGGCAACTCAATATGAAAAATATTTGGGTTTGCCATCATTTGTGGGAAGAGGAATAAAAGAAAGCTTCAGCTACATTAGTGAAAGAGTTTGGCACAAAATACAAGGATGGAAGGAAAAGCTCCTATCCCAAGTGAGTCGTGAAATCCTAATCAAATCGGTTATCCAAGCAATGCTGACTTTCACTATGGGGTGCTTCAAATTGCCCAAAAGTTTGTGTAAGGATATAGAATCTTTGGTCCAAAAATTCTGGTGGGGACATTTGGGAAATTCAAGGAAAATACATTGGATTGGTTGGAAAAAGCTTTGTCAACCAAAAAGCCATGGAGGGTTGGGGTTTAGAGATTTGGAGAATTTTAATCTTGCACTCCTAGGCAAAAAAGTATGGCACCTAGTACATAACATTGACTCCATGTTCTACAAAGTCTTCAAGGCAAGATTCTTCCCAAACTGTTCAGTCCTTGATAGTGGGGTCAAAACAGTGGGATCATACGCGTGGCAGAGCATTCTTAAGGCAAGGGATGTCATTAAAAAGGGATCATATTGGCGGATTGGTGATGGTTCACAAGTTTAGATCCGGGGTGACATGTGGCTGCCTGTTTTGTCCACAAAATACATCATTTCACCTCAAAAAAACCTTCCTAATAATGCTAAGGTATGTGCTCTAATAGATGAAGAGGGACCAAGATGGATTGAAGAACGGATAGTGCAAGAATTTCTCCCACATGAAACCAAAATCATACTCGGTATTCCTTTAAGTGTTAACCGAGTACCTAACACCCTTATTTGGGCAGGAACTAAATTAGGGAGATACACCATGAAAAGTGATTATAAAATGTTGTCAAGCAGTCATGAATCAACCATTTCAGGCTCATCAGACCCCTCAGCACAGAATTCTTGTTGGAGAAGAATTTGGTCCCTTGGTGTTCCAAACAAAATTAAACATTTCATTTGGAGAGCTTGTTGTGAGTCACTGTCCACCAAAAGAAATCTATTCAACAGGAAAGTCACACAGTGCGCAACATGTGACAGATGTAAAGAGGAGATTGAAGATGTAATCCATGCTCTTTAGGGCTACCAAGCGCTAAAGGAAGTGTGGTGGGAAGAACCCTCTCTCAGGAACCAGCTAGCAACACGTTTTGTGGATTTCAGAGACCTATGGACAAGTATCACAAATTAAGAGAACCCCAATTTGGTTAAGAGATTTGCCTACCTTGCCTGGAGTATATGGAATAAAAGAAAGGTGAAAAACCACTTTTAGTCCCTACATTTTCAGGCGATTCTCATTTTAGTCCCTACATTTTATTTTTACAGCTTTTAGTCCCTATCCTGAAAAACGCTTCCCGTTTTGGTCCATGCCGTTACATCAGAGACGGAAAAAGCTGACGTGGCAAACGGCAGAAATAAATAATACTTATTTAATATTCACGTGGCCTAAATTAATAATAAAAAAATACCACGTCAACATCTAAATTAAAAAAAATTAATTTATTAATTTTAACTAAATAAAAAAATTAAAAACAGAATTAAAACTAAAAATCGTATGAATTGAGATCTAAGTGTGTCTTGAACAAGAACAACAAGAACACAAATCCAGATTCAAGAACACAAACCCAGAAATTCAAAAAAAAAAAAAAACCAATAAATCAAAACCCAGCCAAATCAAGAACAAAACATCTAAATCATCCAACATCAACAACAAAACAACATAGCACCAATCAGACCACAGATCATCAAAAAGCCAATTTTTAGTAAAAAAAAGTTTCATTTTTTTTTTTGTTTAAGAGGGCCCATTTCTAACAAAATTATATTCAAAGTTCAGTTTCAAATTTGACATAACTAAACCGAGCAAACAAGCAAACTCAACAATGGGGTCTCTTTATATTATGAGCTAGTTTACAAATGATAAAAAGAGTCTCTCTTTCTCTCACTCAAAAGACAACGCAGAACTGAGAGGCGTCGGAGGAACTGGCCGGGAGGATCTCCCAGCGACATGGCTCGAGGTTGTCGGAGACAAGGCAGAATCCGGCGAGAGTGACCTTGTCGGCGGAGGCAGTAACCAACCCAAACTCAAAAATCGTAACGTCGGTGAGGCGGCGAGGGACTGCCACGGCGTCGTTCATCCCGGGCACTTCGGCGGGGCTTTGGGTGGTGGGTTGTTTTGGTTTGGATTCGGATTCGGATACGGGTTTAGGTTGCTGTGGCTGTGGGCTACCTTTGAACCAGGATTCGGAGAAGGTATCGGAGGCATCGAAGATGGAGAAGGATGAGTTGCAGTGTAGGACTATGTTGGATAAGCTGAAGAGGAAGTACAAGAAAGAGAAGGCTAAAGTTGAGGACTTTGGATTGAGTTCTAGCAAATGGGTCTACTTTAAGAAGATGGATATGTTAATGGCTTCGTCACCGTGGGTTGGCGTATGGGATTGATTCCGGGGAGTATGTGTTTATGAATATCCGGGTTTATTTGGAGAGGTCTAATGGGTTTATTTAGATGTTTTGTTCTTGATTTGGCTGTTGATTTATTGGTTTTTTTTTTTTTTTTTTTTGAATTTCTGGGTTTGTGTTCTTAAATCTAGATTTGTGTTTTTGTTGTTCTTGTTCAAGACACACTTAAATCTCAATTCATACTATTTTTAGTTTTAATTCTGTTTTTAATTTTTTTATTTAGTTAAAATTAATAAATTAATTTTTTTAATTTAGATGCTGACGTGGCATTTTTTATTATTAATTTAGGCCACGTGGATATTAAATAAGTATTATTTATTCTTGCCGTTTGCCACGTTAGCTTTCTCTGTCTCTGATGTAATGACAGGGACCAAAACGGGAAGCGCTTTTCAGGATAGGGACTAAAAGTGGTAAAAATAAAATGTAGGGACTAAAATGAGAATCGCCTGAAAATGCAGGGACTAAAAGTGGCTTTTCGCCTAAAAGAAATCAAGAAAGGCTTCAGTCCACCTCATTACCTTTTAGCAGGTTGTATCAAGACATGTGTGAGCGGCTTCGCGAGTTCAAATCTATCCAAGAAGACCCCCAGCCTGAGCCCATACACTCAGAAGTCACATGCTGGACTCCACCTCAAAATTCCCAGCTTAAAGTTAATTATGATGGAGTTGTTTTCAATGACTTTCAGCAGGCAAGGGTGGGTGTCGTGGTCAGAGATGCAGCTGGTGTGGTTTGTGGGGCACTCTTAGATAGGATTACTCTCCCTATGAATGTTGAAGACGTTGAGGCTTTGGCTTACAAGTCAGTAGTTGTCTTCGCCTTGGAACTTGGCCTACGCGAAGTGGTGTTTGAAGGCGACTCAGAGACAATTACTAAGGCACTTAATTCGACTTTACCATGCCTAAGCTCCTTTGGTCATATAATTGATTATGTTAAAACTTTAGCTTTGAACTTTGTATCAGCAAGTTTTGTCCATGTAAAAAGGCAAGGGAATGTTGTGGCAGACAGATTGGCTAAAACAGCAAAATGTATACCTTGTCCACACATTTGGTCAGTTGATCTACCATGCAATGTGCAACAACTTGTAACTGATGACAATATTTCTGTTGATTAATAAAACTTGTAGACTTGATTCTCAACCAAAAAAAAAGTCTTTATATTTGTTTATTAGCTTTTGCTACTTTTTAATGCAGCACTCATTAACACATTCCTTAAAGAGGTTAGATAGATCTTTTGATAGAATATTTTAACATTGTTGTGTACTATGTATAATAACAATATAAAAATTTTAAATACAGTTACTTATCATAATTTAAATATGTTAATACATAAATTCTTTCTTAATCGAGGTTTAAAATACAAGAAAAATGATATTAACAAGATTATTTAAGTATCTTATAAATACAAATCATGAGTGACTTTTGGATTGAATGGCATATTGGTCTTCTCATGTGGATGAATTTGAGTTTGAAGCCAATTAGAGCACAGTCCTCCTTTTCTACAATGATCATTACAAATCACATTTTCTTTGGTTGGTTTGCAATTATCATGATAGAAGAGAAAAGAATACTCAATTGAAGAGCTTTTTTCAAGGGGTGGAAGAAACTATACTCAATTGAAGAAATGATTATTAACAAAGTAATTGGATTACCATAAGATTAAAGTCAGATACCTACAACCACTGAGGTTTTGTCACTTAATGGTAAATTCTTCCATATGGTTTAATTAAGGTTAATATCCTAAATTTGAAACTAACTAAATTATTTTCAAAAATAACATACCACAATTCCAATACCCAGATCCTCACTTATTGGAATTGAAAAGAATCCATTCTAATTCCACACACTAGAGCAAACCAAATTGCTCTTGCAATTAGACGAGAAAAACAAATGATTTACAATTTCCTTATATTCAGCAAACAAATTGCTCTTGCAATTAGTAAATGAATTTTTCTTAATTTCTACATTATCCCCCCCCCCCCCCCTTCCCCAAAAAAAAAACCTTTTGAATTGTTTTAACAATATCTTTACAGATTGCAACAGGCACTTCAAAGCACAAAAAAGTGTAAAAGAGGCACTCAGCTCATAATATGTGTGGGTCAAAAATCTTTATTTGTAATAACAAAGATTAGATCATTACAATTAATAATATAGTATAGGCTAAAAAGTAAAAACTAATACAATGATAAGATCTAAAGAGAAAGTATGCATTGACTTTTCTTCCTCAAGTTGGTCGATAAAAGATGGTTTGAGTACAATATTCCACACTTTCTCTCTTTTGAACTTCACATTTGTTACTTAAAAGTTTCCGAATCCTTTCTTCTTAGGGATCAAGCCACATTTATAGATGCTAGATTCATTTCTTTGTAGTCCACTCATATGGTGGCTGGTGAGGGAAGGAAGATACTTGTCCGACATAGGGTTTTCCTCTTCTTTTGAAGTGAGGGTCAGTGGAAGTATGGGTAGAAAACATTGTTCTAATGGGTTAAGAAGATCTAACACGGTTTATACTATGTTCAGAAGTGATGCGATAGAAAAACACGTCAAATTTGTCAAAATTTACAATATGTCCAAAAAGGTTACAATACCACCTCAAAATTTTGAACACCCTATGTTGCACATCATTAGTACCTTGAACAAAAATAATGCAATCAACTAAAGTCTTGATTTCTTGCAATAATTACTCCCTTACAAATACTCTGAAACTGTCCCTCCAATAAAGCCAGAGACAACATAGTTGCACACATATAAGGTGAAAGTGGAAAAACATTTCACCCGAGAACCATTCAATTGAATCTAATATGAACTTCTGCAGATGCATTGCTTAATCAAATTGATCCAATGAGAACTAAAACTTATTGTTTTTAGCATAGCCAAAATGAAGTCCCAGTAAAGTCTATCATATGCTTTCTTTATATCAACTTTATAGGCTACAAACCAAGTTTTCCACCTCCTAGTATTTCTAATTTTCTCAAACAAGTCATGGGCTAACAAAGATTATCAGAAAACAGTCTCCTTTTAACAAAAGCATGGTAGGTAACAACAGCTAGATAGTAGTCCCCACAAGTTATGGGCATGAGCTTGAAGATCTTGACAGAATGCTAATTTTTAACTGGAAGATAAGAGAGAATGTTTGTGTGTGTGTGTCCATAAATTCATGAAATGGTGCATTGCATTCCATTGTATACAGCTAATAGAAATCATTGAAACAATAAAGTGTGAATAAGAGTAATGACATTGTGAACAGAAAGTGTTAATAATCACAGCAAAGTTTGGCCTCTGGACAGAGACTGAGTTTGGAATTTAAACCTATAGGCACTTGTATATGTCAACTAAAATAAAATTAAAAGAAAATATCAATCAGTCTATTTGATAAAAAGCACAATGCAGATTGGAAGTGATAGCACATACAAATGTGCACAGATTCACACATTCACTGATTCACAACTCTTGATTTGATTTCCACATTTCATATTAACATAGAGAAATAAAGATTTATAGGAAAAAAGATAAAACAAAGAACAAACGCAACTATTTAAAATAAATCCATACAAGACCCTTATTAGATGGTAATATGTAATATGCAATTGTTGCCCCCACCCACCTTCTCCTCCCTCTCCTTTTAACTTCTTATCAATAGAGACTTTTAGACCCTTTAGACAGGTATAACAAAAGGGAAATGCTAACGAGTGCCTTTAGGGCATTGGTTAAGAATCTATTTTAGGAAAGTTTTGACAATATTTTTATGGAAAATGACAAAAAATTTTCAAAACATTAATTGCTTTTTTTTCTTTTCCCATAAAAACTTTCTTTAACTGGATTCTTAACCAATGCCCTAAAGGCATTCGTTAGCATGACCTATAACAAAAATCTTGTCATCTAAGGAAAAAGACATTTAACACAACTAAGCAGTATATCCTTGTTTACACACACTACAATGCCAAGCATCTTCATCATGATGCAAGCATGGTAGGCAAAATTAAATACTTGATGATTTCAGTAAACACATTGAAACCAAAGAGCAAATCTCCAATACACCATTTAGCTACAACCCAAGCTGAATTTCTAAAAGACATTACACCTTTCCAACCCCAAAGTTGAAAGGTTTAAACCCAACACTAAAGATTCTTTCCTTTTTACTGTATTTAGCCATCAACTCCTTAGACAACAAACAATTTGGATTACAAATAACTCCCCATATCTTTCTTGCATGAGCAAGATAACATTTCTGTTTAGTAAATGAATTTTTCTTGATCCCTTCAATATCCCAAAAAATACTTTTGAATCCTTTTAACAATATCTTTACAAATTGCATCACGCACTTCACGAAAAAGGGTACTAGAGGCAATGAGCTAATGACATGTTTGATTAAACTTTATCAACATGATTGAGACAACAATTTTGCTTTCCATCTCTAAGGTTTTTGAGCTACCTTTTCAACTACAATTCTAAAACACATTGTTTTTTTTCAAACCAAAATCTAAGTCAAGACCCAAATACTTTTGAGCCCAAGAGCCTGCATTCTTTCATCTCGTGGGTCAGGCTTGAAGCCCATGATGCTCTTCCTCAAAACCCAAGGCCCTAATCTACACCAAGCAAACCCTGGTAAGCAAAAATCTTACTAAAAAAATTAAATGGGCCATTTAGGCCTTTAGGGTTGAAAGGCTCTTCACTGATTTAAGAAGAGGCCCAAAATCCGTTGAATAAAAAAAAAGGAAAAAGATAAAGTAGAACTGGTGGGTTTGGCAGGGAGGCTGGTGAAGGGTTAGGGTTTGGTAAAGAGAGAGAAATTATATTTTGAGTTGGTTTGATTTGGACCTTCCGATATTTTATTAGCCACGTGTTCCTCATCGGTGTAAAAAGGGGATATGCATGCTCTAACTAAAACACTCCCTTTTATCCCAAAATAAAAAAAAAACTAATAAAAAACACTCCCTCTTTACTTTACTCTCTCACGCTTGAGTCTGCAACGGCTTCGCCACTCCTTCCTACAGCTCTTTAAACCCTTGTCTCTCTCTTTGGGGAAGCGGCAATGTCAGACATAATCAAAATAATAATTCCATGGGGATCCTTACCCGATGAGATTCTTACCAATATTTTCGTTTTCCTACCCATCAAATCCATAATCATCTGTACCTCAATTTCAAAAGCATGGAAATCACTAATCAAAAACTCAACTTTCATTTCCACCCATCTCCACCACTCCCTCAACAAAAACAAAAACCAAAACCTCCTCTTCATCGGCCTCTGCTCAGAGAATCAGAAAGAATTTTACGCATTGCATAACGAAGATGATGCTTATTTCACTCGACACGCCAGGTTTGATCCCCATGACAGAAAATACAGCGTGGTGGGTACTTGTAACGGCCTGCTCCTCCTTTCCAATGTTAGTAACATTAGCTTCTGTCTTTGGAACCCATGTGTTGGAAAGTTACTGAAACTTCCTTCACCCAATATCACCTACGCTACGCATGGTGGGTTCGGCGCCTCCATTGGGTTTGGATATGATCCCAAAACTAAAGATTATAAAGTGGTCAGGGTTGTGACTTTGCTGGGAAATTTGGACGTTGGAAAGACTCGACCCCAGGTTGAGATTTACACACTCTCCACTGGTCAATGGAGAATGCTTAGGACTGATTTGGCTCCCATATGCGCTTTATTTCCGACTAACCCACAGACATTTATCAACGGGGCTCTGCATTGGGTTGCGTTTAGAGTTAGTGATAATAACTTTCACAATTTTGTTCTGGTTTTCGATTTGGGTGACGAGGTTTTCCATGAGATACTCCTGCCAGATTTTGGTGGACTAAAGTTTTTAGTTTACCTCTAGATTTCTTTGGTGCAAGTGATAGCATACAGAGGGCACTGGGTTTTCGAAGGAATGGTGAGGTTATATTAAAACTGGATGGAGGACGCCTCATTTCGCAGGATCTTGAGACTCGAGAGATTAAGGATCTTAGGATTATGGGATATGAGAAACCTGTTGTTGATTATTATGTGGAGAGTCTAGTTTTGCTCGACAAAGCCACCAACAGTGAAGATACATACTGAGGAAATAGGTAAAATGCATTTCATGCTTCTTCTTTTTTCCTGGTTTTTACTTTTGTTATTTATATATACTTTTGGCATGGATCATATCATACATTAGATAAGAATATATACTTTTCAATGTGACACTTGTATTATTAATTCTTTTTATTGATGATTGATTACCTTAATTAATTAAGTGGCTTTATCTTTAGGATAAATAGCTTATAAAGGATAATTGAGTGCATAGCATGTATACTACTTAAAATTCATTGTCCACATTTCAAATTTTCTTTAAAATTAATCATTTATTACTTACATAAAATAAAATAAAAAAAGTGGTTAGTGTTGGTTATCAACTTTGAGCAAGCTTGTTTGTCAAGAGAATTTCATGTTTCCTGACACTCTTGATTTACAATGTATACATAGAAGTCCTCAAATTTTCTTTGCTGGCAATTTTATTTTTTTTTGATAGGTAATCAGAGAAATATTATAAAAGAGAAAAAATAAAAGTACAAGTAGTTCATGATGATGAACAACAAGATAGAAGAACCAAACAGAAAAACAAAAGATAAGGAAATCAGATAGCTGATTTAAGGGAAAACATAAACTCTGAAAGAGACAAAGAATCAGTAAAGCCCCAACAACGAGCCCACTCAAAAAGACTACGCTGGCATAAAACCTTTAACTCATCCAACGTCTTCTCCATGTTCTCAAAGGAGCGACGATTTCGTTCCAACCAAACAGTCCACATTAAGCACCCTGGAATCAAATTCCAAATATTTGAATTGTGCTTCCCAAGCCATTGATGCCAGCAAAATAACAAACTTGCCGTCGATCTTGGCATAACCCAATGTATACCAAAAGCCTGAAGCATGAAGGACCATAAGGTATGTGTAATAGGGCAATGAATCAGAAGATGGTCTACCGACTCCCCATCACCACAACACATACAACACCGATTTACCAAAGGACGATCCCTAAGCATGAGATTATCCAAAGTGAGAATCCGATTGTGCGCAGCTGTCCACAAGAAGAAGGCTACTCGCTTAGGAATCTTTGGTTTCCACACACCCTTCCAAGGAAACAAAAGATTTGGATTGCCTTGAATTTCTTGGTAATAAGATCGGGTATCAAACTTACCATCCCCTTTGAGCTGCCAACGAAACGTATCCCTCCTATCCCCCCGAGGAATACGAGGATGGATAAGCCGAAGAAGAGAGTAAGAAGCAGCTACCTCCCAATCTTCAAAAGCTCTAAAAAATCTTACGTCCCACACTCTGAAAGTACCTCCTACTGGAGTCCACAAAACCTCAGAGATACAAGCATCCTTTGCAACTGAACAGACAAAAAGCTCAGGATAGAGGTCTTTTAGGGTATTATCCCCAATCCACCTATCATGCCAGAAGCGGATACGGGTGCCTTCACCCACTACAAAAGACAAATGCTTAGAAAAACTCTCCCACCCTTCATGAATGCTTCTCCAAAGACCACAACCATGAGTCCTCCTGCACACCTTCGTACACCACCCCCCATGACCCTCACCATATTTTGTGGAGATTACTCTCCGCCAAAGATGGGTAACTTCATGCCCAAAACGCCACAACCATTTCCCTAATAAAGCTTGATTAAAAGACACCACACTTCTAATCCCCAAACCACCCAATTTGACAGGTAAACACACCTTTTCCCAAGCCACCAAAGGATATTTGAAACTACCCTCAGAAGACCCCCAAAGGAAATTCCTCTGAATACGTTCCAATCTAGCAGCCATAGCTTTAGGAATAGTGAAGAGTGATAGAAAGTACGTTGGAAGACTTGAAAGAGTACTCTTTAGTAATGTAAGCCTACCACCTTTAGATAAATAGAGACGCTTCCACCCTGAAAGTTTCTTTTCCATCTTCTCCAAAATAGGATTCCAAATCGAAGCAGTCTTAAAGGAAGACCCCAATGGCATTCCCAAATATTTCATAGGTAAACTCCCCGCTCTACATTGAAGAATACTAGCCAATTCAACTAGATTATACACCTCCCCAACAGGGACAATCTCACTTTTCCCAACATTAACCTTCAAGCCTGTAAACACCTGAAAACAAGACATCGCCAACCTTATGGATAGCAACTGATCCCTAGAGGCATCACAAAATAAGATAGTGTCGTCCGCAAACAACAAATGAGAAATCCGCACACCAACAGAATTCACTGCTCCCACATGAAACCCCTGAATAAGGTTATTCTCCTCTGTCTTCTTCAAAATTCTGCTTAAAACCTCCATTATCAAAAGAAACAAAAGAGGGGATAGAGGGTCACCTTGTCTCAACCCACGAGAACTTCCAAAGAAACCTTCAGGGGATCCATTAACCAGGACCGAAAAACGGACAGAAGTAACACAAGCCTTAATCCACCCCCTCCATTTCAAACCAAAACCCATCCGGTCCAACAAATAAAACAAGGCCTCCCAATTAACATGGTCATATGCTTTTTCAATATCAAGCTTGCAAATCACCCCCGGTAATCGGCTCTTCAGCCTACTATCCAAACACTCGTTTGCAATAAGCACTGAATCCAAAATCTGCCTTCCACCAACAAAAGAATTCTGAGACTCAGAGATGAGATTATCCAAAACCGCCCTCAACCTGTTCGCCAACACCTTGGACAACAACTTGTACACACTACCCACCAAACTGATAGGGCGGAAGTCCTTAATGTTAACAGCATTACACTTCTTAGGGATTAAAGTGAGAAACGAAGCATTCAAAGACCGTTCAAACACAGAGTGCTGATGAAAAAAATCAAAAAAATCCATTACATCCTTTTCCACAACACTCCAACAATGATGAAAGAAAGCCATGGTGAAACCATCAGGACCAGGGGCTTTATCACCCTCCATCTCCCTTAAGACCTGGAGAACTTCCTCCTTCGTGAACTCCTTCTCTAAGGACAACCTCTCCTCCTCCGCAATACAAGCAAAATCTAAACCATCCATAGAAGGGCGCCCCAAATCAGTTTCCTTATACAGCCCAAGATAGAAGAGAACTAATTGAGAGCGCACCTCCGTCTCATCCTCAAAAAGAACACCATCCACCTCGATCCTCTTAATGTGATTAGCATTTCTATGAGAATTTGCTACTCTATGAAAGAAACGAGTATTATTATCTCCCTCCTTCACATACAAAGCCCGAGATTTTTGTCTCCAAGAAATTTCCTCAAGGGAAGCCAACTGTTCAATATCTCCTTTGAGTTGAATACGGCGGAGTTGATCCTCACCCGAAAGCCCCAACAACTCCTCTCTCGCATCTAAACCCAACAGTTCAGTCAGCAAATTTTTTTTCCTAAGAGCCAAGTCACCAAACTCCTCCCTATTCCATTTTTTTAAGTCAGCTTTCAAAGCCCTCAGATTTTTAGCCAAGATAAAACTTGGTGAGCCCACAAAACTGTACCCATTCCACCAATGTTGAACTCTATCAACAAAACCCTCAGCTTTCAACCACATATTTTCAAATTTAAAGGCACTCCGACCACGTCGAACAACACCAGCTTCCAACAAAAGCGGGCAGTGATCTGAAATAACACGAGGAAGCACCCTTTGGGATACATTCTCGAAATGTTCCTCCCAATCTAGAGAAACCAAAGCCCTGTCAATTCTTGACATAGAGGGAAGACCAGAGTCTCTGAACCAAGTGAAGGAAGCACCCTCTAACGGTAAATCAACTAAAGAATTACTCTCTATAAAGTCCGAGAAAGCAAACATAGCAGGACTAAACAACTCACAGCCAAGCCTTTCACTTGGGTACCTAATGCAATTAAAATCACCTACCAAGCACCAAGCCATGGGCCATCTGGCACGCACCTGAGACAACTCCTCCCACAATGCAGCCCGCTGACCATCTTCATTGGGGCCATACACACCTGTACAAGCCCAAACAAAGTCATCCACCACTCCTCTCAGTAAGACACTGACAGAAAACTGTCCAACAATAATGTCCAATTGTTCAAAAACCCTCTTATCCCAAATAAGCAAGACCCCTCCTGAAGCCTGCACCGCGTCCAAAACAGCCCAGTCAATGAAAGGACTCCCCCATAAACTCCGAACAAAAACAACATCAGTAGAAGATACTTTCGTTTCTTGAAAACAAACAATATCACACTTCCAATCTTTTAGCAGATTCTTACAAACCTCTCTCTTCCGGGGATTGTTAAGCCCCCTTACATTCCAAGAAAGTAGTCGTAGAGTCATTTACAACTACCAACAACCCCTATAGCAGTCGAAGGAACTCTGCTCCTCCTCCTAGAAGAGACACCCTCGTAATTAACATTAGAGATAAGCCCCTTAAGCTCCCTGAGACCTCGTGACCCTGTATTAGCCGGTCGCTTGGGCACCCCAACATCAATCACTTTGAGACACTCCTGTTCCAAAAGGCGAAACAGAGCCAAACATTGAGCTTCATGTTTCACGATAGGGAACCCCACCATGTTGCAGAAATTTTTCATCAATTGTGACACCCAATTCGACTGTGATCCAGACTCCATCACCTGAATTCTTTCTGTAGAGTCCTGAACCAACACCAATTCTCTGAGATCATTGGGTTCCCACCGAGACAAAGGGTCACACTCCAACACACAAGAATCTTTTTCTCCACTTCCACCACTATGGTCAGACCCTACACTGGACTCCCACGGAGAGAGGTGAAGCCCAGAAACTGACTGAAAATCACCAACAGAAACCACTGACCTTTGTCTCGTCCTATGAGCATGGTGATGACACCACTGATCCTCAACATGATCTTCCCTTACCACAAATTCATCTTCAACCCCATTGCCCAGGTCAGAGAGAGGAGAAAAACGGTTATGAACCATAATCTCCGCCGTCGCCGAGCTACCCACCATAACACCGGTGGACCCGGAGTCACGTTTGCCTAACCCAAGAGTGGTCTCGGCATCGGAGACTGAGCCCATAGAGAAACCCGCTGAAACGGAGTCGAGAACCACCGCGTCGGAGCTACCACAGGGCGACGAGGCATTTCCGGCCACTGAGGATCCAAGAACTCTCGACGGGATGGGTGCGAGAAGCTCCGAATCTTGATCGGAGCTGGAAAACGACGATCCACCTACCGTCGGAGCTTCAGGCAACGCCGATGGCACCGATGACTCCATCGGAGGCTTGGAGCTCTCACCCACCACGCAAACACTCTGATTGACAAACCCACTTGCACCCAAATCAAAAGGACCAGAAACCTCACCGTGGGCCTTAGTATTTGGGTCAGCTAAATGGGCTTTTTCAAGCCCAGGAGCAGTATTAAACAACACCGGCCCAGTGTTAATGGACTTGTGCTGAGGATATGGGTTTATCCACTTAACCACTCTTTTATTCCCATCAGAAATTGACACTCTCAGCGCCAAAGTAGCAGACGTCACCTCAAATGTAAAGTCACGCATGGGTCTTCCATTTTTAGAAGAAACAGAAGCACCAGAGACACCCTTCAACACGTTATTACCCGAATCAGCTCTAGGAAATTCAAATTTCCTTAACTTCCGCTGGTTCCTGACGTTGACATGTTGCTTCCCATATTGACCACCACCATCCGATGGACCACCACCATCAGCTACATCAGGAGACCTCCCTACCACCCTCGCAGAGGTTGAACCAGATAGGAAACTATCTAATTCTTTAGAAAACAAACGCCACCCAGACCGGTTTGAGCTTGCAGGTACCAAAACCAAACCACGACGAGCACCACCAAAATACACAGCAATCTCCACAAAAATACCAGCCTTATTTGACTTTCCCCGGAATTCGAAAAACTTATTACTTGCTCTGAAACGTTTGCAGAAGAAGTCCTTTCCTGGAACCCAGTCTCGAATATCGGCAAAACAAGCAAGAATCCATTCCAATCCCTTACGACTCATCCACACGGAACTATTAATATTCCGACGACATTCGTGAATAGCATAAGAATCAGCCCGCCCGCCATCAAAAGAGAAAGAAAAAGTTTTGGAATCTATGCGAAAAGGACCAATACAGCCCCCTCTGCCCTGAGGAGAAAGTTTAAGAGTTGAGGAAGGGGGAGGCACAATATTGGGAAGGGGTGTGGGTGAACTTGTAGTGGTTGGTCTAGGCCATAACGGTGGTTTAAAAGGCAGGTCAGAAGGTGATGGGATGTTCATGGATGAAGAAAGAGGAGGATAAGAGGGATGAAAAGGAAAAAAACCAAAAGAGGATGGGAGAGGGAACGGTGATGGGAAGAAACCAGGGAAAGGATGAAGTGGCTGGTTTAGAGACAGAGGTAGAGAGGGGATCAGAGGAGGGAAAGGTGTTGGCTGTGTGGTAGGAGAAAGTTTAAGAGTTGAGGAAGGGGGAGGCACCATATTGGGAAGGGGTGTGGGTGAAGGTTTTACTGCTGAAGTATGTTAAGAAATATACAATTGGCAATTTTATGGTGACGGGTGATCCCTTTTTACTCCATGTTTTCAAACTCATACTAAATGTTCTTGTTTATTATTCATCTAATAAGTTTCTTATTCAGTCTAGTTTGATCTGTTTATGCTAAAATTTTTCTTCTGCATTTATAGAGCAACATTAATTGAGAAAGCAGTTCACCGGCAAGCATTGCTTGCTTTTGGTGATTAGGAATTGAAATGACCTGTTTATACTCCTCTTCTGGAATCTTTTTTTTTTAATCTTTCCTTCTTTAGCATGATTTGCATTAATTTTTTTTAGTTCCAATAAAGTAGTTATGCTTAGATGTATTTTTTTGTTGACTCCATTTCATTTATTTTCCCTCTTAATCTCTTGTAAGTTGTGAATGAGTTAGTATTTTCAATTACACAATTGTATGAAGTAGAAGCAAAAGACCAACGTCGGTGGAAAAAATAAAAAGGAAAACTAGGTAAATAGAAGACAGCAACTTATAACTACTATACTTGTGGGCAGCAATAGGCTGTAGGAATGGGAAGCATTTCCTTATAGACATTAGACATGCAAGTTAAAGGTGGAACTCAACCCAAAATCCTAAAACTAGTCCCAAAAAATAACGACCAAGAAACTAAGCTAACAACTCTTTCATTGATTTATAATGCTGAAAACAATTTCATCTTATAAGGTGCTAATGTTTTTACTTAATTCTTTAGGTCAAAGAAATTTAAGAAAGAGGATATTGGTGTTAAAGATTTAAGGATGGTTAAAGAGTATCTTTTTGAGAGTGGTTAAAGATTTGCCTTAAGCAATTTAAGAAAGAAGATATTGGTGTTATGAATAAAAACAGTACATGAGTGATCAATTATTGTTGAGGAAGGGATAGTACCCTACACATAAGTAACATTGAACGCTCAAGGATATATAATTTTTCTCGAATACCATTAACTAACAGCTAGTGATGTATTACTGTGAGCATGTTGATGGATGATACATGCCTTAATTTATAATAGTTTTTTGTCCTTGTCTTTGGCTACACTTTCAAATGTTTTGTTTTGGTTGTAAAGAACAACTGAAGTCAATTTCAACTGTGACTCTTTGTGCACATTTGTTTGTGCTATCACTTCCAATCTTTTTTTGATAAGTAAATAAGCTTCATTGATAGAAAAAGAGGACAGTACAAAACGAAAACCAAAGCACATAGGACGTGTTTTGAGGAAAACGAGAGAACAAACAGAAACTAAAAAGTACAAAAGCTACAACTATCAAGCAAATCAGTCAAGGAAGTAAAAAAGGAAATGCTGGATGCATTTGTCCACCCAAGAAAAGTCTGTAAGAAGGTCATCTTCAGCTCATGAATTGCTCTTTCGGTGCCTTCAAAAATCTGGGCATTCCTCTCCCTCCAGATGCCCCACAACAAACAGTGAGGAACCAAGTTCCAAATAACCCCATTTCTATGTTTTCTGAATTTTCCTGGCCAGCTAGCAGTAAGCTCCACAACATCCTTGGGCATAACCCAAGATACCTCAAAGAGTGTGAACACCTTACTCCCCAACTCTCTGGCTATCAGGCAATGCAAGAGTAGATGATTGATAGTCTCCCCTGCACTTCCGGTCTTCATCTTAGAGCTTTTTATTAAATAGACTGCTTGATTTTTTTTAATTATAATTTTTTTTTAAACTCACTCTCTCTGTGGAGGCCAAACTTTGCAGTGAGGAGTAAGACTTTCTGTTCACTATGTCATTGTTCTTATTCACACATATTCTTTCAATGATAGACTTAGCTGGGACTTCATTTTGGTTGTGCTGGAAATTTTTAATTTTAGCCCTCATTAGATCAATTTGATTTAGCAGTGCATCTGTTCAGTTTCTTATCAGATTCTAATGAATGGTTACCCAGGTAAAATTCTTTTCCCTCAATGTGGCATAAGGTGTCCACTTTCACCTTAATCCCTTGTCTCTGGCCTTATTGGAGGGACAGTTTCAGGGTATTATTAAAGGAGTAAGGATTGCAACTCTAGTTCTCATCTCATGTTTGCAGATGATTGCATTATTTTTGTTCAAGGTACTAATGATATGCAAGATAGCGTTTTGAAAATTTTGAAGTGTTTTTGTGACCTTTCTGGACAAAATGTAATTTTGACAAATCTGAGGTGTTTTTCAGTCCTAACGCTCCTAAACAAGATATAAACCCTTGTTAGCTCTTCTTAAGGTAAAAAAAGATGATGGACCTAGTAAGTATTTGGGTCTAACTTAGATATGGATCAGAAAAGACAGAGCTTTTTAGAACTGTAGTTGAAAAGATATTTCAAAAACTTAACTTTGTGGTCTCAGGCAGGTAGATTAACTTTAATCAAAACTGTTTTGAGTTCATTGCCTGTTTACCCTTTTTCAAACTTTAAAGTGCATCAGGCAATTTGTAAAGATATTGATAGAAGGATTTGGAATTTTTTTTCTGAGGTCATAATGAAGGGATCAGGAAAATTATTTATTAAACTGGAATTTTAGCTTTTCATCTAAGAAAGATTGGGGGGGGGGGGGGGGGGGGGATCCAGATCCTCTCCATTTCTCTTTGAAATGGAGAGTGTCTAGTTAAGAGCTGAGATTTAATTAAAATCAATCTATGGTCTGAAATATGCCACGTCATTTAAAAGACACTAACCTAACATTTCACGGAGAGCCATGGGCAAACAAACGTCAGTTTCACTCTATTCTTTCTTTTGACTCTTGGCTCTCTCACTCATCTCAATTTCTTTCTCACTCTCAACAAAGTCCAGCCATGGCCGACCTCTCCTTGCACGCACATCACCTCCATTGACAGATCTTATGACCGGAATCACCCCGAATATCTAGTAAGGAAGTTTTGATATCAGCTTTCTAAACCCCACCCCAAAAAAAAAAATCTGAGTAGTTCAAAATTTGATATCTGATATATGGTTTTGTTCTTTCTTTTCTTGTTTTCTTTGTCAAAGAGCATCCTTATGTTTCATTTAGAGCACTAAAGATTATCCCTTACTTTGATTGAATTTTTTCCTTTCCTTGCTATAGAACTGTGGTAACTATAGTAGGTGTATATGAGCTTCTCTCATCTTGGTTTCTCTCTCTTTTTACCCTTGGATCTCATTTTATTTTAGTTTTGATCAGTTTGATGACTGTGTTTTCTTGTAGAGTGTAAAGCTTGATGATTTTGCTTGAATTTGAAATTTGGGGTTTATGGGTCTCTAGGCTTTGGCATTAACTAAGGGTAAGTTCTGATTTCAGTTTATTGAAAAAATCATAAAATCTTTTTTTTCATTTAAGTTATATATTTATATAATAATAATATGTTGAATAAACTGTATATAAAATTTTGTTAAACTTTGAAGTTTCAAAATATAAAATCTATGCAAACTATCTTGGGGAAAACATGACTAATTTGAATGCTTAATGTAAGTTTGGTAGCCATCAGGATGATAATTGCAATTTGAAATGAGTTTTCATGGTTATTGCTTTTTAATTCATTGATTGATTGTTAAAGAGTTTTGGTCGTTCGTGGGGTTCAATGGATAATAAACTTCATTTGGAAAGGTCTCTTTGGAAGGCATAGAAGTAGTGTTACTAGGATAACCAATTCCTATTTGTTTACATGGACTTCGTTAATAATATGAATTTTTATATTTAGCTTGTAATTATTTAAAGGAAGTCTATGTATGCTGCTTGTATATAGATTTCCTCTTTTAAAAAAAAAAAAAAAAGTATGTATCACTTGTCAAATAAAAAAGGCTTAAATGAGGTAATCTTCTTATCAAAAAAAAAGAGAGGTCATCTTAAAATCTCTTCTGGTAGTTTGGTTTTGTGTTTACAAGAATTGATATATTATTAAAGACTTCTCTCGGCATTGATCGAATCCATCTTGTTGCAAAATTTGTTTGAAACCAAAGTCTCTAGCTTTTATTGAAGCCTCCACGATTGCATCCTGAACTGCTACTAGGTAAGATGTTGAAACACTACTCGCTCCCCCACTGAAGATTAAATCTACCCTGAAGTCCTTTGTTTCATTTGCAAAAATACTCCATTTGAATTTCCTTTTCCTGCACCCAGCCACTTTGATGATGAGTTGCCAATCCCTGTTGGAGACAGGGTTTTGAGTCAGCTAGCTGTGATTTTGAGATTGGGATTGTTCATTTTTAAAGGCCTCCTGATACATGAGTGAAAGAAGGCTTGAAAACTGTTAAATAACTTTGCTAGGACTTGAAAACTGTTCAGTGCTGAGACCTACTTATGTTGTGAGGCATATTGTTATTTTTTGTATCTAACATGCCTTCTTTCTTATTTTCTCCTTTCTGTAGGGCATCATTTTGGTATAATTGTTGGGGAGTCAAGCCATCAGAAATTGTCTGAATCTGCAAAATCTTCTCAAAAAGTAGATCTTCAAGGATGCAAGACTTTCTTCTTCTTTTTCTTGCCCAATTTTCTATGAGAATCATGTATTATGGTGGTGAAAGTTGTTTATTGTCAACAATCATGTTGTTATGGTTTCAATAGAACTCTTGTTATCATGGATTCATGGTGTTGTGATCAAAATGTTCATTTTAATAAACTTTTGTTCATTTTTGGATCATTGCCTAGGTAGATTTTCAATGAAGATTCTTAAATTCAAAATTTCCTTTGTGCTAGTGCAAAATTTGAATGAGTTTATTAGCAAAAAATTTGATATTTAATCAAACAGATAATGTCATTGATTTTATTTCATAGCTTATGTAACTTACCCCGATACAATGTGACAAACTTCAATGTTCAAAATTCTTATTAAGCTATGAAGCATAATCCTGTTTCAATTTGTTCAAACTTCAAACTAAAATCACAAGGTGACAAAGTTCACCACTCAATCCGGCACATTGCTCTTCAATCATCTCATGCTTAACATACTGCTGAAATCCATATTAATCATGGTAGTGGTAAGACTTGACTATTTAATCTTTCAACATATTCTGATGGTGGAAAAATCGTCCACTACAAGAATTAATGTTCAAATACTTTTTTTTTTTTTTTCTGATAAGTGAATTAATGTACAAATACATGGTCTCTCTCTTTTTCTCTCTTAAATGATCAAATGAGCAAGCATTTGTAACTTAGCAGGAATTATTATAAATATTTGATTTGAAGATTGCTTTCTTTGTTGAAAATGTGAACCTTGAATGGTTTCATGTTGAATTTCTTTTGCAACTCTTGTATAAGTGATAAGAGGCACTTATCTTATGTATTTAACAAGCAAGATTTCTTGTAGTAACTTCTATTGTTTCCATTCATGAATCGGATTTGGAGGATTTTTCTTTTTATGGTCATCTTGTGCTTAAAAACAAGCTATGAACCTAAAATGTGTCCTAATTCCATATATTCAAATGTACAAAGTATACTCGAAACACTAGTACCAAACCAATTGGTATATAAACAACCATTAGAGCATTTGTTCACAACTTATGTCAAAGATTACAAAACATGATTCTAAATTAGAAAAACAATATCCTAAGCTAGAAAAATGGCTTGACTATGTGCACCATCCTATACACTCCACTTAAGACTAATTTCACAAATATTTGGCTCAACTGGTAGAGAGTTGAGTTGTACTACAAATAGGCAGTCAATACTCAGACATACCAAATCTAGTACAATACTCAGACAATGACAAAAAAAAAATAAAAATAAAGATTTTAGCTCAATAATGATAACTTAAAGCTATTAAACGTGTGGTTACTTATCTCTATCGTCTATCCTTGTTGTCCATATAAGCAAAGGGATATCCTAATAAGAAGCAATTACATATGAAAGCTTATTTCAAGTTGTGACTATGAACTGATGACTACCAAACTTACATTAGCATTCAAATCAGTCCCGCCAATAACACAAGTTTAAAACCCAAGCAAATTCATCAAGCTTTATACTTAATAATAAAACTCAATCATCAAGCCAATCAAAAGTGAAACAAAAAAGAGATCCAAGGGGTTCGGTAAACAAAAATAAAAATTAAAGAAAAAATAAAAAACAGAGAGAGACTCATACACCAACTAGAGTTACTCCAAATCTATAACAAGGAAAAAATTCAATTAAAGAAAATCATAATATTTCGTGCTTTAAATGAAAGAAATGGATGATCTAGGCAAAGACAACAAGAAAAGAAAAGGAAAAAAAATACATAAATTTGATGGTGTACACACATTTGGGCCTGCGTCCCCACAGTGTATTATAGAAAAAGTAGAAACTTTCTTATTTTTTTTAGTTACTGCACTGCACGAAAAAAGAAAACATTTATATAAAATAAAAATAAAAAACGACTTTCATTGGGAAGATATACACACGAGGAGGAATTGCTAATAAATTTGTTATCTACTTTTTTTTTTTCAAATATATTTTGTTTTAATTTATTTTTTGGATAAATATCAAATTTTTGGATTAAGAAAAAAGCTAATAACAACATGATTTTCACAATATAACCAAAAAATAAAATTTTGTAATTAACGTTAACAACTTGATTTTTATGTTATTTGATTTGATTTGATTTTTTTTTCCCCAGGAAGTTTCCTTGAGATTTCAAAGCACTCAATCAAACAATACTCTTGGTATTGAGTTTTTCTCAAAAAAATTTCTTAAAGTTTATATTTACACATTTTGTTTTGATAGGGTGAAATTCGGTGCCTCGTACCTCACTTTCAAAGACAAAAATTCAATTATTATGTAAGATTATCTACTTTATTTTTTAATATTTAGCAATTTGGATTGTTCATAATTCTTAACTATTACATTGAGATTACCACTTAAATATGCTTTCAATTATTTTAGTAAATTATTGAATTCAAGGTTTTTCATTTAAATATGCACTTGAGCTTTAATTATGCAAACTCCCTTTATATTTTTTTAGTCATCTCCTTTTATATTAGTTGCATAGCTATCTACCATATTCCATTCAATTAATTTTGGATTTATATATGATTTTATTTATTTATAAAACTTTTTTTTTTAGATGAATTTATTTATAAAAACTTAATCTTACATAATGTGCATTCATTATATAACTTATAAAGTAAAATGTTAATTTTTTTTTTTTTTTTAAAGAGTAAAAGGTTACTTTATTTTTATTATCAATTTTATTTTTTTTTAAATATTTCTTTTCATTAATTTATATACGATTCATAATTAAGCCGTGTACCACATGAGTACAATACTAGTGTGAAAATATTAAGAAAGTTCTGGGCATCCTAGCGGCAAGGACACGCGCAGTCCCGCCAGTTAACCCAGGTTCAACCCCATAGTAAGAGCTTTTTTATTTTTCCTCTTCTTATTACCAAAACTACGTGGTTTTGGGTTTGCTTTATAATCCTGCTAACCCTATTTTTCACCATTTGTCTCTCTCACTTCAACGGCAGCCGTTCTGCCCTTTCCCTCTCCAGTCATTCTCTTCCTCCCCTTTCGATCATCCATGGCCGACCGCACCGACTCCGATTCCCGCCGCCACAACCACCACCACCTCTCCGTCACGCCGCCGCCCCAGCAGATCTCCAAAGGTATTGTTTCGTGTTCCAATTCTCCGAAGCTTCAATCTTGTTCGTTTTCGATTCTTTCTCGCCGTGACTCTCGGTTCCGCACAAAACCCTAGCTTAGCTGAGTGATGCGAGCTGTTCTTGTTGATTTTGCTGTATAGAAAAATGCTTCCCCCCGTTGATGTGAATAGTTATAGGCATTGAGTTTAGGTCCATCTCTACAACTCGTGAAATATATATATATATATATATATATACACTTAGCGATTGTGTTTTATTTAGTAAAATCTGTAACTTCCGTAACTATTAGAAGATGATCTTACTAGAGAGTTGTTATTGAGAAGTATGTGAGTATGTTAAAGTGGGGACTTTTTTGGGGTGGGTGGGACCTTAACTCATCTAATAATGCTATATGATGGTGTACTTATTTGGAGTGTTATATTAATGCAAATAATTGTGATATAAAGATATTGAGTAGTGGTTATAGTACTACTTATTTGGGATGTTACATTAATTCAATGGTGGGTTTGATGTGGGTTCATTACCCGATGAAGGTTTAATCCTTGAAGTTTTAGGGCAAAATTTGCCAAACGGTACGAATCTGAAAAAAAAAGAGGTGGATGGCATGCGATGAAAGTTTATTAGTTAGTTGGACTGTTTTTTGGAAATCGAGTACAAGAAAATCGAGTTCCAGCCAAAATCGAGTTTACTGTACTCGACTTCTATTTTTATCCATTTCAGAGCTATTTCTCCGTAGGAAGTCGAGTATACTAAACTCGATTTTGGCTGGAACTCGATTTTGCTATACTCGATTTTCAAAAAACAGTCCAACTTACTAAAAAACTTTGATCGCATGCCATCCGCCTAATTTTTTTTTCAGATTCGTACCGTTTGGCAAATTTTGCCAAGTTTTAGTCTCCACAATCATCACATTCTAATGAGCAAGATACTGCCTTTATTAGTTTTTTTATTTCCGTGTTAGAACCTATGAAGCACGGGTGTGTTTCGGGACTTGGCAATTTTTGAAAAAGTAGGATGCGGGTGTGGCGGGACTCGGCGATTAAAAAATTATTAAAAATATTTTTATTTATATTTTCTATATATTTTTACTATTAAAATATTCTAAAAAAACACATTACTATGCCTTGATTCACAAAACAAAGAAAGAAGAAGGCAAGAAACACATTACAATGCCTCTGAGGTGGGAATTTCGACTGTTCCGGCTAGATTCAAGGCCGATTTCGGCCAGTTTCGGCCGTTTCGGTCGCCGGCCGATACGATCCGATATGGCCGATACGGCCCAATTCTAGCCGAATCAGCCCAGTTCGGCGCGAATCCCAAAAAAAAAAAAAAAAAAAAAACCTCAGACGCAGCACCGATGCTCGGGCAACCGCGTCAGACTCGGGTGCGGCACCCTCCCAGCCGCGTCCATGCTTTCTAGGTTAGAACCTTTTTTGGTTAAGAAATTTGTGCCAATGCCAAACAATGGCCCTAAGTAGGTGCTAGTGATAATTTTGCTTCTGTGTCTTGCAATATTGCTGACCTTGAAAGTGAGCCTGGCCTGTTTATATCAAACAAAGAGGTGCTTATATTGTTAATCTTTTTCTCAGGATTGAGATTTATTATATGGCCTATGTGTTGCTTCCATCCAATTTCCTTAACAGAAAAATTCATTCCTTTTGGCAGAAAGTATTTGCTGAGGCTGATGCAATGGCAAGGAAGTACAGGGAAAAGCTACCTTCTAGTTTGCCCCTCATAAATCAGAAATCCCTCCAACCAATGCTTTACCCTTTGAGAATGAGGTAAGAATGTATGCAAATTGGAAGTGGTTCAAATTTGAAAGAGAATATGAACCAGCGTGACCCTTAAGGTTGCCCTGTGACACCATCAAATTAGAAAAAAGGAAGGGCTCAAACATTGCTATCCTCCCCTAACCCACACACACCCCATAATGAAAAAAAGTAAACATCTCTCAAGTCTCAACAAGGCCATTATACTCTTGAATTCACAAAAATCAAGTTATTTAGCATGTATTGCACTTAGATCACAAGCCATTGAAAATCTATGGAGACATGAGCATATGTTCTTGCTGTTGACATAGTTTTCCACTTTATTATTCCATACAAATATGTAATATGATGAGTCAAAATATTCTCAGTTGTAGTTGCAAACCTTGTCCTTAGTGTTGTTTTTGTTTTCCTATGGAAATGATTAGATTCAGTTTCTTCTGATTCAGTTTGTAGCTGTACATAGAAAGCATCGTTCTCCATTGTGTACCCAAACAATGTATGATTTAGTTCTCCGTTATATACCCAAACAATGTGTGATTTATTTCAAGGCCGTTGTTTGACTGGAATTAGGCTGCTACTTACTGTTTGGCATACAAAACAAAAAAATTCATTTTGATCCTAACTAATTGGGTTGAGTCTATGTTGAATTGAATTTATTATTTGGTATTATTTGCTGTTCAAGATAAATTTTAGTCAAGTCCATTGCCATATATTTTTAGCCTATCGAAACAACGGTTTCTTTGTCATTCAACACAATGGAGATGGCAAAGACAGTAGTTTAGTGTCATCTTTTGCATTATCTTCTAAGCAATAAGCCCATAGTTGGCAAAGTGTAGCCTCCCTTTTGTAGAAATAGGCTCCACCTTCAACTCAGAGCAGTACTAGGGGGTATGAATATGATTTCTAACATCAGTCTTATATCTCAATTAAAGCCAAAAGTGTTTTGTTTTGTTTTATTTGTTTTATTCCGTAACTATTAGAAGATGATCTTACTATTGCAAATCTTTAAGGAATTAAACCTTCAAATCAGCAACTATATCACCTATGCCATGAGCCTCCTTCACGTATTTCTCCCTCTCTCTCTCTTTGCATGGTAGTGTTGATTTTTGTTTTGTTTGGTTATGCTATAATTTATTAGAGCTTTGTAGACTGTTTTGTTGTATGAAATTTTTTTTTATTTTTTTATTTTTGACATTGGATAGCTTGTGAAAGGGTTTGGTTAGGGTTTTGGTGGTGTGCTTGTGTTTTGTGGTCCCAAAAATTTGGGAAAATTGCTGAAAATTATTTTTCTATAATTGATGTGAGATTATTAAAACAGAAAAAAGAGAGAAAATCATATTCTAGAAAATTGAAATGCAATACATCTTTTATCTTGTTCGAGAATATGTGTCCTTAAGATATATTTTTATGTATTTATGTGTTCTTTTTTTTAATTTTTTTTGTGTGTTTATATATCCAATATTTTTTGGGTATTATTTTTTAACCACACATGAATCCTTTTAATCGTAGCTAACCAAACTAATCAAAGGTCACATGTAATCCCATAAAATTTCATAAAGACTACGAAGTTAAGTGTGGAATTATATGTTGGTAGGCTTGTTTTCCACTCCTGCATCATCATTAGGCTTTCGTTGGCACCAAAAGGACATGCCATATTTAATGCTTCTTTAGAGTCAGTGGAAGATGCACTTTTTCCTTTCTGTCAATACTTTGTTAATTATGCTTTTGAAATGAAATTATATGGTGGAATTCTTCCATATACATTTTCATCTTCCAAGATAGATACTGTGAGTAAATTGAATGACATACCTTTGCGAAAACAAATGAAGTATTCACCTTGTTAACCAAAAAATGAGTTACTCTCTTGATGGAAAGAAAGTGATTATGTGAAACGTGTTGTGTAATTGGGTATCTGTATTTACACTCAGATTTTGTGTTTTTCACTGCTTTTGATTCCTGCTGGCTTGGATATTTCCAAGACCTGTATCTGCAATTGTTGGTCCTTAAGTGGCTATTTAGATTTTGGATTTTCAAGTAGATAATTTTAACCATGTGGGGCAGAGAAGAGAAATTTGGTATTTAAGATAGACGAAGGAAAAGGCTGATAAATACATATAGGTAAATAGGAGGAGGGGGGGCTGGTGAAATTTGAACCCTAGTTCCTAGGCACTACAAGAGGTGCTGGACCATTGGGAGGAAAAGGCCGATAAATGAACATACAATTGCAAAAAGTTATTTAATTAGATACATATGGTGGACTGTTCCAGTAGTTTCTTTTTGGGTCCATTCCTGGTTAGGTGTTACAACTTGACCCTGAATTTTCCCTATTATTGACAGGGTGATTTTACTTCAACACCTAGGAACCATACTCAACTAAGGATGATAGATTAGTTTGGTCACTTAAGTAACATTTCTCTCCCGTCTTCTCATTATTGTACAATTGAAATAATAGGAAGTTCCATCTTTTTACAAATTCAAGGGAGTCAGACTAGATTAGTTTGGTAACAATATGCTCAAAGTACTGATTTACATCTTTATGTTATGTTAGTTCATCGTATCATATTTATATAGCTATAATTATACAGAGGTGTCATTTGCAAATTTAAGGGTCAATGCCAAAATTAATTGACCAATACTATTTTTACTTCTTTTGGATTCCATGTTAATCTGTTTGACATTAATATGCTTTGTGATTTGTCCCTATTATTCTTGACTCACTAATAAAGATAATGATGCCTCATCAGTTTTTATGTGTACTAATGGCCTTCTGGCTTAGTGGCATGTCCACCTTTTTGGTGGTTCAATGTTTGGGGTTCAATCTCTAGTAACTTTACCTATAAAAAAAAAGCCTATTTTTGCAAGGCATTTATATTTTAGAGAGTTCGAAATGGCACTTAGGGTAATGCTAGTATTCTTTATCGTGAGTTAGCTAATATGGTTGCGCATGCTGACAATATTTGTATTGTTGGTTGTGTTGAAGGTACTTAAGCAGCTTAATTTGCCATCTGATACTCCAATTTTGCTTGAAAAAGGAGATATTGATAGGGTAAGCCGACCTTGGAAGATCCTACCTGCTGGTCACAAAATTGGGACACCAGAGCCATTGTTTAAGGAATTGGTATAACTCTCCTACTTCTATGATTTGTTTTGTGAATTGTGATGGAGATTTTTTGTTTGGAATTGAGAGCTTTTTGTTTCATTATTAAAATCTGCTCAAGGCTTAAAACAAGATGTTGGGAGATAATTTCCTTTAAAAGAAAGTTAGATAGTGTCATTTCATTTGTACATATTCATTGTTTCCCTTGGATCATGTTGGAACTGAGAGAAGAGTGTTGGAGATAGTGTCACGATTACTCTAGTCATTTATGTCACTGGATTAGTAAAATATATTTGCACTTAACCTTCATCATTTGGTTATGTTTTACTTGGAATCTTCCTTTTGCCATCTGGTCAGGAAAAAAAAAAAAAAAAACTATAGCCGCGTTTTAAAAACTAATATATGATAATAATGGTAAGGATCAATGCTATAAATTTTACTCTAAACATCTTACTTACCAATGTGTCAATATTTGTACACAATACAAAAAATTAAAAATTAAAAGATTTATTTATTATGTTGTTTATATGTTAGACTACATTCAATGTTACACTAATTTATATATATATTTTTTGATTGTAACCCCAATTTGTTGAGCAAGACTTAAATATAATACTTAGGTGCTACAACCGCGTTTTTGTAGGAACAGCACCTAAGTATTATACTTAAGTCTTGCTCAACCAATTGGGGCTACAATCTTAAAATATATATATATATATATATATATAAATTAGTGTAACATTGAATGTAGTCTAACATATAAACAACATAATAAATAAATCTTTTAATTTTTAATTTTTTGTATTGTGTACAAATATTGACACATTGGTAAGTAAGATGTTTAGAGTAAAATTTATAGCATCGATCCTTACCATTATTATCATATATTAGTTTGTAATTTTAGTAAATTGTGTAATACTTAATTTTTTTTCAAGTACTCTTTCTCAACCAAAAATAAATAAATAAATTCTTCAACTATACAGAGGTTATAATATAAAATACAAAACATCACTATCACTCTAGATTATGAATGAATTATCATAAATCAATCAATTCTCCTTTTCTAACTTCTAATAATACAACTTTTGACTTTCCATTGCCCTGAGTAAGGAAGGCTCTCCATTTTCCAATGGGATTAAGATTATGCTACCATAGGCTGGATTCATTTCATCAGTCATTAAATCCCACCAATTCATCTAGACTTTTTTCGTGTTATTAATTCCTAGAAATTAAATTCACCCTTGACTCCACTTATATACTTATCACCATGCAAATGCTTTTCTCTCATGAGTTTTCTTGTAAGTGCAAGAAGAACTCGATCGTTTGATCAAGTGTAACATGATAATAAACCGCCTACTAGTGTCATTCTTATCAAAATTGGATACGTATGAAATTGAAATGCATGGTGAAAAGGTCAAGGTAACTGTAGTCGACAATCCTGCTATGGTTTTTGCTAAGATATATGAGTTAAAATCTTCATTACAAACTTTACAAAGGTGTATTGTTGGAATCGACATTAAGTTTGTCAAAATTTATGGAAATTCGCTTCTGCGTTGTGGGGCTCGTTGCTTGATCATCCAACTAAGCTGCTTGGACCTTTTTCCTGAAGCACTCGTGCAGTTTCTATCTGATGAGACTATTTGTTTTCTAGGAAAAGGAATGAGTACCATAATTAATGAGCTAAGCGGCAGTCATTTTTTTTCTAGAAGATCAGAAGAAATATATTAAGTGTCGGACAGGTGTTGAAGTTGGCTATATGGCTGCTAAATTTCTGAAGAAAGCCAACATTGAAAGGTATGGATTAGTTGAGTTGGCAGGTGAAGTTGGTCTGGATATAAAGGAATCCATTGGTGAATGCCCTAAACGAGATGCTGTAGTGTTCTCAGATGAAGAGATCAAGTATGCAATGCACAAGGCCTATACTTCCTATGTCATTGGGAAGAAGCTCTTGGATATGCACTATGCCTCTAAGCCACTTGGGCAATCCTGTCTATGGGTTTCACAGCTTTCTATATTATGTTGGTGTCCGCATTAGAGCTATGCTACAAAGGATTTGTGTTACTTTGTGATTCGAAATATTTTGAATCTTTGATAAAAATTCTGCTTGTGTTTGGTTTGTGTTGCATGATTTATAATAAATGTTTATTCTGCTTCAATCTTCTCTATCTATCCTTGCAGTTATTTTGACTCTGATGCAACGCACTGGCCCAAGCATTACACTTTCCCTGCATTATAACGTCTCCTTATCATATAGCAAAGAGCTTTGTAGCTCTGACACCTTCTGATATTTTCATTGTTATTTGTTTTTATTATATATAAAAATACAATAGTATTTCAAATTTATAGTGTTCTCTCTATATATAATAATTGCCTTTTATCACCTGACTAAAATACCAATTAGCTTTTGGTGTAGATGGGGATTGAATCTCAAATGTCTTATTTGATAATAAGAAATTTTATCAGTTAAGTTAACTAGAACATATATAAGACATCATTATTAATAAATAAGCTCAAAACCATAACTTGCTAAATTTTGCCAATTTTAGAAACATCAAGTTTAGCTTGATTGGTATTCCTTGATTCTTACTTTTTCTTAAGGACTACTCTAGCTTATGTCATTATATCTTTGAAAACAACTGTGAACATAAACCCTTTTAAGGTATACTCAAATACAAAACTCTCTCTCTCTCTAATATTCACTTACAAAATTTTATTGATTTTACTTGTTACATACTAGGAGATGTCTAGTAAGTTATAGAACTATTGGATGCTCACTTATTATTTACTTAATAAACGCAAATTCACAAGTTTCTCAAGTTACTAATATGTTTTACTATTATAGGTTTGTCAGAAAGAGATGAGTGGACATGACAATAGATACCATAACAAATTATAAAGAATTGTCAATTTTTTGTAGGACTATAAAAGAACTCAAATAGTTGCATATTAGGGTTCTTATATATCTTTCCATACAAAATATTCGTAGTTTTGATAGTAATGAAGTGTTATACATCTTTCCATACAAAATATTCGTAGTTTTGATAGTAATAAAGTGGGGTTATATAGCTCAAGCATAAAATATTTTGTAAGTAAAAATTTTATATGTAAAATATTTTCAAGTATTTGGTATAATAAATAAAAATTTTCAAGCAAACCATCAAAATCAATGGCTCAGCCACCGAAACCGGTGGTGCCAAAAGTACGGTGATTGGACCACCAAAATAGCTGCTTCGGCAATGGCACAGCCAGTGATCGTTGTTGGTGATAAAGTTAAAAATTTTAGCACCCAAGCTATAGTAAATTTCCAAAAATGACAGCTTACTGTTGCTACAAAGTTATAAAAAAAATAAAAAATTTTTATTATGTTCTCTCTCTTCTAATCTTAAAGAATTTTTGTTTCTCTCTTCTTTCTTCCCTCTTTTTTTTTTCTTTATTTGCTCTATTTTCTTCTCCTTTCACTCAAACTCTCTAGAATAAAATTTGCATAGAGATCAACCTCGACGTGGGTTTACGGTGGTGATTGAGAATGGCGACGATGTGGGTGTGTGATGGTGGTTTGGGTTTTTGGGTTTTATGAGTTTTTGATCTATTGGTGGTTTTTTGGTTTTTGTTGGCAATGGTTGGTGAAATTTGGGTGTTCTAAGCTAGGTTTTCTTAGGTGTGTATGTTCATATGGGTTTGTGTTTGATTGGATGTGGGTTTGGTGGCTGTGGTGCTGGTAATTGATTTTGAGTTGTGCGGTTGGTGGCTGTGATGGTGATGGTTGATTTTGTGTTTTAGGTGTGGAGTTGTGTGTACCTTTGGGTGGGGGGGTGTCATGGCCCCCCAAATTTTTTTTAAAATGTTGTAGAATAGGTAAAATTAATGCCTCAATTTAGTCTTTTCATGATTTGGTCATCCCAGCACAAGAGTTGGCCCCCCTAACTTGTCTATGCCCTTTAGTTTTTTTACATGTTTTCATTTTTTGCCCATTAGTTTTTTGCCATCTCCCTCTCCACATGCAAGCCACCCATATTTTTACTAGCTTCTTTAGTCGAGCTTTTCCTAAAATACTTTATGGCTTTTACCTTTTGGTCACCCAAAAACTTTTTATCGCTCAGTACTCTCACATTCTCTTCAAGTGCTTCATTAAAACTCTTCCTTAACAAAGCATATCCTAAGAAAGAAAAAATAATAATTCTTCCTTAACAAGGAGTTTTATAAAATGAAGTTACGTGGATTTTGAGAGGTACACAAAAAAATCTAAAATAATTTTTGTTTTGTTTTGTTTGGGCTCTTTTAACTAGTTCCAATATTTTTTTCGAAAAGTAACGGGTTTGAATGGTTTTCTGAATAACAAACCATTCTCTCACTCTTACTCTCTCACTATTAAAATAATAATAATAAATTTTAATTTACATTAAATAATTCTAGGTCAACTTTTAAAATAAATAATAATAAAAAACAAAAAAGTCACTCTCTGCTCAAAACTTCTCAAATTGTAAACATCTCACCACTACTCGATCCCCTCTTGCAAGGTCTTACTGGTCATATCAACTTTGATGCTCTACTCTACCATTATGAATTGCATTTCATCTAGAGTGTTAGATTGGGGATTCTTCAAAATTTCCACCAAGGGTTTCATGATTTTGGTGTATACTAGATTGAGGACTTACTTTTTTTTTTTTTTTTCCCCGTCAAATTTTATTTTGCCAATCTAAACTGTAGTTTTTGGGTTTGGGATGGACAATTGGACATGCGAAGCTTGTAAGCTCCAGCTAGGGTAATAATTTCATGACCAACATGCCTTTGGTCAAGTTATGTGCATGTTCTGTTCCTTATAATATAGGATAACATGTAACTAATTCATAATTTTGAGTTTTGACAGCTAGTTCATAGGTATTCAATTTTTCTGATCATTATCTATAGGATAAAGTTTAGCTATAAAAATTGCCGTCGCCTAAGACTACAACCTTACTCAATATCATTAACATTACTACATATTTTAAAAATCTAACAATTGGATTGAATATTCTTTACGCACTTAAAACACATGTCAAATTTTATGCCAATTGAATATTTACTATATAATCTATAAGATTACATTTTATGCATAATTTTAAGTCACAAAAACTTGCAATTTAAATAATTTATTGATGATATAGCTATTGATCTTTAATTTTCTAGAAATTTTACAAGCATGAACAATATAAGAAAAAAATATAATCCAATGGTGAATTTGTCAAAATTCACCTTCAATAAAAAGATATTGAATAATTTCAAAGTCTTAGGTTACAACTAATTTCGTAACTAACTTTGTCATTATCTATATTTGTTTAAATCCATTATTTCATCTATTTTTGTTAAAATCATTAATGAAATTAGGCACATGAGATGCATGCACTCACTCAAGAACGGTTATTATTATTATTATCAAACTCCTTTTAGTATCAAACTATCCTCGTTGGACTGATTTCCAATATTCCATTAATCATTTTAAAAGGATAGTGCATGGAAGCATTCATAATGAGAATAATTTCCAATCCATTCATGATGGGTTTTACCCCCACTCTTGGATCCCAACTATTAAGTGCAAGTTTGGTTTTTCTTTCCAATGAAATTCATAATCTTTTTCACAAGTGCGAGTTTGGGCCTCATTCTAATGATATTTATAATTTTACCAACATATAAATTTATAATCTTTTTTCACAATTTTTGTGTGATGATCTTGTTCATCCAAAATATTCGGAGTTTGGTAGCAATGAAGCTTATATTTTGCACGTGCCAAGTGAGTTTTGTGGGTTTTTTTTTTTTTTTTTTTTTTGATTTTTTAGAATCATGCCTAGTGTTATGACATTTTTTTTATGAGAATATTATAACTTTATTAAGAAGAAGATAAGTTTATACATTTTAAGTCAACACAGATACAATCATATTAAAATTTTCCTCTATCTAAATTACGTGGTAGTCAAATCTCTTGGCATGCTGAGCCAATATATTTCATTTGTTGGTGAATTGCCTTCCCTCTTCACATATGAAATTTGCACAAATCTAAATCTTGTAACCTCTAGCATATCACTAAGGTGATGTTGTAAATGGCAACTAGTGGGCTGTTTGAGCTGCTTCATCCAATGTCTTTTTCATTAAATTACAGCATTAGGCCCACCAAGTTTAGGGACATAAAAAAAAAAAAAAAAAAAATTTATAATAGACCAAAAGTCACCAAATCAACCATGAGAAGTCCACCATGTTCGCTTACTTAAATTGTGATTCCAAAGCCACTCAACAAATCAAAGTATACAACTGCCTATGCCTATTTTGCTTAGCAGCTTAGATAATTTAATTGGGATGAAACTATTATTAATCTTATTTTTAAATAAAACTTAGAAATTGATGAAACAATGAATGTGATTAATAACACAAACATCATAAAAGAAATCTCTTTATTGTTATTTATTGTACTTAATTTGTTAAAAAATTGATATGTTAGTAAGTAAATGTATGTAGTAAAATTTATAATATTTCTAGTATTACAAAAAAAAATTATTTATTATTTTGTTAATAAAAATTAATCACACTCATTATCATATTAGTTGGTAATTATTTTTTAGTGAAATTCGTAATACTTAATATTAGTTTGTAATCTTCATTGGCATCCATGTTTTGAGAGAATTCTCTCGCCACACTATGCAATGAATTAAAGAATACTCCTATAATTAACAAACAAATGTACAAAATATCAACTATTATAAATATAGAAGAATGAATGTTTTTCATTAAAAATAAAAGCTGAAAATTTGTGTACCAATATTGTGCTTATCATATATAAGGATTACAACAAAACAATATATAATCATGAGAGATGACGACCCAATCGATAAAGGGCAGTTTCAAGCTAAATTTTTTTAAGAAACAGTTTAAGTGTATCATACCTATACAAAGACAAACTTTCAATTATCAAAATTTTATCTCTAAAAAAAATTATCAAAATTTTCTATCCCTATGACAATATATTTTTATTACTAAATTCTGATTGCAAACTTAAAAGGCAGAGATTAAAATACTACAGTTAAAATACAATGAGGACCTAAAAGCATAGAATTCAAGCAATGTAATAGTAAAATAGGGATTTTATACATTTGGGTTTTATCCATACGAGCTTTAGCAAGCCAATTTATTGATTCAATCATATTCTTTGGTTTATCCCTTATTGTCCACTTTGTTCTTGTAAGAAGGTTCCTATCATTTTATGAAAACACTTTTTTTTATGAATATTATTCTGTCTAAGGAACCTGAAACAACACGAAGAATCCAATGCAAACAAAAATGAACATTTATGTCTCTCTTTTCTTTTGTTGTGAACTTGTGATGGCTAAGTATTATACTATTATTAAAATAAAATTAATCAGACAAAACTTGATAGGATAAAGATTTGTAGGAAGGAAGTGAAAGAAAAGGTCAAGGCCGAAATAGTAGACGGGGCTGGGCGGCCAAAATGGGAAATTAACCTCATTTTCTTAACTATTTAGTTAGTAGACACAGTTTTGAAACTATATTTTTTACTAGAATCTCGAGTTTAAGAGGCTCGATTTAGGGCCTATAAATCGAGTCTTTGAGGCTCGATTTTCATGTTCTAATAAGATCTGATGTGACATTTTTTCCACGTGATGTCTACCTGGAAATCGAGTCTCTAAAACTCGATTTATAAGCCAACCTCTTGCATCTTTGGTCTCATCAGAGAAGAAAGGGAGGAAAAAAGAAGAAGAAGCCAGAAATAGAACCCAAAAACAAAACACTTGCGCCGCCCTTAATGACAACGTAGCCTGTGCGAGCCAGGCCGCGCGACCGCAATCTAGGACTGATTGGCGGCAGAGGAGGCGAGCTGGCAGGCCGCCATTCTGGAGCCGATTTTCTTATGGGGTTGCTTGAGGGCTTTGCGGGCGGAGGCGCTGGTTTTGAAGAGGATAAAGTCGTAGCCTTTGGATCGGTTGGTGATTTTGTCGGAGACGACCTTGCACTCCTCGATTGCGCTGAAGGGTTTGAATGCGGCGGCTAGGGTTTCGGAGTTAGTGTCCCAGGCGAGGCCGTGGATGAAGATTTTGCGCTGGATTGGGTCGGAGTCCATGATCTTGGTTAAGTGCTCGATGATTGATGGGGTTTTCGACGCGGCTTCTTTGAGGATTGAGATGAGTTGGTCTTTGCTGAACGGTGTTGAAGAATAAGGAGAAGTACACTCCAGACAGTAAATGTTGCACATTTAAATCGAGTCTTAGAGACTCGATTTCCAGGTAGATACCACCTCAAAGACCCGATTTATAAGCCTAAATCGAGTCTCTTAGACTCGAGATGCTAGTAAAAAATATAGTTTCAAAACTTTGCCTACTAACTAAATAGTTGAGAAAATTAGGTTAATTTCCCATTTTGGGCGGGCTGGGCTGTGAAATTTTTTAAGGGTAAAATAGCCTTTTTGTTACTTGGAAAGGTGTCAAAGATTTAAGCGATTAAAATCTATGGCTGAGTATTTAGGTTTTGCACCCCGTGCAATTCCTATACGGTTAACGCATATCATTATTTTAGAGAGATAGAAACACCAACTAGGTGAAAGTGAAACATCATATACCTTCTCGTCAAAAGAGAGAGAGGGCTCTGAACGAAGTTCGAATTCCTTGCTTCGCTCTCCGATCTGCCACTCCACCACCATAATTTCTCCTTTCGAAGCTAAGCCGAAACCAAACCCGACCCGAGTTGGTGTAGCTGACACTGTGTGTCGTCATTGTGAAATGGGTAAGTCAACATCCTCTCTTCTTTTTATATGCAATCGTTTGATTATTAGAGTAAGCCTTCCATTTCGTGCTTTTACTTCTCATTATTGTTCTACTATTAGAGAAAATGCGAAAACCCCATATCAGAATCGGAATCAGTTGTTGAAATCTGTGAGAGATCTCTCCAAATCTGGAACCTTTAAGAATCTTGATCATGCCTTAGGTCTGTTTGATACAATGCTTCACATGCACCCTTTGCCTTCCACTGACGATTTTAATCACATGTTTGGTTCCATTGCAAGAATGAAGCATTACTCCGTAGTCATTACTCTAATTCAACGAATGGAATCATTCGGAATCTCGCCCGATGTTTATACTCTCACTGTTTTGATTAATTGCTACTGCCGTTTGAGACGGGTCAATTTTGGGTTCTCTGTCTTAGCAACAATTTTGAAACTTGGTTATCAGCCTACCCTAATTGCCCTAAACACTCTTATTAATGGTCTCTGTCTTCAAGGCAATATTCCTGGAGCTGTGAGGTTGGTAGATGAAATGGAGAACAAAGGGTACCAACCTGATGCAATTACTTGTGGAACAATAGTAAACGGTCTGTGTAAGATTGGCCAGACTGGTGTGGCTATAAGGTTGCTCAGGAAGATTGAAAAAAGGAATTTTGCACAAACTGTGGAGCTGTATAGCACGATCATTGACAGTTTATGTAAGGACAAATTGGTAACTGAGGCTTTGAACCTTTTGTCTGAAATGATGAGTAAAGGCATTCAGCCAGATGTTGTCACTTACACTTGCATAATTCAAGGACTATGCAATTTTGGCCGGTGGAGGGAGGCTGCGACCTTGTTGAATGAGATGGGACAAAGGAAGATCATGCCAAATGTGCGAAGCTTCAGCATACTGGTGGACACACTATGCAAGGAAGGGATGTTGAGTGAGGCAAAAAAAGTTTTTGAAGTGATGATTCAAAGAGGCATTGATCCTAGCCAAGTCACTTACAGTTCTTTGATTGATGGTTATTGTTTGCAAAACCAAATGGATGGGGCAGTTAAGATATTTAATATGATGGTTGAGAAGGGTTGTTCACCCGATGTGATTAGCTATAGCATATTGATCAATGGATATTGCAAAAGTAAAAAAATTGATGAGGCAATGCGTATCTTTCATGAAATGTCCAACAAGGGAGTGATTCCTAATGTTGTGACTTACAACACTCTTATCGATGGGTTTTTCAAAGTGGAGAGACCCCAGGCTGCATTGGAACTATTCCATAAGATGCAAGCTTGTGGCCAACATCCAGATCCCCAAACCTATAACATCTTTTTAGATGGATTTTGTAAGAATAGACAAATTGTTGAGGCAATGGCATTGTTTCAGGAGATGGAAGAAGAAAATTTGGACCACAATATTGTGTTTTACAACATCTTGATTGATGGTTTCTGCAATGTTGGGGAACTTACAACTGCAAGAGAAATCTTTAGCGGTCTTTTTGCAAAAGGGTTGCAACCTAATGTTCGGACTTACACTATAATGATCAATGGATTTTGCAAGAATGAACTAATTGATGAAGCGGGTGAGCTGCTTGAGGAAATGGATAGCAACGGTTGTTCACCTGACCACCTCACATACAACATATTAATCCAAGGGTTATTGCAACATGGTGACACAGCAAAGGCAATGAAATATCTCAAAATGATGGTTGACAAGGGATTTTCAGCAAACGCAACAACTGCTGCCATGTTTATTGACTTGCTGTTGTCTAATCAAGTAGATGAAACTATTCGAGAGCTGCTTCCAAAGTCTGGGTGAAGGTTATTTAGTTTCTCAAGATCAAAGACAACTTTTATATTTTAACCTATCACTAGTCATTATGTGAGTGGTATATTTGCTTTGAGTAAAATTCTATACTTCTTACGAGATGGTATTTCTTTTCATTTATGTGCCCAAGATTGTTTATTCCTTTTACTGTTCGATCTTTTGTTGCAATTTTCTTGTGCACGCATGTTGTTGCTAAACCTTTTGACTAGCCATTGGGTGTATTATACTGCCCTCTTAGGTGGATACTCAAGAGTGCTAGTTTGAGACTAGATTCATAGATCTTATTTCTTGTACTAGTTAGCTATACTATGTTCCAACCATTATTGAAAGTTTTCCAATCATAAAAACTAGTATTCCAATTCAAATATAGCCTAAATATCAAACCTTCAATAGGTATAACCAGCCCCAAAATTCTTAAATGCTTAGCGATTAGGTTCTGGACCAAATTATATCTTGAATCAGTTTCAGTTTTACAAAAGTAATCCAGTTGTAATTAGCTGATCAAATTTTGTCTTAAAACATGTCATGGGTGCTTGCAAGTTAACTATTGTTTTAAGACAACTATGGATTGAGTTGTCAGACCTATGCAATATCAATCAGTTTAAGATACTTTCTGTTTCACTTTCATATCTTTTAGTTTCCTTTTGTCAAAATGTTAGATGAAGTTTGTGTCAACCCTTACTAATTTTGATTCCTGTCCTGTTTGCACTTACCACTATTTGAGTGTTACTAGGGGTTCTTGAAACTTTATTCATTTGAGGGTACATATGATAATAGTTTTAAAAGTTTTAAAGTAAGAATGCCATCATTAGTAATTTTATTTCTTTTATATCATACAGCAGTAGTGAAACAAATAATAATTAGTTTGGCGCTTTGGTTGCTTCATGCCTCCCTCCCTTTGGGATGAAGCCATCTCTACAATGGAGAAAATTTATTGTTTTACTTTGTACTGTAATCATATCAACATATTCACTAATGATTAATGGGACCTACCAATGTTAAAGTGCATGGGAAATCTTGAAGATTTTTTTTCTTTTTTTTTTTTTAGGTAAGAAAGGCTAGAATTGCCTTGTAGACATGCCAATCTGTCCTTATTCTAGAAAATGATAGTAATGGTATGAACTATGAAATCTTCAGATATTTCCTCTTCTGTAGACAATTGATTGAGGGAGGTTAAAACCAAACCATGTTTGGGGATAGTATTGAGTGAAAATGGTTAAGGTTGTGGAGGTTCAATAGTTAAAGAGAAATCTATTAATTCGTTTGGAATATTCGTACAAAAGGCACTACTTATTAGATCTGCAAGAAGGAAAAAAAAAAAATTTATACTAAGCTTGAGCCTTGTGTTTTGGCTTGGAGATCATTATCATAAATATTGTACATCACCTCGATCCCTACATTAGTGGAGGATAAAACTAACTAATGGGGGTAATGACAATTGTAAGGAATATCTTGATTTTTCATTCATTTTTGCTGGGGAAGTTATAAAACTTGTGGTGTTTTCGGTACAAATCTGTTTTTTAGTGAATGCTCATCAATGTTGAGGCTGTCCCAGTCTTCTGCATAATTTTTATTTTTGCAGTTGCAGGGAAGCCTTTGATAGGCAACAATAATTTATAAAGGGGAAGCTAAATCAAGGCCTTGTGAAATGTATGAGCTGACAAGGTATTCTGTTAGTGTCAGATTGTGGATCAAAGAATAAAATATTAGCAGGGCTAGGTTTTGTTTGCAGAGATCGAGTAAGACAAAAGAATCTTAGCTAGCTACCAAGGTGGCGATCATCTGTTTGGCTGTGAAAGAAGCTCTGGAGCCAACAAAAAACGAGGGATTTATAAGGTTATTACTCTTCTAGCTAATGTTGAAGCAGTGGTCTTATGGTAGAATACAAGGCTTCCTAGATAGCAAAATGCAAGCAGTCGTGATGGATGTATGAAACAGAGGCTGTCAAATGGAAGGAATATGGTTAAGAAATTAGAATGTTCAAAAACTGCAAGATACTTGGGGGGCATGTTTTAGGAGTGGCTATCCTTGATGGTTTCATTTTATTGGGGCTATGATGGTAGGCTATCATCTAGTCATGCTGATAAAAATATTCAAGAATTGCTTCAGAAGTTTATGTGAAGGATTTTTAGTTTATCAAGATCAATTACAGGGACAACTTTCATATTTTTACTCATCACAACTCAATATGTAAGTGACATGTATTGGCTTCATATAAAACAAGTTGATATATCTTTCCATCTATGTCCATAAGACTATTTGTTCCTTTAACAATTTCATCTTTTGTTGCTATTTTGTTGTGCACTCATTTTATTGCTTTGAACCTAATTTCACCAATATTGTTTTTCAAATTTTGGTTGATTGGCAGTTGCTAAGTGTTATCTTGTAAAGTGTGGCATTTTTGTAGTTATATGTCCATTGGCTACTAGAATTAATGTGTTTAAGACTCACATCTAGTGATTTCCTTTCAGTGTTTATAGATTATCTTCTCTTATGTACATAGTATTGAGTTTTCTTTGTACTTTGTTTGCTGCTTTGTGTCCTTTTTGCATGAAGTAGTCCTTCTATTTTCAATAAAAAATTTCTTATTAAAAAAAAAAGTCTAGCTGTTGCATGTTAAAATGTAATTCAATAAACTATATATTTTGCTTAAATGTTATATATTATTCTCTATGATAAGTTGCTGTGAATGCCTTACTCATATTTCTAAGCTGAATGTAGCCTACTTTCATAGGAACCGATTTAGACCAGTGTAGCTTGAATAGCTTCTCAACTTAAGGAGGTTGCTTCTTTGTCCATCAACCAGAAGATAGGAAATTTAGATTTCATTCTGGTACAAAAGTAACATGATAGTTTGTTAATCATGAAATCCAGTGTCAATATCTTTTATGAATGTGGTAGATGCTTTAATGGAGCAGCAACAGGACCCCTACAAAAAAGAAAAAGAAACATGAAAACTGTTTTTTATTTGGCATGTAACAGAAAAAGTGCTGACATTGGAGCTTTATGCTATGGTTGTTATTTTGAAAAGTTAATGAGTTTTATCTCAAATGACACTTCCTCCTACTTTAATTATGGGATGGAGGGTAAGGTCTTGGGTTCAACCGTTCAAGATCCACGAGGTGTGTGTTTAACTTATCAATAAAAACAGTTTGTTATTGTGAGGAACAGATTTGGCATTTTGTAATTGTAAAATTTAAGGAAGACTAGTTACTTGGTGAATAGCTTATTTACCTAGCAGTTTACTAGCCATTTAAGTAACCTCTTATGATTGTCTATGTAAGGGGCTCTAATATAATATTTCCGGTTTTGGAATTTTTTAGAAGAATTGCATGCAGCCTGACCTTTAGTTGTGATACTCAAGAATACTAATATATACTTGGTTCATAACTTCATATAGCTTCTTTCTCACTACAGCTAGCTTTACTATGTTCCAACCATCATTCAAAGCTAACCTATCACAGACCGCTAGTTGTCCAAATCACATGTGACCATCCAGCTTGGACTTTATATGCGAATGACCCAATATTTATTTGCCAAATGGATGATTGTCGCGTGTCACACAAAAAAAGGGTTCTGAACAGTTGTGAAATGAAAGTAGGGAAAAATGGAATTAGTTTGATGCTTTTATGAAATGATAGAAAGCCTATTTGCAATTGGTGATATTGTGTGGGGAGGGGAGGAGGTGCCAGTTGAGCTTGAGCTCATTGGAAGGAGAATTCACAAGTCTTTGTAAGTATTTGGACTTACATCTAAATTTTGAGAAAAGATCTGTGATGTTTAAAGTCGGTGGGCAAAATCTCTAACAAACTCCACAACTGGAAGGCCAAGCTTTTAACCAGGCTGGTAGGCCAACTCTAATTAATCCCCTTTATCTCTTTTCTTGTTTAGAAACTCTTGATAGGAAAACCTGTGAATTCTGATGGGGGTCATACTGGCAGTAAAAGGAAAATTCCAAAATCCTCACTACAGCTAGCTTTTTGAGTTGAAAAACTCGATGCTCGACTAGGAGAGGGGGGACCTTGGGTGTAGGAGCAGTGCTGGGTTTTATAATTCCAAAATTCCTTTCTATATGAAACACTTAGGGCCTATTTGGTAGTGTGTTGAAGAGCCTTCTAAAGAGCTTTTAAGTTGCAGAAGCTTTTTAACGTTCCCTCCTCTGCTACTATTTCAGCTTTTTGAAATTAAAAAATAAATAAATTGAAAATGACACCCTATGGCCCTCCAATCTCTAATATAAAGTTAATGCGATTTGTCCTTATTCTAGAAAATGATAGTAATAGTATGAACTATGAAATCTTCAGATATTTCCTCTTCTGTAGACAATTGACTGAGGGAGGTTAAAACCAAACTATGGTTGGGGATAGTATTAAGTGAAAATGGTTAAGGTTGTGGAGGTTCAATAGTTAAAGAGAGATCTATTAATTTGTTTGGAATATTTGTACAAAAGGCACTACTTATTAGAATTGCAAGAAGGAAAAAAAATTATACTAAGTTTGAGCCTTGTGTTTTGGCTTGGAGATCATTATCATAAATATTGTACATCATGTCCATCCCTACATCAGTGGAGGATAAAACTGACTAATGGGGGTAATGATAATTGTAAGGAATGTCTTGATTTTTCATTCATTTTTGCAAGGGAAGTTATAAAACTTGTGGTGTTTCCGGTACAAATATGATTTTTAGTGAATGCTCATCAATGTTGAGGCTGTCCCCAAGCATCTACTCATGTACATGTAAAACACTTTTGTGTCTTTAGTTGTTAGGATCAATGCCTTATACTCACTTCCAAAAGTATTTCCTATGCCGTAAGTTTTCTGTTAGCTAGTTTGTGGCCTTGACATATATTTATAAATAATAAATATAAAAAACTGGGTAATATTTTTGTACAAATTTGTGGTAAAAACTAAAGTTTGTTGTAAGACAGAAGTGGACGGGGTTGTTAATGGCATCATTGTTTTGTGGTTTCTCTGAGTTGTTACAGGCTTAATAGTTCCTAGATTTATCTTACAATTGTGTCACCTCGGAAATACTATCCATATTTGGACTTAGTGTATGTTTTAAAGAAATCTTTTTATGAAGGGATCTATTGTACTTCTGTAAAGAGATTCATACAAGTTGAATACTGTCCTCTACATTTTGGTTTGAATAAAAATAGGCATAAATTTGTAACTTCCTAAGTTGCTCTCTTGCTATTAGGTAAACACCGTACTGCTTTCTTGATATGATAAATCTATGTCCTCAGGTGTTCATATTGTCTTAATTATTAACTGGTAGAGGGGTTATACCATTACTGTAAATCATGCTCAAAACCCTTTGGAGCATATATTAATGCATGATGACCCATCTATTGCTAAATATACATTTTCATCGAGACTACAAATGTAGTATAGCTGGTGTGAGTCTTAAATTTTGACTTCAGTATGCTTTTGTATCATCTGCATTCTATTTTTAGTGTTGGATTTGAAGCTTAATTTCTCCATAATCTCTCTCTCACACACACCCACAACCACAGTATTCATGTGCCTAACATTTATTTCCTATTCTATTAAGAGATGATATTTAAAGATTCTGATTTTTTTTTTCCTTCAGGAACTCAACCCTGCAGGCATTGGTTGGAGAAAACTATGGAGGAAACTTGCATGTGTCATTGAAGGATTAATGCTGCACTTATTGTGTGATTCTCTGCTTGATTAAACTTGTTCCAGTGTCCAAGCAGTGCACTGTGCAATTCCTGAGGGATAATTACCTTTAAACCACAAAGCAAAATTTAGGGAGTGGTAAGATTTCTTGAGAAATATACTTACCAATTTTCTTAATGATTTATATATATATATATATATATATATATATATATATATATATGAGTTTATCAATGCATTCCCTTGGTCAGTTTTCTAATCATTCTAAATGTATGTGCATCATACTTTGAAACTTGAAATTTTATGTTGCAATCATTAAGGACGGTGCTTTTGTGGTGGAAATACATGCCAAGATTTATGGAGGATTGTGTCCATTCTATGTACTTGGGGTTGGCTATGCAAATTTTATGAATCTTTTTGTCTCTCCACTTTATTTTTGACTAACATTTTTATCATATTGAAATCTTCATGTCCTACCCCATAATATTTTATTCTTTACTCATGTAGGTTTTCTTTTATTTTTAAATGTAATCATTTACTTTTATTTTCAGATTCAAGTGGAGAAGCATTAAAAGAAACTAAACATTGATGTTTAGTTACATGTAACCTTTACATCATTATGTAATTTATAGAGTTGTGATTTGTATTTTTTATATTAAAAAAAAAAAGAATTGTGATTTTTTCCCCTACTATGCATCAAAATTTTTATCCTTTCCCCCCTCTTTGTTAGATAAATCACTAAACTCATCTGTGGTAATGTGATTTTAGCCATCAAAATCTTTTAACTTTTAGCTTTAGGGATGATCAATTAGCAATTGCTCAACTGACACTTCCTTCTCCCATAATAATTGGTTGGAGGGTGAGATTGTGGGTTCAAGACCCAGTGAGTATGTGTAACTTACCAATTTATAAAAAAAAAAAAAACATTAGCTTTAGAGATGCAAATGAGCCAAGTTGAATAGTACTAGCTGACTATTTATAATTCAGAGACCTTGAGCTAAACTGTTGCCAACAATCAATGCTTAATTCAGTTTATTAAAGTTTGATAAGATAGCCAGATCTGCTCGGTTTGTTAAAATCAATCACTCATAGCTTGTGTCAATTTTTTATTACTGTGTATCTAAAATTCAAAAGATCTTAGAATATAGTTGATTGTACTCTATCTTTGATGACATAACCTGTCAATTTGAAATACATGTCCTTTAGGCCTTTTTTGTTCACACACACACACACCCAGACTTTTACCCTATTCAGGGCTTTTTGTTTCTATAAATCTTATAAAATTTTGGATGACAGAAAACCATAAATTGGAGGCCTGTGTGAAAGTGTTATGCTTGCGAGCCTATGAGCCAGACAAGACAGTTCAAGCATTGAGCCCGTTTTTGAAACAAGCTATATTAGGCCCAAGTTTCAGCTTCATTAACTTCATAACTGGGCCTAATCCAAGCATAATAGGTTCACATTCCAACTCATGAATAAATTAAGTTTATTATATTTGTAGGTAAAATTGGAGACCTTAATTAAATATTTTTTTTGTCCTGTTGAAGTTCCTGAGACAGAGATGGGACCTCCCTGATAAGATTCTTACACCCAGATCTTGGAAACATTTACAAGGTTCGTCATTAGGCTTAATTGTGAGTATTTGAGTAAAGACATGTTCTAAATTACTCAAAATGCTGGATACTATGTGATATCCAAGATCATCTCATTCATAAAGTCCATTTGAGTAAAGACATGTTCTGAATTGCTTGAAATTTTTTTTGCTTACAATTCTGTTGGTGTTGAAGTGCATGGCAGTTAAGTTATTGGAAATACTTGATTGTAGTAACTTGTGAATTGCCGCTGCCTCTCCTGCTCAGAATCTGCACCTTGTGTTGAAGTTTTTAAGTCTGTGTGTTTAATACATGAAAGTCCTGTTTGAAATTGTGAGCTCTTGTTCCATTTGGTTTTGTTGGGTTTAATATTTTGAATAGTATTGCACAGGTCGTAAACTAGAGGTGAAGTTAGTTACTCATTAGTTTCCTCATATCCGCTTGCTCTCCTTAATTGGGTGATTGCAGGCACTTCAAATTATCAAAAAAAGAAAGAAAAAAAAAGAAAAAAAAAGAAAAGAGCAGGCACTTCGGATTGTATGATAGCCAATAGGGCCAAAAGGCTCTGCAGTAAAAAGGATAAAGGTAGGTTTTCCCTTGCTCAATTACTTGTAAATATAAATCTTGTATTTGACTCGGGCATGATATGATTATTGTTGTTAGATTTTGAAATCCCATAATGTATATTACTTGTATTAGTTTGACTCAAGTGTTATGATGCATGTAAAAATTAGATGTATCGACATAATTTGACTAAGGGATTCAGTTTTAATTGTCTCAAATTTTAACATACTTTGACATTTGTTCCGTTATGGAATGAAATAGCAGGCGTCATATTGTTGAAATGTAGACTCTTTTGTTCCATTATGGATTCAGTTTCAATGCCAAAACATTGCATGCAAGTTACGACTTACATTACGTGTCTTGATGACTTTTGCGATCTTTACTTGTGTAAATACTGGTTAGTGTGGCTTTGGCCTTTGACTTTGTGCAAACATTTCTTTGTTTTTGCCCATGTGTTCATCGCTTTACACAAATAAAAGTGTCCACATGTTTATGGTCATTCTGCTAATAGACATCTATAATTCTCTCTCACCAAATTCTTGGCTTAAAGATGGTGGTGACATTATCTGGCTTCTTAAGTTACATGATTTCAGGCAAAGATTAGCAACTTAGATCATGGTGAGGACGGAGGAGGGTCAAATTAATACTAGCAACATTATATTTTAAAATAATTATATTGAAAAATATGTGATATTTTTTTAATTAATGAATTGAAAAGAAGAAGAAAATTGAAAGGAAAGACATAGACAAGAAATCAATACCATCAACTCAGATTTTTTTTTTTTTTTTAATTTAAATAAAATTTTTATGTTTTATATCATTGCTAATGTTTTATGGTGAATGGTAAAACATGTCAATTTTTTAGGGGATAATTGTCGTAAACTCTCCTGTGGTTTGACCCAAATTCAAATTGCCTACCCGTGGTTTGAAAAATATCACTTTGCTCACTTGAGGTTTGCTTTGCTTTTCTCCCGTAACTCACCTCCGTTAAAAATAAGGGTAAATATGTATTTTTACTCCCATTTTATATTTCTCTCCTCCAAAACAAAAAACACATACAAAAACAAGAGAAAACAAAATCAAAAAGTTAGGGTTTGTAAAAATTAATTAAATCTGACTCTTTCTCACTTTTGCACCATGTCTCTCTTTCTCTGATTATTTGTTGACATTTGATTATTTGCTGCTTACCTTACCTGGAGTTTGAAGTTAAGCTATATGTGTTCAATCTAGCTTAAGTTGATTCAGAATATGTTTATCATTTCGAACCCAGAGCTGTTTACATGAAATCTAAATAACCTCAGTCACTAGTCAGTGTAATTGCAAAAACTAATCATTGACTAAAAGCAAAATTAATTAAGTTTTTCTACCACTATTCTTAAGCTATATATGATTGGTATTTGATTGGTATTTGGTGGTTAGAGATATAATATTGGTTTTGGAAGGACTAGGCTCTAGAGCTCCTCCTATTTGGCCAACAGATCTGTGGGGTGTTGTGGCATTATGGGCTTGCCACACCAGGGGTGCGATGTTAAAGGTGTGTATTAGATTGGGGGCTTTCCACTTACTTTGCACAATGAGAGGCGTCAATCTTGTTGGCTTATCAGAGCAACGAAGGTCCTTTGTTGTCTCACGAGCCCTGCTGGTCCATCGTAGGTGAAGCTTCCATTTGAATCGTTGATAGTTGGTGGATGATTATGATTTGCATTAATAGTAATTCTTTGTTGTTACCATTGTGCTAGAAGAGAGAGATGAAGAGGAGAGAGAAAGACACAGTGGAAGAGGAGAGGGAGAGTCAAATGTTTGTTATTAATTTTTATCAAAACATAACTTTTTGGTCTTTTTTTCTCTTGTAGTTTTTTTTTTTTTGTGTTTTTTGTTTTGGGAGGAGAGAGACATAAAATGAGAGCAAAAATATATATTTACCCTCATTTTTAATAGAGGTGGGTTATGGAAGACAAACAGAGTGAACTTTAGGTGGGTAAAGTAACACTTTTCAAATCATGGGTAGGTAATGTGAATTCGGGTCAAACCACATGGTGGGTTTATTGTAATTACCCCATTTTTTAGCTAGGTGGACATAAATCCTATATGAAACGCAAAGTATGTCTATATGTACTGAATTATTTGTCCCATTTTAGTGACTAGTCCGTTGTCAAAACATTAAAATGCTCATTTAAGGGTTACTCGTGTTTGACAAACCTCTTAATGTGAATATAGATTTATTGTGAAAATATGTGGTTACATGTGCTTACCACGTAAGATTTATTGTAAAAATATTGTGGATGTAGCAATACTATTATTTTTGTTGAATTCAAATTCTTGTGATTCTCAGATCATGTTATTTAACATTTTTATTAGGGTGATCAAAATAAGTTAATATAGTATATAATTTTTTTTTAAGTATATATATATATATACATTTTTTTCAAGTCAGTGTGGTCATTGAATAGATTAATTTAAACTAATTATTTTTATATATTTTTTTGCTAAGTATAAAAAAAAAAAATATATATATATATATATATATATATATATATATATATATATTTGGCAAGTGAGGATTGTCCTATGACCACCCTCACATACAAGTGGAGCTGCCACTGTCAATATGAGCATCTACTAGAACAGCACGGTTCACCGCACTTGCCTTTACATAAACTCCTTGTATTTCTATTTCATACGTGCATGCACATTTTGGATAGGAGAGAAATGGGAATCATATTGGTTTTTCTTAGCTTCTAACCTTCACCCTAGCCAGACATGATGAGAAAGTACTGGCTGCATTGTGTTAGTTTATATAAGTGAGAGTTTGGTGGTTTGGTGGCAACGGAAATTCAATTACTTTCCGCGCATGTTTATTTATTGCAAAGGCACTAAGTTGTTTTATTAGTTGTATAAAGACAGTAAAATGTCTTATTATATAGTTGGTAAAGTTTCTTGACGTTACACCTAAATTTCAGAGTTCTCTTATTTTTATTGAAACAACTAATGGAGAGCTTCCAAATTTTAAAGACAATGAATATTAACTTAATCGGTAAAGTTTTTTAACATTACACATGAATTTTCAATCAAATCATACTTTTGAAAAGAAAAGTAATAAAATTTCTTATTAGTTTGTAAAGTTTTTTGACATTATACTTGAATCTTAAAATTCAACTTTATACTAAAATGGCTAGGTTGGAAAGCCTCCAAATATTAGAGGCAATGAAATGATAAATTTATTTTACTTTTGGTGATATACATAAATCAATTTCCTTCAATGCAATGATAAATATATTGAGAAATTAAGAAATGAGCATTGAGTTGCTTCCCAATGTAAGAGTCTAATGAGACTAAATGGATTAAATAAAGAACACAATTATGGCTCGCTAAGAAATTCATTGGAATTGGTTCAATTGACTAACAGGCCAAATGCATGCACAAATTACAAATTTCTACTATGATTGCTTCGTGAACAAACGTCACTTCTTGATATCCCCTTTTATAAGCAATTCAGAAGGTAAATTGTATGAGTATCAGAACTTATCAAGAAAGCTGAAATTCGCATTTTACTTCAAATATTTTATATAGAGCTAATACTCATGAGATGCAACACTGATATCGAAACTCAAAATTTTATTTCCATCATATCCAACTCAAGGTACATGAGCATTGAGAGAAAAACTATGCCAAAGCACCGAAGTAAATTAAATAGTTAATTCCAAGATTGATAAAGGATACCTCTAAAATGGTTTTTTTTATTATTTTATTATTTTAAATCCTCATCATCAAGCAGCTAGCAAAGGCATAAATTAATATACCAATATATTTATATATGCACACACACATATGGAGGGGTAGCTAAGTAACGTAACTTACATTAATTATATATAAAAATTTAAGATTAGTGACTCACATGTGTTTGTAGAAGACAGTAAAGGGACCTATAGCACCAAAATAGAAGCCCACATAACAACCGATTGAATGATAGAACCCCCCTCATAAGAAGATTTTAAACCTTAAACATCACAATGAAATTCTTTGACCTCTCTCTGCAAAAATAACATCTCTCCCCAACAACCAATCACCATTAGTTCCCCCCAATTAACTCTTCCAATCTCTGCACATTAAGACTTAGCTTCTTCGCAAGGAAACTCACCCATAAACACAAATTACACAATATTATTGCTCTCATTGGATATATACGATATGTATATTTGAGAGACAAGGAACCAGATCCAAGCTTGATGCATCTGAATGATGATGGCAATGGGGTCCAAAACAAGTTTAATATTGGATCACCTAGGCAACTAGGCACTAAGGCGTGACCAACAACCAGCTTTCCATGCAATAGCATAGCCACATGTAGAGCCAGGGGGCCATGGACCCCTAAAGTCTGAAAGATTTCCCACGCTATGTTATTGTTAGGGACTTAGTGAAAACTTTTAAAAGCGATGTTAATTTTACAATGGTTGTTGCACACAACCATACACACACTTCTATTTTGTACTGAATTAGTTTTGAATTGAAATTGTGACTTAAAATCATAATTTAAGTGCAAAATGAGAGTGTGTATATGGTTGTGTAACAACCTTTTAAATACAACGTTGGGTTTATTATAACTTAAAATTTGTAATAGCAAAGATATAGTCATGATGGAGTGATCATAATTGGTGGCCCCGGATGTTTGTTCATGTAGTGACAAAAAAAAAAAAAAAAAAAGCTTTCTTTTTAGCTTTTGGTTTCATCGATTAAATTAAATAAATATTAGTTAAGTGTCCTCTTCATTATACTTTAAAGTTCTTTTTTTCTTTTGTTTTAACGGCCAAAAAAAAAAAATAAAACAAGGTAGGAGGTGATTGGTGAAAGATTTAGACTTTGTTTAGAGTCTTTAGACGGGATCACAATAGTATCCCACTTCAAAACACTAATGGCCTCTTTGGATTTGAGGGGGGAGAAAGGGGAAGTAGAGTAGAGTTGACCAGAAATTAGTCTAATATCCAACCAACTCTACTCTACTCGTCTCTACTCCCCCTCGATCCAAACAGACCATAAATGTTTTATACATTAAGTTCTTATATATGATCATAACATAAGTATAGCAACTAATCTTAAGGCTATAAATTAATGAGTCAAGTTGAGTATTAGTAGTTTATGATTGGTTCATATAATTTTATTTTGAACATATATTGAGCTCGAACTTATTGTCAAATCAAATTCTTATTGTTTATTTTGTTTCCTTGTTGAGAGAACTTGATCAACATATTCTTTCTCAATATATATAGTAAACAACAAGATTAAATTTTTTTTAGTCTTAAATAAATTTATGCTTGAAATTAGATTTATCAATCTTGTATTGTTAGAATTAAATTTATAAAAAAAAATTACATCATCAATCTTGAATTGTTAAGAATTATACATAATTTTTACTTGAAAATTGAAATATTGGACTGTTTATATTATCAATAAATTATAAATTATAATTTGAAATCTTATGATTACAAATTTATACAAACCAATCTTAAGTCTATATGAGTATACATTAGTACATGTATACATATAATTAAATATATAATGTTATATACACTCAAATCAAATCTCATACCCACGATCTTGTTCATGAATATATTATTAATGTTTGAGCTTGATTCGTTTAATAGTTAAGTCTAACTTAGGTTTAAACTTAGCCTGTTTGCTAAAAGAAATGAACATAACCAAAATTTTCCCAAATTGAGTAAGAATTGTTTAAACAACTCAATTCAATTCTAGTTGTAGCCCATCCTTCATATTTTCCATCTCATTTTTAACACGGAACGAAAATGCAGTAAGGCTGGATAAGTTAGAGATTAAAAAACTCTAGATATGTACCATACCAACTTCAGATTACAACAATTGGCCCATGAGGTTTGCAGGTTCACATTTGATAAGCCCACACTGTTGGCTTACTAGGATTGTGGTACCAAGTCACTGATCACTGAACAGATCAAGTTTGCCACTACCTTTACCTATGCTCGTTAGTCTTTATATTATTGGGATCAAGCATTTCATGCCTTAAACAGTTGATGAAAGGCACATCACAAGTGTTACACTCACACAAATATGCCAAAACTAAACTTTAAAAACCATATTTTTTCTACCAAGCTAACATTAGTTCTAATATTAAAAAAATTCAAATGATAAATATAATCATATGCCAATCATCATTCTAGCTATGAAACTTTCACTTTCCATTGCCTTTAATTAATGAAGGTTTTCATTGCCCTTAGATAATATGTATGTTTACTGGCTTGGATTAAGATCCCATTATTTAGAAATATGAAATTGTCGATCATCTTGATTTTATGTTTTTTTTTAATTTTTTTTTTAATAATAATTTTCAGTTTCTAGCTTGTACTAAATATATCTAGGACATGGACACATAGTAAAACTATCACAACTGGACCACGAAACAATCTAATTACTTTAGCATTATGCATAGTCAAGTTAAACATTCTATATCAAATTTCAAAATGTGTTACTCGGTAAAAACTTTTCTCATCAATTATTAAGCACAAATTGGAAATTGCTGAATATTTTGGAAATCAATTCCATGTGTTGCTAAGAACTTGAATCTCCTGCATGATATAAGAAAGGGGGGGGGGGGGGGGTGGGTAAAAAAAACCATCATTGTTTTTTGTTTCCTCTTTATCTATGCTTAACAAGATTGTTGAGATATCTTGCCTAGCCCATTTTTTTAGAAACGAAGTACTATGTTCGCAACATTTTTACAACAAATCTTAGATAGTAAGTTATTATTAATTTTAATTTTTTTTTATTGGCACCAAGTGTCCAGAGCAGAGCCCCGACAAATCCCGAGGTTGCACAAGCCCTTAGCAAGGAGTTTCCTGCAAGTGCACCTTGGGTAATTCAAGGGGCAATTAAATTCCCCAAGTCTGATGGCCCCAAGGGAGTGAATGCATGCATGTCTGCTAGAAGTCTGGAACCCAAGACATCCAGGTTTCACGGCTCGTCCCAGAGTACACCTGACCAATGCACCACACCCCTCGGGGTTTATTATTAGTTTTAAATTAAAATTAATTTTATATCCACTACTAACAGCCAATATTAATTTATCATTTAAGATTTGATGTGAAAATGTTGTGTAATGTATTTCTCTTTTTTTTAAATGGTTCTAACAGATATCTCAATAGTCTTGGGCTGGATTTGAGATTAAGCAAATGGCAAATAGCAACTCGTTCATTAGGCTAACTTGGGCCGAGCCTTATTGAACTCTATTGGGTTTGCTGTATTACTCTCTTATTTTCTTTTCTTTGTTTTTCTTCACATACCAACGCAACGGTAGAATATATATATATATATTCTTATGTCTAGGGAGCAACTATATATTTTTTGTTGGATATATTTCAAAATAATTTACTTTTGTGATTATGTAAACAAGAACAATGCACAAATCTAATTATAAATAAGAACATGATTAAATTCAATATATAAAAAGAAAATTATACAATAATTAAATAATTCTTGGATCAAATGCGTGAATAATGAATGATGTAGAACTGATCAAGTCTTGTGTTTGACAGAATTTCTTTAAAGCAGATTTCACTCCTCACACATTCAGTAGTGCTTAGAGACTCATGGATGTTACCTCTCTAGATAAAATAATCAAAAACACATACAAGAAGCACTATAAAATTCATGCTAAACAAACTAAATTATGTCTCTTTCTCTCTTTTTGATTCTATGTTTATGCACAAAAATAAATTCTCTCAGAGAAAGTTTCTTAGTAAAAAAAAAAAAAGTTTTTATGAATGAGGCACTATTAATATATACATTAATAGTCTTGTAGAACTGATCAAGTCTTGTGTTTGATAGAATTTTCTTAAAGCATATTTCGCCCCTCACACATTCAATAGTGTATAGAGACTCATGGACGTCTGCCTCCCAAGGTAAAATAATCAACAATACGTACAAGAAGCACTACAAAATCCATGCTCAATGAACTAAATTATGGCTCTTTCTCTCTTTTTGATTCTATGTTTATGCACAAAAATATATTCTCTCAGAGAAAGTTTCCTAGTCAAAAAAAAGTTTTTATGAATGAGGGACTATCAGTATATACATTAGTGAATAGATACATTGTTCAAGAACAACTGTTATGCACAGACTTTTTGACTAAAAAAATAAAATAAAATATTAGTATTTGGACTAAGCCCAATCCAATGTCTATACATGCGTAAGCCCAATCCAATGTCCAACTCATGAGCATATAAAGTCATATATTATCTCTTTCCTTACCTTTGTGGGGCTCAATGATTTTCACCACTTTAAATCCATGTTCAACTAAACACATTAAGAGTCAATTTCTTAATATTTTTAAACTAATATAAATAATTCCATAAACTCTGGGAACATATTTTCTTCTTTTCCTATCTTCTACCTTTGTGGGCACTAGGAAAATTACAATTGATCATTGAGGAATTGACATAATAGATAACATTCACGAAATATGTTATGAAAAGAAATCTATAGAGCTATGAGTTTCATAATAAATCAAGTCTTTTGTTGTTACATAATGAATTTGGAATCAAATCTAGTCTAGGATATTTACCCCCAAAAAAAAAAAAAATTGTTATTTTTGCTTTATGATAAAAAAATAATCATTTTAGAACCCCTTTCCCTCTCCCTTGTGTGTGTGTGTGTTTGTTTCTCAAAAAAAATAATCATTTTAGAGCATACATTATAGGTTCAAATCTTATCATATATGTGAGTTTCTATTAGTTGAACTAGTAAAGTTTATTATCATTAAATAAGAGATATGAGTTTCAAACTCCAAATAACTTATAAATCGATTGGTGTCTTAATTTGATGATAAAGAGTAATTATCATGAAGAGAAATCTTATCCTAGTAAGAATTTACTTTCCTTGGTTTTGAAAAAAAGGCTATACATCTTATTATGGCAAGAATTTAATTTCTTATTCTTCATTTTTATTGCAAATACCGAAGTTATATTTTTTCTTTAAAAAAAACTCTCAAGAAACAATACATTTGTTTACCAAATGCGTATGGTATTTGAATATGGGATAAAAATGAGTAGTTTTTATGTGAAGTAGTGGGTTTTTTTTTGGAAAAAAGTAATTTTTTTTATTTTATTTTAAACATAATTGAAGTATTTGAATTCAAATAGATAACAAATTCAAATAGGCATCATAAATTTGAATATAAATGAGAATAATGGTTTTTTTTCCCCCTTTTTTACGTGAGATAGTATTACTCTTTTTTCATTTTTTGTTTTTTGTAAGAAAAAAAAACAAAAAAGTATGTTATTTCAAAATTTGTATAAGGATATTTTGGTATGCCAAAAATTGAAGATGAAATAGGAGAATCCTCTTATTAGTAGTAGTAGTAGTAGTAGTAATAGTAGTGTATAGACACACACACACACACACACACTAGACTCATCACAAGCGCTTTGTGCGTATAATAATACTCTTTTTATTTTATTTTATTTTTTTGGTTTAGTGTTATAATACTTAAAAGTGATATATAAATAATTGTGTGTATTTATTTATTTATTTTTAAAGAAGGAGGTAAGGTAATGTGGAATAATGTTTAAAAATGTTATAGAGAACCATAAGAAGTTGAAACCAATAGGATATTTGAATTTATTGATTGTGATAAATAAAAAATTTTGAGATTTGAACAAAAGAAATATGATATACGTTAGTGTGGATAGATGAGGATTTGTGATAACGGTATAGAATTTGGATAACAAAAATTTTGGAATGTTTTAAAGAATTAAAAAACAAAAAACTATAGAAATTTCGGGGTAAGAATTAGTAGTTTTTATGTAAGGTAGGGGGTTTTTTTTTTGAAGAAGTAATTTTGTATTTTTTTTTTATAAAGATAATTGAAGTATTTGAATTCAAATAGATAACAAATACAGATAGGAATTAGACATTTGAATATAAATGGGTGGTGAGAATAATAGTTTTTTTTTTCTTTCCTTTTTGTACGTGAGATAGTATTACTGTTTTAACCTTTTTTTTACTTTCTTTTTTGTAGGGGAAAAAAATTTAAATTAAAGGGTATGTTATTTCAGAATTTGTATGAGGATATTTTAGTACGCCAAAAATTGAAGGCGAAATAGGAAATCCTCTTATTAATAGTATTAGACTCATCACACGCACTTTGCGCGTACAATAATGCTTTTATTTATTTATTTATTTGTTTTTTTGGTTTAGTGGTATAATGCTTAAAAGTGATATATGTATATATATATATATATATATATAAATAACCGTGTGTATTTTTTTTTTAAAAGGAGATAAGATAATGTGAAATAATGTTTAAAAATGAGAGAATCCTAAGAAGTTGAAACCCAATGGGACATTTGAATTTATTGATTGAGATAAGAGTTGTGATAAGTACCAAAATTTGAGATTTGAACAAAAGAAAGATGATATACATCATTGTGGATGGATGGGGATTTGTGATAAGTGTATAGAATTTGGATAACAAAAATTTTGGAATGTTTTAAAGAATTCAAAAAAGAAAAAAGAAAAAGAAACTTTGGGATCAGAATGAGTAGTTTTTACTTTTTACGTGAGGTATTTTTTTTAGAAGAAGTAATTTTATATTTTTTTATATGAAGATAATTAAAGTATTTGAATTCAAATAGATAACAAATACTTATAGGAATTAGGCATTTGAATACAAATGGGTGGTGAGAATAACAGTTTTTTTTCCCCCTTTTGTACGTGAGATAGTATTACTGTTTTAACATTTTTTACTTTTTTGTAGGGAAAAAAAAAAAAAATTAAACTACAGGATATGTTATTTCAGAATTTGTATGAGGATATTTTGGTATGCCAAAAATTGAAGATTAAACATGAGAATTCTTTTATTAATAGTGTGTGTGTGTGTGTGTGTGTGTATATATATATATTAAATATAATATTTTCAAACCAAATGGGGTAAATCAGCTTAAAAAAAAAAAAAAAAAACCAAATGGGATAAATCATAGGGAAAAGGTTGCTAAAGTACCAAACTAAATCAAACATTTTCCTAAGATTTACAAATGTTGCTTCCAAAAAGAGGGGAAGGGGGGGAAGACAATTTTTTTTTTTTTGGGAGAAAATCAGCAAAAGTTCTAATAGTTAAAAAGTAAATAAAATAAATATAACAAGCTGTTCTAGAGGTCATGATCATGATTCATGAATAATCAATCACCACTCTAGCTAGCGATGCAACTCATGATTTTCCAATTTCCATTGCCCTTAGTTAATAAAGGCTCTCCAATTTGGTAATTTCTAATGGGAAATTTTATGATAAGGGTTTGGATTGAATTGATCAACCATGTAATAACATCGCATCAAACTTGTCTAGACTTGTCATGAGCCTTGTAACTTACTAGTTGGCACCTCATCCATGCCTCCACAGTTTAAATCACCCCTCGCCCCTTGTAACTATTGGGGAAAAAAAAAAAATCACCTGGACTAATGCAATTAATTCCAAGCAAAGTCAAGGTCTTTTGTTAGTTAGTGTATCCTTAATTCTAGTACTATTACGACCATCTCCTTGATTGAGCTCAAATCAAGGACTACCAATATTCCCTTGATTTTAGTCTCAATCAAGGATCCCTTTTCTTCTTAGGCCAACTATTCAAGCCTAAGTATTGAGGCCTTCTCATGTATATTCAGTTTTTACAGAAATACTGAAAATACACAGGTCAAATACAGCTCTTTCATACATTGTTTCTTTTTCTCTGTGTGTCCTCATTCATAAGCATCCTTGCTTTTCTTATTAGGTTTCTTGTAAGTACAAGAAGCACTACCTTGAATTACTTCAACATGCTAGGTTGCAACGACACGCCATTTTTGGCATCGTGTCGGTGTCCGACACGTATCGGACACCGGAACGGCCACGACGCGCTAGATTCCGGTGTCCGGCGGTGTCCCTTTTTTTTTTTTTTTCGCTTCTCCGACACGGCTCCGACACGGCGCCGACTCGGATCCGAAGCGTCCGACACGCCAGCAACGAAAAAAAAAAAAAAAATCTGTGCCGGCGTACCCTCTCTTTGACCTCTGCCCGCTGCCGCTGCCCTCGCCGGAGCTAGATCGGGCCGATCGGAGAACTCCATAGACGTCGACGCTGTGCCGGCGTACCCTGTCCCTTCCGATCGGCGAGCTCCTCCTTTCTCCTTCTTCTTCTTCTTCTTCTGCTTCTTTTTCGTTTTCTTTTTCTTCGCAGAACCACTGCCTTCTGTCTTCTTCTATCCATTTAAACTTTTATAATACTTTTTCATATATTACCTCTTTGTTTTGTGTGTCAACTGCCAACCCACGTGAAAGTCACTTTCAAACTTTCAACTTCAAATTTAAACTTTTGAGCACCATATATCAATGTCATGGTGTCATTAATATGCCATTGCTCCAAGAGAAAATAATTTATATTATTATTTTGACTATTAATTTTAGTATTATTATTAGTATTTAAACGTAGTTTATTTAAATTTTTGGTTTGTAATATAAATATTTTATGTATATTATTGTATTAATTTGGGTGTTAATTTATTTATTTGTAATTTTTACATAATTTAAATTCTAGACATAAATGTATTTTATATCTAAAAATATTAAAAAATATGCCTAAATATAAAATTTAATTAATTATTTAATCGCCGTGTCTCTGCCGTGTCGTGTCCTTATTTTTCAAAAATTGCCGTATCTCCGTGTCCATGTCCGTGTCGTGTCCGTGTCCGTGTCCGTGTCAGTGTCCGTGCAACATAGTCAACATGTTCAGGTTAAATTGTATACCAGTATCTATGCTGGCAAAGATGGATACATATAAAATTGAAATACATGGCGAAACGGTTAAGGCAAGTGTGGTCGATGATCCTGCTATGGTTGGTATTAAAATAGATGAGTTGGAGCCTTGGTTACAAGCTTTAGAAAGTCGTATTGTAGGACTTGATGTTAAGCTTGACAAAGCCAAGTTCGTGTTGGTTCTTTGTGTTGGGACTCGTTGCCTAATCATTCGCTCACGCATAGCAGAAGTTCCTCCTGAGGCTCTTAGGGTGCTTATGGCTGATAATACTATTTGCTTTCTGAGTACCAAAATGGCTGACATGAACTTATTCAGTTTAAGATTAAGATGTAGTACAGTAGTTCAACTTGGGTATTTTGCTTCCAAGTGTCTGAAGAAAGCCCACATAAAAGATTATGGACTAGCAGAGTTGGCATGTGAAGTTGGAATGGATATAAAGGAATCAATTATTAGTGAATGCCCTGACTGGAGTGCTGAATTTTTCACATTGGAACAAATCAAGAATGCAATCCACGATGCTTATACAACTTGTCATTGGGAAAAGGCTGTTGAATATGCTCTAGTCTAAACTTCTAAGAACTTGTCAACAATGGATTTGACAACATTGTATGCTATACGGGATTGTGTTTTTAAGAAATTTCTTTGTGCTTGGTAACTTGGGTTTATGTCGATGGATCTAAATAATGTTTGGCGAAAATATAACTTTGATCCTTATGTTTGGGATCATATTCAATTTGGTCCCTACGTTTTAGTAGCAGTTAATTTGGTACCTTTTATTTTTCAACTTGTAGGCAATTAATTTGGTCTTTACTATCAACTCACTAACGAAAAATGCTTACATGGCGCACAACTTGTATATTTGGCACACTTAAAGATAACCATGACTATAAAAATAATAATTAAATTTTTTTTTTACATTAAATAATTCCAGATCATCTTTTAAAATATATAAAAAATAAAAACAAAAAAGTCACTTTCTACTTGAAACTTCTCAAATTGTAAACATCTCACCACTACTCCCCTCTCGCAATGTCTTACTAGTCATATCACCTCTGATGCTCTACTCTACCATTATAAATTGCATTTCATCTAGAGTGTTAGATTGGGGACCAATTCTTCAAAATTCCCACCAAGGTTTTCATGATTTTGGTGTATACTAGATTGAGGACTTTTTTTTTTTTTTCGTCAAATTTTATTTTGCCAATCTAACCTGTAGTTGTTAGGTTTGGGATGGACATGTGAAGCTTGTAAGCTCTAGCTAGGGTAATAATTTCATGACCAACATGCCTTTGGTCAGGTTACGTGATTGTTTTGTTCCTTATAAAATAGGATAACATGTAACTAACCACTAAGCTCGGTGGTTAGTTACATGTTATCCTATTTTATTGTGGTCTAGTGGTCTTGGGTGATGTACAGGATGTTCTGAGTGTGAGGTCCAAGGTTTGAGTCCAAATATAGACTCACTTGGGTTACTTCCCTTAACAGCTCAAAGTTCATTAGTGTCCTTCGTGGGGCTGAGAAGTTATGGCTCACTGTAGTTCCCTACACTCTAGCAGGGCCTTGAACCCAACAAGTACGGTACTACTATGGTCACGCTTTGATAGGATTGTCATGTTGTTTGCCCACCTACTCTAGTTCATAAAAAAGGATAACATGTAGCTAATTCATAATTTTGAGTTTTGAATGCTAGTTCATAGGTATTCAATTTTTTTTTTAATAATTATTTATAAGATAAAAATTAGCTACAAAAATGGTTGTAACTTAAAATTACAGTCTTATTCAGTATTATTAACATTACTATATATTTTAAAAATATAACCATTGGATTGCAATGTTCTTTACACTCTTAATATACATATCAAAATATGCCAATCGGATATTTACTATATAATTTATAAGATTACATTTTATGCATAATTTTAAACTACAAAAACTTGCAATTTAAATAATTTATTAATGACATAGCTATTAATTTTTTTATTTTTTAGAAATTTTACAAGCGTGAAAAATATAAGAAGAAAATGTAATCCAATTGTGAATTTATCAAAATTTACCTTCAATAAAAAGATATTGAATAATTTCGTAGTCTTAAATTACAGCCAATTTTGTAACTAACTTTATCATTATCTACAATTGTTCAAATATATTATTCCATCTATTTTTGTTAAAATCATTATTGAAATTAGGCACAAGAGATGCATGCACTCACTCAAGAACGGTTATTATTATTAAACTCCTTTTAGTATCAAATTATTCTCATTGGACTAATTTCCAATATTCCATTAATCATTTTAAAGGATAGTGTATGGAATAATGGAAGCATTCATATTGAGAATAATTTCCAATTCATTCATGATGGGTTTTACCCCCCCACCTTGGATCCCAACTATTAACTGCAAATTTGGGCTTCTCTTCAATGAAATTTAGTCTTCTTCACAGGTGCGAGTTTGGGCCTCATTCTAATTATATTTATAATTTTACCATTATATAAATTTATAATTTTCTTTCACAATTTTTGTGTGATGATCTTGTTCATCCAAAATATTCGGAGTTTGGTAACAATGAAGCATATGCTTTGCACGTGCCAAGTGAGTTTTGTGGGGGGTTTTTTTTTTTTTTTTTTTTAGAATCATGCTTAGTGTTTTTATGACATTTTTTTTTTCTTTTTTTATGAGAATATTGTAACTTTATTAAGAAGAAGATAAATGTATACATTTTGAGCCACACAGACAATCATATTAAGATTCTCCTTTATCCAAATTACATAGCAGTCAAATCTCTAGGCATTTTGTTGGTGGATTTCCTTCCCTCTTCGGATGTGAAATTTGCACAAATCTAGAATCTTGCAACCTCTAGCATATCACTGAGATGATGCTGTAGATGGCAACTGGTGGGCTGTTTGAGCTGCTTCATCCAATGTCTTCCTCATTAGATTACAGCATTAGCCCACCAAGTTTAGGGACATTTAAAAAAAATAAATAAATAAATAAAACAACAACTTAATAATGGACAAAAAGTCACCAAATGAACCATGAGAAGTCCACCATGTTCCCTTACTTAAACTGTGATTCCAAATCCACTCAGCAGATCAAAGCATACAACTGCCTGTGCCTATGTTGCTTAGCAGCGTGGATAAAAGCTTGAAAAAGGAAAACTTTGAAAATATTATTAATTTTATTTTTAAATAAAATTTATAAATTGATGCAACAATGAATGCGATTAGTAACACATAAACATCATAAAACAAATCCCTTTATTGTTATTTATTGTACTTAATTTGTTAAAAAATTGATACATTAGTAAGTTAGATGTATGCAGTAGAATTTATGATATTTCTAGCATTACCAAAAAAAAAATATATATATATTTATTTTGTTAATAAAAATTAATCACACTCATTATTGTATTAGTTTGTAATATATTTCAAAGTACAAAAATTAAAAGAAAATACGAATCTTCACCATCACTGGACTGGAGATCAAGAATGATCATAAATCAATCAATTCACCTTTTCTAACATTGCAACTTTTGAGTTGAAGGCTCTCCTTTTTCCAATGGGACTATGCTATATGTATTATAGGTTGGATTCATTTGATCACTCAACTCAATGTAAATAAATCCCACCAATTCACCTAGACTTTCTTATGCAATTAATTCCTAGAGAAATGCAACCCTGGACTCCGCATATAAATACCTATGACCGTGCAAGTGCATTCGTTATGAGTTTTCTTTCTAGTGCAGGAAGCACTTGTTTGAATAAGTTCAACATGATAAACCACTTACCAGTGTCACTCCTGTCAAAAATGGGAAACTATGAAATTAAAATACATGGTGAAAAGGTTAAGGTTAGTCTAGTCAACAATACTGCTATTGTTGGTGCTAAGATAGATGAGTTAAAATCTTTGTTACAAACTCAACAAAATCCTGTTGTTGGATTGGACTTTTTAGGGTCCGTTTGGATATAGCTTATTTGACTGAAAACTGAAAATACTGTAACAAAATAATTTTTAAATGTGTAAAAAATTACTATTCACTCTTTTTTTTTACTGTTCATATGTCTTGGTGCACTGCTCATGTCCCCTGAACAGTGCACCAGGCGCTGCTCTTTTTTTAAAAAAAAAAAAAAAAAAAAGAAGTTGAAATCGCAAACGCGTGAATGCGGACGCTAGACCCAAACGAGAACTAAGTTTGTAAAGACTAAAGAAACTTCATATAAAGGAAAGATTTTGGTACTGTGTCTTGGGACTCGTTGCTTGATAATCCAATTACACAGCTTGAACTTTTTTCCTAGAACTATCGCGCAGTTTCTGTCTGATGAGACTATTTGCTATCTGGGAACCGGAAAGAGTGAGATAGTTCAAGAGCTAAACCGCCACAAATACTATTATCTAAGCGGTACAGGAGAGGTACCTGTAAATTATAAAACAGGTGTTGAAATCGGCTATTTGGCTGCTAAAGTTCTGAAGAAAGCCAACATCGAGAAGTCTAATTTAGTGTCTTTGGCAGAAGAAGTTGGAATGGATATAAAGGAGCCAATCAGCCGATGCCCTGATTGGAGTGCTATAGTGTTCTCAGATGAAGAGATCAAGTATGCAGTATACAATGCCTATACTTCCTATGTTATTGGGAACAAGCTCTTACCTTCAGAGATACAAATCATTCTCATTCTTCATTGATATCCATGAATCTAGGACTCAAATCTTCAATGGCATCCATGTTTTGAGAGAATTCTCTCGCCACACTATGCACTGAATTAAAGAATACTCCTGTAATTAACAAACAAATGTACAAAATATCAACTATTATAAATATAGAAGAATGAATATTTTTCATTAAAAATAAAAGCTGAAAATTTGTATACCAATATTGTGCTTATCATATATAAGAATTACAACAAACCAATATATGATCACGAGAGATGATGACCCAATTGATAAAGGGTAGTTTCAAGCTAAATATTTTTAAGAAACAGTTAAAGTGTATTATACCTATACAAAGACAAACTTTCAATTATCAAAATTTTATCTCTAAAAAAAATATATCAAAATTTTCTATCCCTATGACAATAAATTTTTGACAATAAATTCTGACTGCAAAGTTGAAAGGCAAAGATTAAAACACTACAGTTTAAATACAATGAGGACCTAAAAGCATAGAATTCAAGCAATGTAATAGTAAAATAGGGATTTTATACATCTGGATTTTATCCATACGAGCTTTAGCAAGCCAATTTATTGACTCAATCATCTTCTTTGGTTTATTCCTTATTGTCTTGTGCTTAAAACTGTTTTCCTCTTTTCCTTTATCTTACAAATTTCACCTTATAATTTTCATTCTTTTTAGAACAATCACCATCCCATCCACTGTCCTTTATTCTGAATCCTTATTTCTCTCTCAAAGACATTTTAATATTTTGAAGCATTCTGTCTTTCTTTTCATTTTTATTTTAGTATATACAGAAGATTGATTACCAAAAATGGGCAAAAGGTATAGTCTTGATCTCTTAAGTGGATTATCCATAACAAACAAGACAACATTTTCGATAGAACTAGAACAGGAGAGATATGGGGAATACCTGGAGAATTGACTGAGAGAGAAGAATAGAATAGAAGTCTTAAAAATCTTCCAAAGATCATTTCCACAGTATTTCCTTGTAGCAGGTCTCCATATATCATTAAGTGATATCCTTGATAAGAGAATAGGCCTGGGTGAACAATTTTTTTGTTACTTGGTCATTCAAAGGTTGCTTTTCACTTAAATAGCATCTGATTAAAAAGAAACTTCAGAAAACAAAATGCTAACATGGCATGAATATGCAATTACAAAAGAGCTTCAGTTCCCAACTAATTTTTGGTCCAACAAAATTCTTAACTTTCTAGCTCTCTGTCTTTGCATGGAAATGCCAACTTTTGAAGTGCACTCATATCTGCACTATTAGTTCAGCAAAAATAAGTATTGACAGTTTAATTTTCTTAAATCAATCCAAAAATGAAATTCTAGAAACTACAAAATAATTTTATTCTTTGAACTCTGAGAGAATCCTAGACCCTACCCCACCAATGGTAGCGTGAACAAGGAGTTAAATGCAGAACCTCCTTAAGAGATAGGCACTCTAACAGAAATAGAACTTCCATTTTTTTTTTTTTTTTGGTCTGTAAATGCAGCAATTTACATGAAAATATCTTTATCTAGTGAAAGAAACCAAGTATAATTAAGGCATAAGACTTTAATTTTAAACTGCAACACTTAAGTTAATTCTTTGTTTATTTTAAGGAACCCAATATTTGGATAGGTTATTCTCCTTAACAGGATGAAAAGCAGCAAATGAGAGGCCAACATGATTTCAAATAATTAAAAATAAAATAAAAAATAGACCACTACAGCCACATTATGAGAAGAAAGGGATATAATTGGTGCCAACCTCTTGTAAAGTTCAGGAGCATTACTGTCACTATCAAGCTCATGCAGTGTTTCAGGTGTGGGTGGAATTAGTCCACTCCATGAAAGCAGTTTCCTCAAGAGCCTTCCATGAGGACCAACTGGTGACAAAATCCCTTCATAACAACTTACCGCCCTCTGCGCTGCCAGCCAAATAGGAAGGTCTGTATCTGATAATTGATCCACTCCTAGCAGATCATCAGAAGCATGTTGATTATTGAGAAATAATTGCTGAAAAACTGAGAGCTCTTTAAGCCAAAGCTTTGTTCTCTTGGTCCACTCTTGTACTTCTTCTGTCTGACTAGCAGTTCTCAAAGCCTGTTCTGCAGCAGAAGAGAAAACATCCGTCAAAACTAATATGGACAATGATTGAAAAGAAGAACACAAAATGAATGTTTTTAAGAAACTAAAAATTTTAATTGCATCAAAGCAGAAATTAATATCAATTGGAAAGAACCTACAGTTCCTTTTCAATGTAAAAGACCTTAGGAAGATTGTTCTGACTCATCAGAATTAGTTTCACACATTTAGTGCTTATCATACCAAGCTCGTTTGAAACTACTAACAAGCCATGCGGTTCATTATGCAGTCACATTTATCAGATGCATTTAACATTTGAATTATACAGTTTTCCAAGTCAGGTCAATATAAAACTATGACAGGTGCTGTAATCATGCAAAGACAAATAATTACCTTAACATAAGCAACCAAAGTAATATGGTTTCATGCAGCGACATAAAAGAGTTTTGCCCAATCTATGGAAATTCTACGGATAGGTCAATAGAAAATTATGACAGACAGTATAAACATGCAAAGCCATGTAATATAATTAGCTAAGATAAGTAACCAAAGTACTATGGTTTCAAGTAGAGACAAAAAAAGTGTCTGCCAAATCTATGGAAATTCTACTGATAAACATTCAACCAAGTTAAAAAAAAAAAAAAAAGGTCAGTATTCATCCCTGAAAAAGTTCTATATGTGAATAGAAGAGTTGAAAGGAGAAAAAGATTAAAACATGTAGCACTGGGAAGTTTCACGGACCAGGGAAGCAGAAAACAGTGACAGCATTTTAAAAGCTCATTCCTTGTTAACAACCAAATTGCACATATGTATCCATATGAGTATGTTGGTACATGTAAATGTGTATAAATGCCAGTTTCTAATTTTATCTTTTCATGCAAGATAAATGCCAAATTAATGTATTCTCTATGAGATTTACATATTCAAGAACCATCAAAAAGTTTAACCATGAGACTGCCTCATAATGGAGGAAACTAAAGTTATAAAGAAAGAGAAAAAGAGTTACCTCATTTATCCAGGTTCCAAGTTTCCCTAACGGTTTTGGGAAGAAGCTCTTACCTTCAGAGATACAAATCATTCTCATTCTTCATTGACATCCATGAATCTAGGACTCAAATCTTCATTGGCATCCATGTTTTGAGAGAATTCTCTCACCACACTGTGCAATGAATTAAAGAATACTCCTGTAATTAACAAACAAATGTACAAAATATCAACTATTACAAATATAGAAGAATGAATATTTTTCATTAAAAAAAAAAAGCTGAAAATTTGTGTACCAATATTGTGCTTATCATATATAAAAATTACAACAAACCAATATATGATCAGGAGAGATGATGACCCAATTGATAAAGAGCAATTTCAAGCTAAATATTTTTAAGAAACAGTTATAGTGTATCATACCTATACAAAGACAAACTTTCAATTATCAAAAATTTATCTCTAAAAAAAATTATCAAAATTTTCTATCCCTATGACAATAAATTTTTATCACTAAATTCTGACTGCAAATTTGAAAGGCAAAGATTAAAACACTACAGTCTAAATATAATGAGGACCTAAAAGCATAGAATTCAAGCAATGTAACGGTAAACTAGGGATTTTAACAGTAAGTAGAGAGTGACAGGGGAGAGAGAGAGAGAGAGAGAGAGAGAGAGAGAATTTTGATTTTATATATGAAACTTTTTTGATCTTTAAAGTCAACCAAGAGAAAACAATTCATTACGCTACAAGATCGTTCAAAACTTTTTTGATTTTATATATGAAACTTTACTTGGACTTAGCTGTGAAATTTTTTAAGAGTAAAATAGTCTTTTTGCTATTTTTGAGGTGTCAAAGATTTAAGCCATTAGATTAAATCTAAATCTATGGCTGAGAATTTAGGTATTGGGCTTAGAAACAACAACTGGGTGAAACATCATATTCCTTCCTTCTCGTCAAAAGAGAAAAAGGCCTCTGAACGAAGTTCGAATTCCTTGCTTCGATCTCCGATCTGCTACTCCACCACCATAATTTCTCCTTTCGAAGATAAGCCGAAACCAAACCCGACCCACCCGAGTTGGTGTAGCTGAGACTCTGTGTCGTCATTGTGAAATGGGTAAATCAACGTCCTCTCTTCTTTTTATATGCAATCGTTTGATTATTACGGTAAGCCTTCCATTTCGTGCTTTCACTTCTCATCATTGTTCTACTATTAGAGAAAATGCGAAAACCCCATTTCAGAATCGGAATCAGTTGTTGAAATCTGTGAGAGATCACTCCAAATGTGGAACCTTTAAGAATCTTGATCATGCCTTAGGTCTGTTTGATACAATGCTTCACATGCACCCTTTGCCTTCCATTGTCGATTTTACTCAATTGTTGGGTGCGGTTGCAGGAGTAATTAAAGAAACTACAAGTGAATTTGATGGGCTGCTCTCACCAAGTCCAATCCGGAAAAGTCTCTTTCTATTAAAATGGAAAAATAGACCTTTCCTATTTTAGCAAGGCTTTGTATTATTAGATTTAGAAAATAATATTTTAATCTTAAAATGAAAATCTTTCTAATTTTTTTTTTTTTTAAGAATACTACGTATTTTAATATGCAAAGAGAAAATAATAAAAACATTTGAAGTTCAAATCTCGTTCTCTTATTGTAACTATTGAGTTATAAAATAAATAAATAAATAGATTTGTTAATTAGCATGATCATGGGATCCATATCCAAATTGTGGAAGTGAGTCCAAAAATATATGATCAAATTAAGCTACAAGATTTGGAATAAGTTAAAGAACAAACTTTGTGATGAAATGAGGTTGGCAAACTTGATTAATCTAATTAAAACACCATTTTTTTTTTTTTTGGAAAACATCAACCCATCACTATTCCGATTAAATTAGGTTTATTATTCACTAAACAATTCTAATATACTAGATACATTATTTATACAAATTATATATAATTTGACACTTAATTTATTAATTAAATATGTAATCATGATAAAATAGTTTATTCTACCAATGCAATGAAACTTGTGGACAATTAATTTTTTTTTTTTTTTTTTTTGGTTACAACAAATGGGTGCATTGGGAATTTATCAATCCAATAAAATCATGTTTGGTTGAAAAAATCATTTAATCCAACTCAATCTAACACATGCACACCCTTAACTCTTACACATTCTCTAATCATTCACATTCTCTTCCTTTTACTTGTTTGTTTGTTTGTTTTTCTAAATCACATTCTCTCTTAATCATCACTACTATTCCCTTCTCTTGGTCAAAACAACTTCCTGTACTCTCCTCTTGTCCCCCCACCCCCCCTCCTTTCTCATCCCATAACTTATTATCTTAATTTATATTATTTCATAATAGTTGGCGTATGAAAGCTCAATAGTGCAAAACATTATAACTTGTTTAGACCTCCAATTTTAAAATTACGAGTAAATTGCTTTTACTCTACTTAACTAAGTGTGAAATAAGAGTAAATGAAACGCAAAAAACCGGAACTACATTCCAGTGTGCAAACATAAACAATAAACAATAAATGTAAAGCAAAAAGAATAAGGGAAGAGAGATGCAAACATAAGATAACACTGAGATGTGTTATCGAAGAGGAAACCAAAGTAAAACACACTAAAACAGTTGGCATATGAAAGCTCAATAGTGCAAAACACTATAACTTGTTTAGACTCCCAATTTTAAAATTAAGGGTAAATTACTTTTACTCTACTTAACTAAATGTGAAATAAGAGTAAATGAATTGCAAAAGACTAGAACTACACTCTAGTGCGTAAACATAAACAATAAACAATAAATGTAAAGCCTAAAGAGAAAAAGAAGAGAGATGCAAACACAAGATAACACTAAGATGTGTTATCGAAGAGAAAACCAAAGTAAAGCACACTAAAACAGGGATTTTTTTTTTTTAAATAATTATAAAAACCAAACTATATTATTAGTTAGCCAAGGTTTGAAACTAATTTGGAATCTAACAAATTGAGTCCTTTGGACTCGATTTTTGGAATGGACTAAACTCAATTTCAACATCGTCTGAAGCTAATGTGGATACTTTGTCCACATAGGCATTGAACTCGAGTCAAACGAACTCGAGTTATGTCTAATAGAAATCGAGTCCTACGAACTCAATTTGGTTGTTCTCTACTTCAACATTTGCGAAAACATCCTTGTTCTTCCAAGCCCCAAAACCCATGAACAAAACCAAAATACAAAACCCAAAACAAATACCTGATCAGATCGCCACCTGGGTTTAGTCAGAATTGTCACTTGGGTTGCTTCTCCTCATCGCCTGGCTTGCTTGGTTCTCACTTTAGATCTAAAGCCCCAACTGCAACATCACTGGAGCAGCGGCAAGAAACACCCACATTAACTCCGACGTGTTTAGCCTCTGCTGCCATCGCCTGATTTCGCCGCCTGGGTTGCTTCGTTCTCTGGTCCATCGTTCATTGGGTATGCTAGGTAACGAAATTGAGTCCAGTAGACTCAATTTATATGTATAAAAATTGAGTCTAGAGGACTCGATTTCTACGTACAAAAACCGACCTCAATGAACTCGATTTTTGGGCCTACGTGGACACTTTCAGCTACTGGCAAAATAGGAAACTCGAGTACAATATATTCGAATTGTTAAAAACCAAGTATGTTTGAAATGTTGCCTAACTAATAATATAGTTTGGGTTTTATAGTTATTTTTAAAAAAAAATCCTGATGGCAATGCATCTCATGAGTTGGCCTAGTCGCAAGATGAGTCACGAGATGCCTTTTGGCATTTGACTCTTCAACTTCCAGTACGTACTTCTCACATGGCCTTTCGCGGGTTGTCCACTCACAAGTCAATCGCGAACTTCATGGTTCTTCACAAATCTTCACCAAACTCTCACACTCAACCCTTACATTAAATTCCACAATCATACAGGGAAATGATTGACTAAAATACAATTAAATTTGACATGAAATTAATGCCAACAAAACATAGTTGAAAATCATAACTTTACAGTGTACAATAAAAATAGTGCTAATGGTGAACTCAACGAAATAAGATCCTATCTATTTCACTAGAAAGATACACTTAAAGTTGGTGTACAATAAAAGTTGTGTATTCTTAATTAAGAAATAGATTCATTTCAAATGAAGATAATCATTTCAAAACAACTTCACTCTCTCTCTCTCTCTCTCTCTCTCTCTCTCATCATTTATTTTCTTAATTTGTTTTATTTCATAATAGTTGATGTGTAATAAAAATAGTGCCAATGATTAACTCAACGGAATAGGATCCTCTTCCTTTCACTAGAAAGTTACAGTCATTCTCTTCCTTTTATTTGTTTGTTTGTTTGTTTGTTTGTTTTTGTATTTTTTTTGTTTTTGTATTTTTTTTTTTTAATCTCACATTCTTTCTCAATCATCACCATTTCTTCCACTCTTTGGCTCAAAAAAACTTCCTACACTCTTTTTTTTTCCCCTCCCTCTCACCCCATCATTTATTATCTTAATTTATTTTAATTCATAATAGTTGGTGCACAATAAAAATAGTGCTAATAGTGAACTCAATTAGAAAGTTACACTCAAAGTTGATATACAATAAAAGTTGTGTATTCTCAATCAAGAAATGGAGAGATGATCATTTCCTTGAGTATGGAAGAACTAACCACCTTAGCATTTTTTGAAAAAATTTGGATGCAATTTGTGAAAAAATAGTTACACTAAAAGTTGTGGATGCAATTTGTGAAAAAATAGTTACACTAAAAATTGAGTATTCTCAATCAAGAAATAGATTCATTTCAAATGGAGAGAGGATCATTTCCCGACTTTGAGTATAGAAGATCTAATCACCTTAATATTTTTTGAAGAAAGTAGTTGGAAGCAATTTGTGGAAAAACAATTTTAAAATATAATTTGTAAGGACAGATTTAAAATTGGAAGAAAGAAAAAAGTTGGAAGCAATTTGTGGAAAAATAGTTTTAAAATATAATTTGTAAGGACAGATTTAAAATTGAAAAAAATGTTTTAAAATAATGTGAAAAAAGTAGTTGGAAGCAATTTTTTAAAATATAATTTTTAAGGACAGATTTAAAATTAGAAAAAAAGAAAAAAGTTGGAAGCTATTTGTGGAAAAATAGTTTTAAAATATAATTTGTAAGGACATATTTAAAATTGAAAAGAATGTTTTAAAATAATTTGAAACAAATAGTAGGAAGAAATTTGTGGAAAAATAGTTTTAAAATATAATTTGTAAAGAAAGATTTAAAATTGGAAAAAAGAAAAAAGTTGGAAGCAATTTGTGGAAAAATAGTTTTAAATTGGGAAAAAAAAAGTTAATGGCCCATGCAGGTCTCGAACCTGCGACCTTCGCGTTATTAGCACGACGCTCTAACCAGCTGAGCTAATCGGCCAGTTATGTTTAAACGCATAAAATAAATTTTGAAAACAATCAATATTCATCAATGAAACAACATTCGAATCGGATCTTCGGATCTCACCCCCGCAAAGTTTTTTTTTTTAGAATAAACGGCAGACCCTGCGAATTGATCCATTTATATGCTTCATCATCAGTCTTTCTTAACTCATCTTTGATCTATCTCAAAAGTTTATCAGATTCCAAAATTGCCCTTTGGAATGGCAGCTATTTACAGCCTCTACATCATTAACAAATCAGGTGGTTTGATCTTCTACAAGGTAAATATCTATGTATTTATATATATACTTTTCTGTTTGTTTCCCTAGAAAGTTCCATTTTTTGTTTTTCTGATAAATTTTTCTCGAGAAAATTGGAAGTGGGTATGATAGCAAACTGTTTGAATGGGGTGTATAACTATTATATGCTATGTTTGGTGGCTGAGACAATGTGGGAAATCAAAACAAGACTAATGGAATTTTGGGGATTGAGAAAGATTTGACCTTTTCACTTTGTAGGAGTCTTAAATAAAACAGATGGGTATTTTGTATATTTCATGTTTTTCCCCGTAAAAGTTTCAATTTTCCATGGAAACAAGCATAGTGTTAGTGATTTGCATATTGGGTATGTTTAATTTTTCTTTTGAATTATCTTTTAGACATTTTGGATCATGTGTTCCCAGAAAATTTTGACCTTTGAATGAAATACGATTCTGGGTCTGTGGTTATAGTGGAGATTTCCTGCAAAAGTGTTATTTTTCATAGAGAAAAGTAGATTTTTTTTTTTCCCCCCCTCAATGGAAATAGAGCTTGTTTGATGAAATCTCTGTGTGTTTGTGTTGGACAATCAGGATTATGGGTCTGCCGGACGGATGGACACAAATGATAGCTTGAGGGTAGCAAGTTTATGGCACTCAATGCATGCAATCTCTCAGCAGTTATCGCCGGTTGCAGGTTGTTCGGGCATTGAGCTTCTTGAAGCCGATACATTTGATCTCCATTGCTTCCAATCACTTACTGGTATGTTTCAATGTTAACTGATCGCCCTTGAGCATAGGAAAAAGAGTTGATGACTGTTGCGTGTAAGAAGCTAAGAATAGTTGTTGGTAATCCATATCTTGCTAATCTAATGAGCCTCATCCAATTGTTGATGGGTGCATATCACTCTTACGTTTTTTTAAGAATGTAATCTTCCCTTGGGGCCAAAACATATCAATAATCTTGCAAGTGCCAAGATATGAAAAAATATTTGATAATTGTGCATACAAGAGTTAGAGAGACTTTTTTGCACCTAGATGTTGCATATCTAATCAGCTTCATTGGAATGCAGACTGGTACTTTATTTAGTCATGCAGTTATTTCAAGCATTGCCACTTTTGTGGTTTAATGAACTGAAACGCAGTTGTATGGAGAAATTTATGCTGTGACATGCTAAAATGATTTTAGTTAGCAACGTATATATTGCAAGTTGATGTTAGATATTTATGACAATAGGGTGGTTTTTTGTTTATTTCTTCCATGGTCTGGAAAAGTGTGCAGGTTTGTGACATCAGTTTCCTTTTCACTAATGGGATCATCTCTTATGATGTTGGTGTCTTAAGAGCCACTTTTGAACATAAGATAACTATTGGGGGTTGCTCACAATCTAATTATTTATGTTATTGATTTCCATTGTAGTTTTTGAACTCTCTACCTAAATGATATGTACAAAAGGGAGGGAGGGGGGGGGGGGGGGGGGAAGCTTTTCACCCCCATGTAAAATGATGCTTCTTCATTGTCTTTTTGTAGTCACTTATGCAATTTATCATAAATAGTTGGATACTGGTAAATGGTTCTTATTTCAGGAATTGTTTTTTGTTTTATTACATTTTTAACAACTATGAGATGCATGACGTGAGGTTCGCTCCCTAACTATTGAATTTTAAATGTGGTCACATTTTGATTGCCACAGCATTCAAATTCCATAAAACAAATAAATTTTCAATTTTAAGAATCTATACCTCAGACGTGTATCCACATTATTTGAAAATTAACCAATAATAAAATTTAATCTATTAAAGATGTATCATCTGTTTCAGCATTGGTATATTTTTTGTCAAGAGCCTTGTAGCCCAAGTACCCTTTGTATGTTTTGCTTTTGCATTTATATGGGCCCCTCGTATCTGGTATTTGACGTTTGCAATATTACCATTAAGTTGAAATTCTCCCTCATGAGTAAAGGAGTATTCTTGGGTTTTACTACACTCTACTATACACTTTGGAAGTGAAATTTAACATGAGTTTATCTTAAATAATGAGCTTGTAATTGATGTTCTTTCTGGAAAAATTAGACTTACAGATTAATTGCTTTTTTGGCAGGGACAAAGTTCTTTGTGGTCTGTGAGCCTGGGACACAGCACATGGAAGCTCTCTTGAAAGTTATCTACGAATTGTATACAGATTATGTCTTGAAGAATCCCTTCTATGAGATGGAGATGCCTATACGGTGTGAGCTTTTTGATATCAACCTTTCACTGACAGTACAGAAGGAGCGTGTTGCCTTGTTGGGCCGATGATCTGCACTGAAACTTGGATCTGATTTGATCTTTTTTGATCTGTGACCTTCGCATGTACATTTAGCAATCTTATCTTCTAATTTGTAGAAGATACTTTATATGTGATTTATGTCACACTCTGATGCTAGTTTTTGAAAATCACTAAACAATTGAGGTATGTGATATTCAACAATGGAGAGGAATTCTTTGTACTGGAGTGTGCAAAAATCATCTTGTTAAAATTTATTAAACTTGTAGACTCTGTATGTGTCATGGCCTTCTCGGTTAGGTTATTGACTGTGCTCTGTTAGTCAAACTCAATCCTTTTCACATTAATGTTTTGCTGAAATGAGTCTAATAAGAGTGAATTTGGATTTTTTAAGCTTGAAATATTACTGCAGGATATACATCCAGCTAAACCTTTGCTCACACCCACTGAATAAACTTCCAATGGCTTAAGTTCATATCAGATATCAGTTTCACGAAAACAATGATTTTCGTAACATTATCTATTCATAATTTATTCCCCCATTTATATATTCATGTCTCTTGAAGGGTTTACATTTAGTTTCTTGAAAAAAGCTTCACATTGTCAAACCCAAAATCTTCTCCATTTTAGATAGTTAACTTCAAAATCAGGCTCCAACAGACTCTATCTTAGGCAAAAAGTTTGGAGAAGCTACAATCACTCTGCGTGGAGAGTGCTGTAGCTTCTCCAAATAAATATTTGAAAATAAAAAATTGAGGCCACAAGGAAAGAGAGGAAAATAAATGTGAAAAGAAATAATTTTAAATGACGATAGTTCATTGAAAAATGTAAACAAAAATAACTGTTTACATGCATGACTAAGTTGCTGGAGATGCAAGTATCTAATCCTTATATGAGTCTCTCATATGAAAGTACCTAAATGCCTCAAGAAAGGCTCCATGACCATGTAACAATCATCTATGCACTCTGTAAGATACTGTTTCAATGCCGGGTCAGTTGTATTGCCAAAGAAGCCTCCTAACTAAAAGATTTGTGTAGGTTGCATTATTTGTACCTTGCCCAAGTGATATCTGAGCCAGACCAAAAATGTCTGTTAAGGCCTTCATATTTTGGTTTAAAACTTTGTTACAATATCCATAATCCTCCACTTGACTACATATTTAATTGATTAATTCTTGGGTTCTTGGACCACCCAAAGTAGGGCAGATGAAAAGGGAGATGACTAATGTAGAAAGTATTTGAAGACATCTTGCCTTTTGGTTGGAAGAAGTGAAGAGAGTTTCAGATTAGCATTTATGGGATTGATAATTCAGTGCTGATTAGTTTAAATCGTTTATGATCACATATCTACTATGTGTATGATTCTTATAATAGAATGAAAAATGAAAATTCATATATATATATACACACACACACACACACACACACCAGTGTATCAGTTGCATGGTTGTCAGGTCAATAGGAAGTTCATTCATATAAAAAATGTTTTCCTCGGTATTTTTCAGATTGCATACAGAATTTTCAGCAAAATAACATTGCCACCAACAAGGGTAGGGAATAAACAAGAATGAAAGCCATCTTCTTGTTTGATTTAGATGAGAAGTATGAGGAAGGGGGGGGGGGGGGGGGGGGTGTGCTTATATTAATTACAATGACTCTATGCATTTATTGTTGATGGGCCGTAGCATTTATCATGTTAGCTTCAAATGTTCTTATTCTGGTTATCAATACAATGATATTAAAAGTTTACAGAATATTGAGGATAACTGCATCAATGCATGTAGGCAACTTGGCATAAACATGAATGGTTTGGTATCATATACATTTGTTCTCACTCACTAAACCTCAAATGTGACAACTGGATCTTCTAAGAGTGTTACTGAATTCTCCTCCTTCTGAAAAAGGAGTTACTGGGTTTAAAGTTTGAACTACTAGAGGAAAGGCTACTCATTGTCTAATAGTTATTGATATTGTTATACATAAGAGATATTATGGTCACTCAGTTTAATGTTTTCTTAATATAACTGAACGGTTTTTAGACCCTTAACCCAACCAGATTAACCTAGTTAATTAGCCAAGTGATTAACTTAGTCGAATTATGCAAATTTAGGTTATCACAAACACATAATCATATCAAGTATAAAGCAGCGGAAAAGTAAATAACACAATAATATGATGACCCAGGAAACCACACGGTAAAAACCTGGGGAGAATTTGACCTAGCTATCCTCAAGGTAAATTTGAATCCACTATCTTGAAAGAATCGAAGTTCATACAATAAGACTTACAAGCCCCCACACTCGACTTCTTATTGCTACCCACCAGTAGAATTTATTGACAAGACCACGTGCAAGCTCCAAGATCACGAACTCTTTCTTTCTTAGATTCTCCAGCAAGTACAAACACCCACGCTTGTTTTTCTTTAAGTTTTAATGGCAGCAACTGAGTTGATCATCAAGGTGTAGATAATATCTCCTCCTTGAAAACCCTAAGGTTTGTGTAAAGGAAAGCTCCTCTAGATCTCATAAAAGATTTACACAAAACAGCAATATGAACAACCTCTAAAACGTGGCTAGGGTTTGCCTTATATACCTAGGGTAAAAACATAAAACCCTAAACGTTTTAGGAGTTAGGGCTGAGTTGGAATTATGCAGTAAAAACGCATTTGACCCGATTTTCGATTTATTGAGCCTAAGTTTCAATCGATCGAACCAAGCTGAGAAGCACTATTAAATCCTGCATCAGCTTGTTCCAACTTTACATAAATATTACAACTTTGAGCACATTTAAACAAAACTAAATAACCTATTTTGATCATGGTTTGCCAATAATACAAATTAGAGTTCTAAATACATAAATTCTTAAATATTTGGAACCTAACAATAACTATTTGAAAAATAAATCCAAAAGTTATTTCCACTCATGAAGATAGATTTTGCATTTCATCAATTCAAACATTGATTTGCAACCATATATCCTTCAACTGAAACAAGTTAAACTTGGTATATATGTTAAGGTTTCCCATCTAAAACATATGATTCATGAGGTTCAAGTGAGATTGATTTCTCTGGTATAGTGACACCCTATTTAGTGTTTAACGTTTGTGATTTGAACCTCACCTCCGTAATCTCCAACTATATATACTACAACAAAAACAAAAACTTAGTGCCTAATTTTTTGAGATCGGCTATAGATTTTCAATAGATTAGTCAGAGTTGACCATATGTATTCTTTTCCTATCTATCTACAAAAAAATAAATAAAAAATAAATGTATGTTTCAACAAAGTCAAAGCAATGAATCAAGGCATATATATAAGACTGGTTTTTTTTTTTACAGCTATTTCTTAATACTCACATTGCCATTACCCATCACTACTGAGAAATGGATAACAAATATGTGATATCAAACAACTAGCAAAGACAAAATCATGTCCTACTATTCAGAAGATTGAACATATTTGTTTACACTTTTTGCAGTATCAAGGGTTGAGAGCACAGGTTTGCAAATATCATAGATTGAAATTGAGTCAAAGAGGGTACAGTTACAGTTGTAAGCTTCTATCCAAGCATTGTCCAAACTGAGTAATTTTCTTGTACTGCCTTTGTTGTGACAACTGATAAGTCGCTTCAATATTGGGTGGAATTTTCTTGAATTCTATCATACACATTTTGAAAGGAACTATTAGATAAGGGTCGGTGTTATTTTTGTTAAACTCTATGAAAGTCTGCAGAGTTCTTTGAGACAGGTTTTTTGATAGCTCAATAGATATTAGTGAGAGTTGAGGGAGGTCTGCTGAAATAGTACGCGGATCATTCTGTAAAAGTCTCAAACAAAAATCTGTTTCATCAATTTAGTAGCTAATTCTTTCCAAGATGTCATAGGGAATTTGTAGAGAAGGATATATGATAATGGCAGCCACTAACAGAAAAAGAGCAAAGACTGTGAGAGTGTAGGAACCCATTTTGGCTCTTCACAGAGGTTGTTTTTTAGGTAATGAAAGCTAAGGAAATAGTAGTGACTGTTGATTCTATGAAGAATGGTTTATATAGGACTAGTAAGTTGTTAAGAAGTTACTGAGACAATTTTCGAAATATTAGGTCACAATAGGTGTGGATATGCATGTTACTTAATTATTAAAAATATTTTTATTTATATTTTAAATATTTTTTAGACTTAAGAATTTATTTTTTTGATACAATACTAAATACATATTAATTCAAAAGCTATAATGGATAATAAAGCAAATTAATGACCAATAAATGATATTTCAAAATTAGATTACAACCACTGCACACCCTTGGTGCGATGGTCACTTTACAAGTATAAGTGCATGTGGGGTGTGGGGTGTGGGGTGTGGGGAGTAGCTTCACACACATATATACTTAGATTAAGTTAGAGTAGAATTTCTATTTTTTATAATAAAAAAAATACAAATAAAAAATAAGATCCAAATGAGCGAATAAAAGATGTTGACTACAAATTTGGTTGTAGCTAGGGGTGTTCACCAAACCGCATAAACCGCACAAACCGCAAAAACCGCACAAAAACCGCCCGCAAAATGGCATAACCGCACCGCACCGCAAGTAATAGTGCACCGCACCGCACCACACCGCATGGTGCAGTGCGGTTTGCGGTTTTATAATAAGAAAACCGCACAAACCGCACCGCACCGCACCCTCTCTATATATATTAATATATTTATTTATTTTTAATATTAAATATATTATTAGTAGTTTAATAACCCTAGTTTAAAAAAAAAAAGTTTAATAACCCTTGCAAGTATTAACTAGAAAAGCCAACCCAAAATAAAGAAAAACTAGCTCAGTAATTTAAAACTTGGCCCAAAAAAAGGGAAAAATTAGTTTTGGGCTGAGTAGAAAAAGCTCAAAATTTGAAAAATATACCGACTTCAAACCGCATCTTATATATAGTATCGTACATGTGACTGGAAAAATAAGGTGCGGTGCGGTTATGGTTTTGGCTAAACTCTAAACCGCACCACACCGCACCGCACCGCACATATGACCGCAAAAATAAGGTGCGGTGCAGTTATGGTTTTAGCTAAACCGCACCGCAAAGTACGGTGCTAAAAATGGCCCAAAACCGCACCGCACCGCACCGCGAACACCCCTAGTTGTAGCCTAAGTGATATTCAACTACTACTTAAAAAATTAATATCACTACATATTTTAAAATTATAACTGTTGAATTGCGCATTCTTTATATTCTTGATACACATGTAAAATTTTATGTGTATCGGATTTTATTTATTATTCAATCCTTAAACTTATTTTTTATGTATAATTTAAATTACAAAAATTTGAAATTTAAACATTTGATTGATGACATAACTGTTGATTTTTGATATTTTAGAAATTTTGCAAATATGAAGAACATAAGAAGATATTGTAATTCAATTGTGAATTTGTCAAAATTTATATATAATAAAAAATATTAAGTGGAATTATACTTTTAGGCTACAACCAAGTTTCTTTTTTCAAGATTTTTCCATAAAAAAATAATTTGATAAATGTTTAAGATTAAAATTAAAAAGAAATGAAATATATGAATGTCACCCTTGCATTTAATGTCACACTCACACCAACATTATATGAATGTCCCTTGCTTTCAATGTCAAGCAGGCGTTACTTTTATATCTCATCTCCGTTAAATGCAATATCATGCTTTCTTGCTTAAACGGCTTCTCACTTTGCTGACATTGTTTAGCTTTGGCTGTATACATATCGGTTACAGCTTGTTATTCTGTGAGAGTGGGGTAGCACATAGGAACATAAAACTAGGATTTCATAACAAGCTAGTGTCAGACCCACGCAATACATGGTTGGTACAATTGTGCCAAATGAAAAGACCTTTAGAACAAAAGGACTAAATCAATTGAAAGTAAAAAATAGGGTAAAATGCAAAACTGGTTTTCTAAGTTTCTTCAGATTTCATTTTAGTTCTCTAACTTTTAAGTTTATTTAATTATGGCTTTTTCATCAACTTTTATTATATGTTGTGGTTAATTTTTCAATTTTGTAAATTTTTCTTCAAATTTTTTAAATAAAAAAAAATTCAATTAATGATTGAAAAATATTTTCCAGATATTTTTTTCAAAAATTTTTAACAAAAGTTAATGGAAAGACCTTAATTGAATAAATCTGAAACTTAAAGGACTGAAATGAACGAAACCAAAGTTTGAGGTCTGAAATGAAATTTAAATAAAGTTAAAATGTCAGTTTTGCATTTTAGCCTAAAAAATATATAGATAAAAGTATGCGTATTGGCTATAGCCATGTTGATGAGAATTTCAGTGGCTCACCGAACAGGTGACTGAGGCGGTCGCATTATTCCCCAAAAGAAAGAAGGCTCCCTCTATTAAGGGCTTTTTACTTAGCAGAAATAGAATAGATATGTCCCAAAAATTTTAAACAATAAAAATTAGTTTTTATTTTTTATTTTTTTATTTTTTAAAGAGTAATGCTAAGGACACCATAAAAATCACAATTCTTTGAAACTAACTTATTGTTATCCACTATGTTTATCCATTCAACGCTTATCCTAATATATCTAGCTTTTAGCTCTTTTTACATGTTATTCGTATATAAGCCCAAAAAAATAAAAAAGAGTTCTTTATTAGTTATTTTTTGGCTTCCCCAACATGTATTGTACAAAAACAAGATAATTTTTTATTTAGTCAGCTAATTTTCTAAGTTTCTATCTTTTACACATTGTGTTACCTGTGTACTAATCTTTATAGCAAAATTAGATATGCTTCTAGGCCAGATGCGATTACAGTAAAATGTAAAAGATCTCTTTTCATTTATCACATAAACTTAATTATTAATTTTACATCTCAAAAGATGCAGAAAAATAAATATTTAATTAATAATAATCATATTAAAAATTAAAAAAATTATCTAGTTAATATTTAAATATAAAAAAGGTTCATATATAGTTGTCGTCTTAAGCCCCGAAAAATATATTGAGCCGGCCTTGAGTGGCTTGTTCTTTTCAATTAAAATGAGAAATGGGTTCATTGGTGAAGGAGGTCCAGAGTTGAAACCACTTTCACAGCTAGATATTGCTTTAGGAGTTGAGGACTCAAGATCAAGCATTGGCTTGTAGTCCCATTGGCCATTGGTTATTTGCCCTTAGAGCTAATTCCTTGAAAGACTGCACCACTAAACAATAAAATTTTTCAGACTCACAAAGTACTTTTATTACTTTGGACATTCTAATGACTTGAGTATAAAGCGCATGTGTATCAGTTGCATTTCTAGTTGTCAGGTCAATAGTAAATTCATTCATACAAAAATGTTTGCATCGGTATTTTTCGGGTTGGCATAGAGAATTTTCAGCAAAATAACATAGCCACTAAATAAGGGTAGGGAATAAGCAAGAATGGAAGCCATCTTCTTGTTTGATTTAGATGAGAAGATATGAGGGTGGTACTCATATTAATTACAATGACTCTATGCATTGTTGGTGGGCTGTAGCATTTATCATGCTAGCTTAAAATGTTTCTTATTCTGGTTATAGATACAATGATATTAAAAGTTTGCAGAATATCAAGGATAACTGCATCAATACATGTTGGAGACTTGGCATAATCATGAATGGGTTGGTATCATATTCATTTTCTCACTCACAAAACCCCAAATGTGAAAACTGGATCTTGTGAGAGTGCTGGTACTGAATTCTCCACCTTCTAGAAAAATGAGTTTTTGGGTTTAAAGTTTGAACCACTAGAGGAAAGGCTACTCATTGTCTAATGGCTATAGATATTGTTTGATTAAAAGAAGAAGAATAGTAACAGCCCTAAGTATATTTTGAAATCTTATATACATGAGAAATATTATGGTCACTCAGTTTAATGTTTCCTTTTTCTTTTTGCTAACCAGTTTAATGTTTGAGAGATGCTACGTCTACAACAATTTTACAACAAATCACAGATGGTTAGTTATTATTGGTTCAAATTTGAAACTAACACTAAGATTACTTTTTTGTCCTAACAATAACAACCAGTAACAACTTGCCACTTAGGATTTGTTGTAAAAATGTTGTAAAAATATTGTAGACATATCATTTCTCTTAATGTTTTCTTAATATAACTATTTGAAAAATAAATCCCAAAGTTATTTCCACTCATGAAGATAGATTTTGCATCTCGTCAGTTCAAATTAACATTGATTTGCAACTATATATCTTTAAACTGAAACAGATTAAACTTCGTATGTTAAGGTTTCCTATCTAAAACATATGATTCACGAGGTTCAGGTGAGAGTTCTCTGAAGTGACACCCTTTTTGGTGTTTTATTTCGAACCCCACCTCCCCAATCCCTGAATATCTATATTACAACAACAAAAACTTAGTCGCAAATTTTTTGGAGTTAGTTATATATAGATTCTCAACAGATTAGTTAGAGTTGTTGGGAATTCAACCGAAATTCCAACCTGCGAGAAACAAAAAATAAAAAAAATAAAGTAAATACACGTCAAAGAAAAAACAATCACACACACAAGACAATATTTACGTGGTTCGGCAATTTGCCTACGTCCTGGAGTTGCAGGAATTTCACTATTATCAGGAAAAAAATACAAAGTGCGGCTACAGTGTTTTTTCTCGCTCTTTAAAACACGACAAGATAAAACCCTAATCACCAAAAAACGGCTTTTATATCCTGTGCACAGGATTCACAATGGGCTACAAAACGAGTCACACAACAAAACAAAACCATAATCACCAAAAAACGGCTTTTATATCCTACGCACAGGATTCACAATGGGCTACAAAATGAGTTAAAAATTTTCTCGAGAGCATTGCCCCTGGACCCCCAAGAGATTTGTCCATGGGCTATGGCTTGGGCCCCTCTGCTCCATAAACTAGGCCTCAGAAAATCTCCTATTAAAAACTACACAACATTATTTGAGTCGGATCGGGTCATCAACTAGATTAAACATAAACTAGACTCCATAAAACCCAACAAGAGTTTGTCACATGTATTCTTGTCCTATCTATCTATTGAGAAATAAATATAAATAAATAAATGTATGTTTCAACGAAGTCAAAGCAATGAATTGAAGCAGATAAGACTGGTTTTTATTACTGCTATTTCTTAATACTCACATTGCCATTACCCACCACTACTAAGAAATGGATTACACTTATCACCTATGTGATATCAAACAACTAGCAAAGACAAAATTATTTCGTATTAATCATTTGAGTAATATATTTGTTTACACCGTTTGCAGCATCTAAGGTTAAGAACATAGGGTGGGAAATTTTATTGATTAAAAGTGAGTTAATGCTGTTACAGGTGTTAGCTAGAACCCATGCCCTGGCCAATTGAGTAATTTTCTTGTACTTCTTTTGTTGTGACAACTGATAAGCGATTTCAATCTTGCGTTGAATATTCTTGTATTCTGTCACACACCTGTGGAGAGATCTTTTTAGAGAAGGATCGGTGTGATTCTTGCTAAACTCTATGAAAGTCTGCAGAGTTGCTTGAGCTCGGTTTTTTGTTAGCTCAATAGAGATTAGTGAGAGTTTAGGTAAGTCTGCTGAACGAGTACGCGGATCACTCTCTAAAAGTCTCAAACAAAAATCTTTGTCTTCAACTTTGGAGCAAACTTTTCCCAAGATTTCATGAGAAATTTGTAAAGAAGGATGTATGATAAGGGCAGCCACTGACAGAAATAGAGCAAAGACTGAGAGTGTAGGAATCCATTTTGGCTTTTCACAGAGGTTGTTCTTTAGGTAATGAAAGCTAAGGAAATAGTAGTGACTACTGATTCTATGAAGAATGGTTTATATAGGACTAGGATGATGTTAGGAAGTTACCATTAGGAATCCATTTTGGCTTTTCACAGAGGTTTTTTTTTTTTTTTTGAGAAACGGAATAAGCATATTACTTAATCGTTATATATATATATATATATATATATTTATTTATAATTTATACTTTTAAATATTATTAAGCATTGATTTTTTATTTATTTTTAAACATGGAGTATTAATTTCGGAGTAATTATGGATAATAAATTGAATTTATGACTAATAAATGATATTTAAAAAATAGAATACAAACTAGGAATAAAATCTAAAAGAATGAATAAAATATGGGAAAAGTTAAAAAATTCCCTAATGGTTCGTTTGGTTGGAGGGATGGAAAATGCCCTAACACATGAGCATTTTGTCAATCAAGAAAAAGTTCATTCTCGATCACTCAGTTTTCACTCCATTTTGGGGAGAAAACATTTTGGTGGGCCCAAGGAGAAAACTCATGGATCTCACCATTTATTTTCCTTCCTCCTTACCCAACCAAACACACTCCAAAAAAGTTTTCCTTCCTAGTTTCTCTCTAAAGTTTTCCATTCATCATATTTTACCTCCAAACAAACACACCTTAAGTGCATTGGTTTAGAAACTTTTTTATGAGGAAAAAAAAAAGAACTAACTTTTTTAACAGCTTTTAATATTTCTCATGAAAATTGTATCAACTTTTTCTTAAAATGGCACTTGTTAACCTAATCCATAATTGATTTTATGAAAAATTAGTGGTAAACTTACACGATGCATGAGAATATATAATCATTTTGAGATGTGGTATAATAAATAATGTATAATTTATTCTCTAAATTTATTGTAGACAATTTATTTTCCCTAAAAATTAAACAATTTCTAAAAGTAATTTTCATCTCTCTATTTTAACAAATATATAATTTTTATCATTTTTGGCATTTTTGATTGATATTATTATTATTATTATTATTATTGAAATGGTCCATATTCTTCTAAATTCTAAATATTGTTATTGTGCATTTTTAAAGACTAAATTGGACTAACTTGGACGAAAAAGGACCAATGTGGACCAAATGCTGAATCGAAATTAGTAGACTTAACTCAAAAAATTATAAAAATATAGTGATGTAAAACCATAATCTGTTATAAATAATGTATTCTAATGTGATGGAAGTGGTTTGTTGTTAAAGTAACATTAATATGATTTGTTATTACATTAATATTGAACACTTGGATTTGTGCTAAAATACAAGAGTATGTTCAGACTACCAAATAAAAATTATAGCTAGATTGCTTTTACTCTAGCTTAAACAAAGTGCGGAATAAGAGTAAATGTGCGCAATGAACCAATAGCACTACCTTTAGCCATATTCATCCACAAACAACAATATATAAAATGAAAGCTTAAAGAGTAGGGAAGAGAGATGCAAACACAAGATAACATCAAGATGTGTTATCGAAGAGAAAACTGAAGAACTCAACCAAAAACCTCTTCACGACCCTCCCATTCGAAATTGATCCACTAGAGAATAAAGTTGGAGTATATGAATAACAAAAGACCCTCCAAGCCTAGTCTGCCCCCATGTACCTAAGCCCTCCAAGCTCCTGCTACCAACGAATTTCTCAATCTTATTTTCTCTAGCTTTCTAGATCTCACAATTCAGCCCGATTGCATCCGCCACTAAATGACTCTTTCTAATACTTCCCAACAACACCAAAATCTCACTTAACACTCAAAATTGGTGTGATAAGTGTTTGGGCTAACAACCTCTCAAGTATCTAGAGATGGAGAGGTAGGAGTTGAGGAAAATCACAAGGAAATGTGTAGATGATTGTGGGTATAACAATCTCAAACTATCAAGTGTATTTGCTAGGGTTTTCTCTCTGAAAAGCACTCCTTCCAATTCATGGGTAATGAGGATATTTATAGTGTGGATAAAGAATTTGGTAAAGCAACTTAACTTTTTGCCAAACAAAATGTTTCGTGGGTAATTCACTGGATGGCCATTCTTGCGAAACACTTGCGAACTTGGTAGCCTGGCGTGACTCTTCAGCTTCCAGTCATGTGCTTCACACGTGGCATTTTCGCGGGTCGCTACTCACGAGCTAGTCGCTAATTGCACTGATTCATCTTTTGAATCTTGATTCTTCACTGATCTCTCACACTCATCCCTTACAAAACCCATATACATACAGAGAAAATGATTGAAGAAATTACAATCAAATTTGGTACGGAATTCAAGCCAACACAAGCTAGTTGGAAATCACAACTTTACAAATATTTTCAACTAAATTATTATATATGCGCATGTGATTCTATGTGCTTGTTGAATTGGTACCATATAGAGAAAGTTGGTACACCACAAAAAAGCATAACAGGAAAATCACTTGCATGTAATATTTTATACAAAAATAAATATAAAGGGGAAAAAAAAACCTTTGCTAAGAGCTTTATTATCTCTATCTCTTGAAGTAAATTTAAATGAGATATTTTTCTCTAAGTAGAAGCTAAACTAGATCCTTTAACTTGGCCTTGAATACTACATTAGGATATGAATATGAATACAATGGTGGAATGAGATATTTTTCGAGCAAATACAAACTAAAAATAAATAAATGGTGTCTCTGCCCAAGATGTCTGTATTACATGTATTTTCTATTATAAGTTACATTTAGGTTCAAGAATGTGCAAAGTCATGGTTTTAAAAAGTGATGGTCATATCATGATTCATTATTGATAAATTATAATTAGTTTTAAAAACTCAAGATGTACCGGAGTTCAAGTCTTGTAGGGTGTGGGGGTAAGGACCAGAATTCAAGTCTTCTAGAAGGAGCTTGATGTTAAGAAGTTACTATATAAGAGCTTATGCTGACTACGATTTTATAGGTTCTGAAATTCAAGATGTACTTCCAAAGATTTAACTTGAATCTTATTGGAGTCCTAGTGAGATGATAAGGTTCTGAAATTCAAGATGTACTTCCAAAGATTTGACTTGAATCTTATTGGAGTACTAGTGAGATGATAAGAAGTTACTGTATAAGAGCTTATGCACATAAAAATTGCATCTTATGGGACTAATAAGATGTTAAGAAGTTGCTGTATAAGGGCTTATGCTGACTAAGATTTAATCTTATAGGTTCTGAAATTCAAGATGCACTTCCAAAGATTTGACTTTTCAGAAAATGAAAATAAGTCCTAGAATCAGTATAATAAGGTGGCCCTGGTTTTATAATACAGGTGCACCTTCTGATGTAATTCATCGCTTTCCATTACAGTTTTCTTCAGTTTTCTCCTCTCCCCACCTTTGTTTTTACATCCTTTCCAGCCACTGCTTGTCTTGGAACCACATATATTTCATATCCATACCTTCAGCCTAATTTAATTTAGACTCATGGACTGTTGAGCAACCAACTTAATTTGTTATAGACCACATAAGATTAAGGTTATATCCAACACTGACCTAGTGTAAAGTTAGTCTTGAAAAATTATTCTACCATAGATTCTAATCATGGCCCTCGTAGAGAGCATATTACTTTTTCAAAGAGAGCATATTATATACTTTAATAAATAGTACTATTAACAAAAATTAATATATTTTTTTTGAACATATCAACTTACAATATTTACAAATTTGAGAATTAAATTTTTTTTTAAAAATTGCGGGAAGCACAGGTTAATATCTAATATACATCTAAAAGCTGAAACGTAACATTTATTATTAATATACTATTGTTAAGTCATATCAGCGGTTATATCATAATTTTCTTTCCACCATTTCTTAAAAAATATGTATATAAATATTAATGTATGCAATAATGCATTATGCCTTTACTCATTCTCAAAACTAATTATAACTTATTAATCATGATATGACTATCACTTTTCTAATTAGTAAAGCAAGTAATTTTAGAATTTCCCCCATACTGTGGTTTGAATAATTTTAGAATTTGCTCTATTCTAATTAGTAAAGCAAGTAATGCTATAATATAAATGAGAGAAAATTCATTAGTACAAACCTGACCTGGCAAGAAAACCTCTGCGACATTCTTAATAGTTATTGCAGGTCATGATCTTTTTTTGTTGGATGATTTTTTTATATTGAGCTTTTTTGTTGATCTATTTTGTCAAGCTTTACTAGGCTCATATTTAGCGAGCGAGGACTCAACAATGTTAATAGGGCATTAAGTGTGTTAGGCTCATATTTCTTATGTATTGTTATTCATTTTTTTTTGAATAATGCCATTTTGAGGATATTTAAGCTGGTATTTGTCATTTGATTGTTGTTTTGAAATTTTTTGGTGTGTGTGTGTTTGTTTGGTTACCAAGAAATTGGCATGAAAGTTAAAAAAAAAAATGAAAAAAAAAAATAAAACACAAATGCCACATAAGTTGTAGATGTGAATCTTTCTAAAACCAGTTAAATATTTCCTTAATTATGATTAAGTGACATGTAAGCAATTCATTTGCCATATCAACATTTTTCGTGAGTTAGATGATCAATGATGACAAGGAGCACACTAAAGTGGGTATTTAAAATGTATAGATTAAATTGACATAGAAGTTTTTCTAATGACCAAAATGAAACTATCTCTAAAAGTCAACAACTAAAAGGAGAAATACTAATTATTTATCTTATTTCTATTGACATGAAACAAAATATTGTTTTCATGTTTGAAAAAATAAGTTATTATTCTATTTTTACAAAATTAATGAATAATTTATAATTGGAAAGGTTTTATTATGCGAAGCATTAATCTACCGGTACAAATCAATAATAATAAATCATTCTTAACAGTTATTGCAGGTCATGATCTTTTTCTGCTAGATGATTGTTTTTATATCGAGCTTTTTTGTTGATCCATTTTGTCAAGCTTTACTAGGATCATTTTGCTCCAAATAAATACTAACAAATTAAATCTTTTTTTTTTTTTTTGTTGAGGAAAAATACCAATCATTTTTATTCAAGTAATAGGAACATCAAAATTAACAAAACAATAAATATCTAATAGGACAGAATTCATCTAGACTAACAATAGAAAAGACAACTTAATCCTCTTAACTAAAACATAGGCCACAGAGTTGCTTTGCCTCCTAGTATGAGAGGAGGTATGAGCTCTAAGAGAGCACGCCATAGATGTAATTTCTTTAACAATATAACCAAAAATTGATAGAGAAGAATTTTCTATAATGAGAGAGTTGCAAAACACTTCCGAATCTCCTTCAAAAACTGACTAAGATATGCCCAATTTAGAGATAAATTGGACTGCCCTTCGTGTAGCAATAACTTCTAGCGCTACAACTAAATGGAGAAGGGGAATTTTTTCTAATAACGCAGCAAGCACCTCGCCTATTTCGTTCTAGACTACCACCCCAATCCTAGCTTCCCTCATTTCTTCAAAAACTGCCCCGTCATAAACAAATTAGTAATCTTAATTGTTCTCAAACGATGAGCTTAACACAAAGTATATGCCCTCTGGGTCAAAACAGACGTTTGACTGATTGCTTTATGGAGCATTCACATGGTCCTTAAGTAATTTCTTAACAAACTAGGTGTAGAAAAATGTACATATTTATCGCCTTTTTTATTTTTTGAGAAATTTTTTTGAAATCCTTAAATATAATTTTAAATTCTAAAAAGACAACCGAATACATTTTTGTTTTAATGAATGAAATGAAAAATTGTTGTAATAAATTAAAATGAAGAAATTTTTGCAATAAATTGATAACAAATATTTTTGAAATTTATTGCAACAAAAATTTCAAACTAATAGCTTATTGCAACGAAGTTATCATAACAATAATTTGATATTAATTATTTTACCACTATTGCAACGACAAATATGAAATTGCAACGAATATATCATTGCAATAATCTAATATCAATTATTTTGTAATATATCGTAATGAGAAAATGAAGTAATTATCTATTACAACGAAGATATTATTGCAATAATTTAATCCAACTTATTTTGGAAAATTATTTGCAATATATTGTAATAAAATTTATGAAGTAATAGCCTATATAGATATTTGAAACACTGAATTGTTTATTACATCAAAGTTGTCATTAAATATTTGGAGATTATTGCAACAAAATTTTTGTTGCACAAACTTATTATACAGCACCTCATATCAACTGTTGCAATGACTCTAATGTTATTGCAACGATTTTCTTCTTGTCCCAAGAAGAATGAGCTCAAGCTAGATAACAATCCAAACCTAAAACATTACATATGCAATGGATGCAAGGAATATGGCAGCAATGGAATGAGATATAGATGTAAAGATTTAAACTATAGTCTTCACAAAGATTGCATGTTTAGTAAGCCCACAACAACCCAAGAGATCTCCAAAGACTTCATTTTCAAATTCTGTGAGCAACAACCTCCTTTGGAACTCTACGGCAAAAGAACCAAGAGATATTGTAATGCTTGTGGGAAACATGTCAAAGGTTTCATCTACCATTGCCCTGAAGAGGACTTGGATTTGCACCCTTGTTGTCTCAACCTCAAGAAAGAATTCCAAATTGGTCATGTGAAATTTCACCTTCGTAAGACTAAGTTAAAGTGCAAAATTTTCATTTGAATTGATTTGTCAGAAATTGAGGTGTGGTGGTACGTTTCTGAGTGTGGTGAGTATAATTTTCATGTTTCTTGCATAACGGAAATAATAGTTGAGAAATTGGAGAATGGAACAACTAATATTTTGGCTTTGAAGAATTTGGGGCTGCCTATTCAACGGGGATTGAAAAGATAATATGACTTTTGATTTATTCCATTACTATTTGTCAAAATTGCCTTGATCTTGAAAAATAAAACCTCGTAATATTGATTTATCATCGATATTTGATATAGTAAATCATCTAAAAAAATTATTTATAATCGATTAAGAAATCAAATAATAGAAACAACCCTTCACGGCATTCGCTCCTGATGATACTCTTAGGTTAACCGAATACATTTCTGTTTTAATGCCTGAAATGAAAAATTGTTGTAATAAATTAAAATAAAGAAAGTTTTGTAATAAATTGATACCAATTATTTTTGAAATTTATTGCGACAAAAATTTCAAACTAATAGCTGATTGCAATGAAGTTATCATTACAATAATCTATTACAATGACAAATACAAAATTGCAACGAATATATCATTGCAATAATATGATATCAATTATTTCATAATCTATCAAAATGAGAAAATGAAGTAATTATCTATTACAATGAATATATTATTACAATAATTTAATCCAACTTATTTTTGGTAAATTATTTGTAATATATTGCAATAAAATTTATGAAGTAATAGCCTATATAGATATTTGAAATAGTAAATTGTTTATTGCAACAATATATATATATATATATATATATATCATTGCATCAAAGTTGTCATTAAAATATTTGGAGCTTATTGCAACAAAAATTTTTGTTGCACAAACTTATTATCTCAAATTTTATTGCAACACCTCATATCAATGGTTGCAATGTCTCTAATGTTATTGCAACAATTTTCTTCTTGTCCCAAGAAGAATGAGCTCAAGCTAGATAACAATCCAAACCTAAAATGTTACATATGCAATAGATGCAAGGAATATGGCAGCAATGTAATGAGATATAAATGTGAAGATTGCAACTATAGTCTTCACAAAGATTGCATGTTTAGCAAGCCCACCACAACCCACGAGATCTTCAAAAACTTCATTTTCAAATTCTATGAGCAACCGCCCCTTTCGGAACTCTACGGTAAAAGAACCAAGAGATATTGTAATGCTTGTGGGAAACATGTCAAAGGTTTCATCTACCATGACCTTGAAGAGGACTTGGATTTACACCCTTGTTGTCTCAACCTCAAGAAAGAATTCCAAATTGGTCATGTGAAATTTCACCTTTGTGAGACTAAGTAAATGTGCAAATTTTGCAATTGAATTGAATGGTCAGAATTTGAGGTGTGGTCATACATTTCTGAGTGTGGTGAGTATAATTTTCATGTTTCTTGCATAACAGAAATAATAATTGAGGTACTGGAGAATGGAACAACTAATATTTTGGCTTCGAAGAATTTGGGGTTGCCTATTCAACAGGGATTGAAAAGATCATATAACTTTTTGATTTATTCCATTACTATTTGTCAAAATTGCCTTGATCTCGAAAAATAAAATCTCGTAATATTGATTTATCATCGATGTTTGATATAGTAAATCATCTAAAAAAATTATTTATAATCAATTAAGAAATCAAATAATAGAAACAACCCTTCACGACGTCCGCTCCTGATGATGCTCTTAGATCAACCGAATACATTTCTGTTTTAATGCTTGAAATGAAAAATTGTTGTAATAAATTAAAATGAAGAAATTTTTGCAGTAAATTGATACCAATTATTTTTGAAATTTATTGTAACGAAAATTTTGAACTAATAGCTTATTGCAACAAAGTTATCATTACAATAATTTGATATTAATTCTTTTACCATCTATTGCAATGACAAATATAAAATTGCAACGAATATATCATTTCAATAATCTGATATCAATTATTTCTTAATCTATTGCAATGAGAAAATGAAGTAATTATCTATTACAATAAAGATATTATTGCAATAATTTAATCCAACTTATTTTTGGTAAATTATTTGTGATATATTGCAATAAAATTTATGAAGTAATAGCCTATATAGATATTTGAAACAGTAAATTGTTTATTGCAACAATATATGTATATATATATATATATATCATTGCATCAAAGTTGTCATTCAAATATTTGGAGCTTATTGCAAACAAAAGTTTTTGTTGTACAAACTTATCACCTCAAATTTTATTGCAACATCTCATATCAACTGTTGCAATCACTCTAATGTTATTGCAACGATTTTCTTCTTGTCCCAAGAATGAGCTCAAGCTAAATAACAATCCAAACCTAAAACGTTACATATGCAATCGATGCAAGGAATATGGCAACAATGGAATGAGATATAGATGTGAAGATTGCAACTATAGTCTTCACAAAGATTGCATGTTTAGCAAGCCCATCACAACCCACAAGATCTTCAAAGACTTTATTTTCAAATTCTATGAGCAACCACCCCCTTTGGAACTCTACGTCACAAGAACCAAGAGATATTGTAATGCGTCGGAGACACGTCAAAGGTTTCATCTACCATTGCCCTAAAGAGAACTTGGATTTGCACCCTTGTTGTCTCAGCCTCAAGAAAGAATTCCAAATTGTTCATGTGAAATTTCACCTTCATGAGAGTAAGTCAAAGTGCAAATTTTGCAATTGAATTGATTTGTCAAAAATTGAGGTGTGGTCATATGTTTTTGAGTGTGGTAAGTATAATTTTCATGTTTCTTGCATAACGGAAATAATAGTTGAGGAATTGGAGAATGGAACAACTAATATTTTGGCTTTGAAGAATTTGGGGGCTGCCTATTCAATAGGGATTGAAAAGATCATATAACTTTTGATTTATTCCATTACTATCTGTCAAAATTGCCTTGATCTCGAAATATAAAACCTCGTAATATTGACTTGTCATTGATGTTTGATATAGTAAATCATCTAGAAAAATTATTTATAATCGATTAGGAATCAAATAATAGAAACAACCACTCACTTCGTCCGCTCTTGATTTGAGCTAACTAGAACTCACTGTTTTCTTATGTATTGTTATTCATTTTGTTTTGCTTAAATTGTTCCATTTTGAGGATTTTTGAGCTGGTATTTGTCATTTGCTTTGTCATTTTGAAATTTTTTGGCGTGTGTGTGTTTGTTTGGTTACCAAGAAATTGGCATGAAAGTTAAAAGAAAATAGGAAAATAAAAAATAAAACACAAATGCCACATAAGTTGTTGATGTGAATTTTTCTAAAAATGGCCAGTTAAATATTTTCTTAGTTGTGATTAAGTGATATGTGAGCAATTTATTTGCCATATCAACAATTTTCGTGAGTTAGATGATGACAATGAGCACATTAAAGTGGGTGTATAAAGAGTATGGATTAAATTGACATTGAAGTTTTTCTAATGACCAAAATGAAACAATCCCTAAAAGTCAAGAACTAAGAGGCAAAATACTAATGATTTATCGTATTTCTATTGACATGAAACAAAATATTTTTTGTATGTTTGATAAAATAAGTTATTATTCTATTTTTACAAAATTAATGAATAATTTATAATTAGAAAGGTTGTGTATTCCAAGCATTAATCTACCAGTACAAATCAATAATAATGAATCATTAATTTTATGGCATGAGAAATATTTTTACATCAAATGTTGAGACATGCGATATCCTATCATTACTAGTGAAGAGTTAAGAGATACGTTGTATATAAATAGAAAACCTCTATCCTCTATTTGTGATTAGAAAGGGGGGAAATTGGCTATAGTATGGAGAAGATAAACGAACGAGTTCTACAAATCGATATGGAAATAAAGAATTTAGAAGATCATTTAAAACAATGACGATCGTTTCTCAATGTAATAAGGCAAAAAGCGTAAGAAATAGCACAAACCCAAAAATTGTGTATAGTATATCAACTGAGTCAACAAAGAGACATAGCTACTCTTGAATAAGAGAAGGAGACACTACTAGCGAAAACGGAGACTCTCATTGTATGAGGTATTATATATCAAATTCAATACTAACAGTGAAAGAATGAGTGTTTATATTTATGCTTAGGCTTCATATTCATTGCTACCTATTCCCATATTTGAATAGTCATCTGTGTTTTTTTTATTAATAATTTGTGTTATTGGAAATAACGTAGCATAAAGTACTAGTTTCTTTTTCTTTTTCTTTTTTTCCTATTTAACCAATCCAAATTTCATAAGCACCAACCCAATGTTTTAAAATTTGTTATGATGATGGTTTCTATCTGGACATTGGAGCATAATATTTCATTACCGAGATGGATTTTAGGTGCATGTATAGTTAGGATTGAGTTACACCTAGTATAAGTCTGTGTTCATGTTACACTATTCAATTTTTTAGGGGATTAATATTTTAAAAATTCAACCACTGAATAATATGTTCTCATTTTCTTAACAAGGACGCCAAAATTTGTGTTAATTGTAGTTGTAGGATTAGTGAAATGAAAAATCAATGAATGGCTCCAAAATTGTATTCACCAGATAGTTCATTTTGTGAGAATCAAACCTCGTTTTATTGCCTAACTGATCAACGTTAATAGTTTCTTAAGGAAGTCGTTAAACATCACTCTGACCAGGATGTGTGGGGATAGGAGCATTCATATTCAGACCAATATGCTTGACACAAATTATTTTTTGTATTCTATTTAAGTTAAGTTACAAATTATTTCCTCTAATTTTGTCTAAAATGTAATTAAGTCATATAACTTCTGATTATTCCATTACTACCTGTTGAAAATGCCTTGTCTAATTGTATATTATTAACTCTTCCATAATAACTCAATCATTGGTCACCTTTAAACTTTGCAAGGTAAAAAAAATAAAACTCAATCCAAATATTTCTCAATACATCCAATAAAAATTTTCAAGTGATGTTGTTACATTGTCAAAGTTACACTAAATATAATTTGAACTCAATTCATATATATTAGCTGATATCTTCAAAATTAGATTTGCAATCTAATATTTTAACCAGTACAGAATATGGGGATTATTTTTACTTGTTACTTGTATTAAAAAATATGTATATATAAATTGTACCAATCAGTACAATATAAATTCTAAAACATTTTTTTTTTATTCCACTAGTATTGAGTAAGATCTTAAACTTATCTCTTCAATACCATGTTTGGGTGTTCTTAAAATAATAGATTGGGTAGATCATACATTAATGAATTGGAATTATATGGTGAATTTTTTTTTAAGGTGTTTGAAAGTTTATAAAATAAATAATAGAAATGAACGAAATATATAAGTTACATTAAAGGAATGAGTGTCTCCCTCGCCAAAAACATGGGAATAGATGTAAAATCCTTTAAAAAATCCATTCCATTCCCATGTCTTACTCTTACCTGCCAAACAAGCTACAAGAGTGACTAACTTCTGGGCCATCAGATTATTGTATTACATGTGGACTAGAGATTTGGAACTCAAGACCTTATAGATATCATAAGGTCTTAAGAACCACAAAGTCAATCTATTGGAGTTGACAAAAAACTTTTCCAAAATGGTAGAATTTGTTATCTACAAAATTTTTTATTTTTCTTTTATTTTTTATTTTCAAAGCAATAGATTACTAAAAACTAGTTGCTAACCATGCAATGCACGGGATAGTTTTTCAAAAATTATATATATTTACTTTAAGCATGCTACAAAAGTATAATTACATTTGAAATATGATCAAACATTAAAGGAAAATCAAACAATTGTATACAATTGCTGCAAAATATGTAGATGAAAAAAAAAGTAATAAATGAATGCTAACTCTATACAAATCTTGATAGGCAAATATATCATTTTCTTATTTAATAAATATATTTCATATACTCTGTAATCTAGATATTTGATGATACTCATATTCTACATGAGCACAAAAGAAGTTAAAATATAAGAGACATGTGGATGAATATTATGATTGTTTGTACCGGGTTCATACTGTAAGAGTTCAATCATAAAAGTTTTAAATATACAATGACAATAACTATATTTAAACTCTGCACATATGCAAATAATAAACTATAACATGCCAACATTACTGGTTAGCAAATAATTTTAGATCTAAAAATGTTTATTTTGTATATGTTTGTACTTTGTAGCAATGGTCAATGATGTAATAGATCAATTAAACCATTTAAAGTAGCCATTAAAACAAAAGAATTTATCAGACTTCTATATACAAAGATTCATTTTAACCACAGAAAATTAATCATCATTCTAAAAATTTTTCTATGTAAAATTTTCTCACTTTAAATATAGATTTGCAACACATGCAATAATTCTAAAATTGAAAATCCAATTTAAATTGCCCATGATTCATATAATTCGTACCTTGAATGTGTAATCATGAACATGACTTTCCACCCTCCTTGTATTTTGTCTTACCGATGAAGATGATTCACTCCTCCAAGTCTTGCTTATCAACAGGCCTAAAAAAATAAAAATAAAAATTCATATATATATATATATATATATAAAAGACCATCAAAAAATAAAAATTACATACTTACAGTTTTACACATAGCCACCTTGAAGATTCAAGACACAGTGACATTACCAAAGCCTTACTAATTGGAGCGAATGCTTCGAATAATAAAAAAAGAATATTACTCTTGATTCCTTAAATATATATGTATTAACCATCAACATCTCATTATATTTTCAATAATATATATATATATATATATATATCTCTGTATGTATGTATGTATATGTACATGCATGCTAAGTTGTTAACCATAATGTTTACCGAAAATCGGAGAAGCCATAATCTTGGTATATGAAAAAGATAGGGAAACAAAAAGAACAGAAACCCCAAACACAGTGTAAACACAATTGCAATAAAACAAATTGCAAATTTAATACTTATTGCACATCATCTCACTTCATTGGGACTACAAAGCCCGTTTTAGTATTTCATAACTATATAGTTTTGCTGAAAGAGTGTAAACTCTAAACCCAAATTCGACTGACTATTTTGATAGAATCTTAAAATACACTAATCAATTTATACTAACCTAGGTAAAAGAGTCCTTTCATACTACTACTACTACTTTTTTTTTCTTTTTTTAATTCGAGTTTATCAAGATTTAGTGTATGTGTATATGTGCAAGTATTTGTTCAATAATTGAAGAGAGTTATATATATATATATAGATGATTTTGGATTAAACAACCGTGAAGATATATATCATGGCTAGCTATAGTCCAAATGCGCAAGTCCAAAGCAGGCAAATAACTTGTTTATTCAAATTTGACTCTATATGTAGTAGTATAGTATAAGTGTATAATCATAATTTTATTTATAGTAAAATCCAGTTTTATAGTGAAATCATAATTTTTGCTTATTTATTTATTTATTTATTTAAGTAATGCTGATGTGGAAAATTGTGAAGAGGTCAAAAGTTTCGGTTATATATATATATATATATATATATATATATACACACGATACAATAAATATTTTCTTTAAATTTTCTACTAATTAAGTTCTCTTATTCAGCTGAAATCTACCAAGCAGGCAGTGGCAAATCCACTAGAAGGCAAGGGGTCATGGTTCCCGCGGTCATGGTTCATTATTATTATTTTCAAAAGATATACCTAATTAAGTTCTCTTATTCAACTAGTCATTTTTTTTAATGTATTTTGAAGTTCCCTACACTCAATTCGTATATTTTTAGAATTTTTGTGGAGTGTTATTACTTTTATTTTGTTTTATTATATTATAATAGTTACAATGAGGAATGAGAGTTTGAACCCTAGATGTCATGAACATATTAGGATGTGCCAACTAGTTGAACAACAAGACTCTTGACTAGAATGTTTTTACTTCAATGGGTAATTCTACGGTACCCCTCCTTTTTTTTTGGGGTATGGTGTCAACTAGTAGGCAACCTGTTGTACCAGGTTACAAAAACATGACATTTGACGGTTTCATCCTCATATTATGTACTACAAATATCACATGTGACTATACTTTTGTCATATTTGTTGGTTCTCTTATTTTTTTCCCCACATTTGATGGTTCCATTATCACATTAAGTAGTACCAATATCACATTTAATCATAGTTGATGATGCCAAAAATATCACCAGTGAGCCGCACGTACTCGCACGCCCAAAATGCAACCTGCACAACACAAGAAAGGGAAAAGACCTAAGCAGAGAGCACCGGTGTGGTGCCGGCCAAATACCATCCGAAGGTCAAGTTAGAACTCTTTTCAACTTTAGAGTGCTAGAAAGGGGTTAATTATGCGTACATCGATTTGTGAGGGTATTGGGGCTTTTATAGTAGTCAAAAGTTGACCTTTTTTACTTGGAGTCGAAATCTTTCCTTGTAGAAATCCTCTTAAGGAGTCCCAAACGTGATGGACAAGTCATATTCCTTATAAAGAAGATCTCCATCAATGCACGCAGCTTCTAGAACCCTAATTGCGCTAGGACTCTAATTACCCCTAAAATCTAGGGGGTGTGCCGCAAGTATTCCCATATAGGGATTCTGTCTGACACGTGGCCAGCAAATCCGTTCTCACCGAGTCTTGCACCTGATGGGCCCGTCCATCAACATTGCTTGGATCCGTCAGCTTATTTTCTCCTCTTCAGTTGCCCACTTCACCCTATGGGTCCGTGATCTCGGAGTGAAAGGACCCGTGGGGTGACGGTTCGATTTGGATCTTAAGAGACTTGTCAGTCTTTGACAGGCTAGCCCGAAATTATTCATGGCGTAGGGGACCTAAATTTTGACCAAGACACTTTTGGGCGACATGGTCCATCTGCCTTCCCGTAGGTAAGAAGACTTAGAATTTTCACCAAGGCATTCGCGGGTGACTTGGTTCGTCCTTCCAACCGAAGGTAGCAGGACTTAAAATTTGTATTAAAGCACTTGTAAGTGATTTGGTCTGTCCTTCTACACATTGGTAGTAGGACTTAAATTCGTCCTTCCACCCGTAGGTAGTAAGACTTAAATTTTGTACCAAGACATTTGAATGACTTGGTCCGTCCTTCCACCCGTAGGTAGAAGGACATAAATTTTGTACCAAGGCACTTGAGTGACTTGATCCGTCCTTCCACCCGTAGGTAGAAGGACTTAAATTCGTCCTTCCACCCGTAGGTAGTAAGACTTAAATTTTGTACCAAGGCACTTGAGTGACTTGGTCCATCCTTCCACTTGTAGGTAGAAGGACTTAAATTTTGTACCAAGACACTCGAGTGACTTGGTCCGTCCTTCCACCCGTAGGTAGAAGGACTTAAATTTTGTACCAAGGCACTTGTGAGTGACTTGGTCCGTCCTTCCACCCGTAGGTAGTAAGACTTAAATTTTGTATCAAGGCACCTGAACGACTTGGTCCGTCCTTCCACCCGTAGGTAGAAGGACTTAAATTTTGTACCAAGACACTTTAGTGACTTGGTCCGTCTTCCACCCGCAGGTAGTAGGACTTAAATTTTGTACCAAGGCACTTGTGAGTGACTTGGTCCGTCCTTCTAGCCGTAGGTAGGAAGACTTAAATTTTGTACCAAGGCACTTGAGTGACTTGGTCCGTCCTTCCACCTGTAGGTAGAAGGACTTAAATTTTGTACCAAGACACTTTAGTTACTTAGTCCGTCCTTCCACCTGCAGGTAGTAGGACTTAAATTTTGTACCAAGACACTTGTGAGTGACTTGGTCCGTCCTTCCACCTGTAGGTAGGAAGACTTAAATTTTGTACCAAGGCACTTGAGTGACTTGGTCCTTCCTTCCACCAGTAGGTAGTAAGACTTAAATTTTGTACCAAGGCACTTGAATGACTTGGTCCGTCCTTCCACCCGTAGGTAGAAGGACTTAAATTTTGTACCAAGAAACTTTAGTGACTTGGTCCGTCCTTCCACCCGCAGGTAGTAGGACTTAAATTTTGTACCAAGGCACTTGTGAGTGACTTGGTCCGTCCTTCCACCCGTAGGTAGGAAGACATAAATTTTGTACCAAGGCACTTGAGTGACTTGGTCCGTCCTTCCACCCGTAGGTAGAAGGACTTAAATTTTGTACCAAGACACTTTAGTGACTTGGTCCGTCCTTCCACCCGCAGGTAGTAGGACTTAAATTTTGTACCAAGGCACTTGTGAGTGACTTGGTCCGTCCTTCCACCTGTAGGTAGTAAGACTTAAATTTTGTATCAAGGCACCTGAACGACTTGGTCCGTCCTTCCACCCGTAGGTAGAAGGACTTATATTTTGTACCAAGACACTTTAGTGACTTGGTCCGTCTTCCACCCGCAGGTAGTAGGACTTAAATTTTGTACCAAGGCACTTGTGAGTGACTTGGTCCGTCCTTCTAGCCGTAGGTAGGAAGACTTAAATTTTGTACCAAGGCACTTGAGTGACTTGGTCCGTCCTTCCACCTGTAGGTAGAAGGACTTAAATTTTGTACCAAGACACTTTAGTTACTTAGTCCGTCCTTCCACCTGCAGGTAGTAGGACTTAAATTTTGTACCAAGACACTTGTGAGTGACTTGGTCCGTCCTTCCACCTGTAGGTAGGAAGACTTAAATTTTGTACCAAGGCACTTGAGTGACTTGGTCCTTCCTTCCACCAGTAGGTAGTAAGACTTAAATTTTGTACCAAGACACTTTAGTGACTTGGTCCGTCCTTCCACCCGCAGGTAGTAGGACTTAAATTTTGTACCAAGGCACTTGTGAGTGACTTGGTCCGTCCTTCCACCCGTAGGTAGTAAGACTTAAATTTTGTACCAAAGCACTTGAATGACTTGGTCCGTCCTTCCACCCGTAGGTAGAAGGACTTAAATTTTGTACCAAGACACTTTAGTGACTTGGTCCGTCCTTCCACCCGTAGGTAGAAGGACTTAAATTTTGTACCAAGGCACTTGTGAGTGACTTGGTCCGTCCTTCCACCCGTAGGTAGAAGGACTTAAATTTTGTACCAAGGCACTTGTGAGTGACTTGGTCCGTCCATCCACCCGTAGGTAGTAAGACTTAAATTTTGTACCAAAGCACTTGAATGACTTGGTCCGTCCTTCCACCCGTAGGTAGGAAGACTTGAATTTTGTACCAAGACACTTGTGAGTGACTTGGTCCGTCTTTCCACCCGTAGGTAGGAAGACTTAAATTTTGTACCAAGGCACTTGTGACTTGGTTCGTCCTTCCACCCGTAGGTAGTAGGACTTAAATATTGTACTAAGACACTCGTTGATGGCTTGGTTCGTCCTTCCACCCCGTAGTTAGGAAGACTTGAATTTTGTACCAAGACACTTATGAGTGACTTGGTCCGTCCTTCCACCCGTAGGTAGGAAGACTTGAATTTTGTATGAGAATCAGGTGCCGTTAGCATCCCTGATTGTCGGTATCCTTGGTTGTCGATCCATTCCATTGGAATGAGGACTAGGAGTCTGTCGGCTTCCTTTTTGTAGTGTTTTTTTTTTTTTTTCACCTTTGTTCGTGGACATCCGTCCACCCTTTTTTTTTTTGTCCACCTTTGTTCATGGACATCCGTCCACCCTTCTTCTTCTTTTCTTTTCTTTTTTTTTTGTCCACCTTTGTTCATGACATCCGTCCACCTTTTTTTTTTTTTTTTTTTTTTCTTTTGGTCCACCTTTGTTCATGGACATCCGTCCACCCTTCTTCTTTTTTTTTTTTTCTTTTTTTTTTGTTCACCTTTGTTCATGGACATCCGTCCACCTTTTGTTTTTTTTTTTTGTCCACCTTTGTTTATGAACATCTGTCCACCCTTTTTTTTTTTTTGGTGTTCGTCCTCTTTTTTTTGTTTTTTTTGTGGGTGTCTGTCCATGGACACATGGTCCGTCCACTTTTTCTCATGGACCTTTTTCTTTTTTCTTTTTTTTTTGTGGGGGGGTGTCCGTCCATTTCTTTTCATGGACGTGCATCCCTCCATGCACCCGTGTGTCCGTCCATTTCTTTTCATGGACATGTATGGACCTCCGTCCATTTTTTTTATTTATTAATGGACATGCATCTGTCCATTTCATTTTATTTATTTATTTATTTATTTGTCCGTCCACTTTTTGGGTTGTAATTTTTTGGTCGCGGACTTGTTGAGGTGACTAAGTTTTACCTCGCCACCATTTTGGTCGTCCACTTGGGGTTGTGGACTTGTTGAGGCGACTAAGTGTTACCTCGTCACCTTGTTAGTTGTCCACTTGAGGTCGTGGACCTGTTGAGGTGACTAAGTGTTACCTCGTCACCTTGTTGGTTGTCCACTTGGGGTTGTGGACTTGTCGAGGAGACAAAGTGTGACCTTGTCATCTTGTTGGTCGTCCACTTAGGGTCGTGGACTCGTTGAGGTGACTGAGTGTTACCTTGTCATCTTGTTGGTCGTCCACTTGAGGTTGTGGACTTGTTGAGGTGACTGAGTGTTACCTCGTCACCTTGTTGGTCGTCCACTTGGGGTTGTGGACTTGTTGAGGAGACAAAGTGTTACCTTGTCATCTTGTTGGTCGTCCACTTGGGGTCGTGGACTTGTTGAGGTGACAAAGTGTTACCTCGTCATCTTGTTGGTCGTCCACTTGGGGTCGTGGACTTGTTGAGGTGACAAAGTGTTACCTCGTCACCTTGTTGGTCGTCCGCTTGAGGTCGTGGACCTGTTGAGGTGACAAAGTGTTATCTCGTCACCTTATTGGTCGTCCACTTGGGGTTGTGGACTTGTTGAGGTGACTGAGTGTTACCTTGTCATCTTGTTGGTCGTCTACTTGGGGTTGTGGACTTGTTGAGGTGATAAAGTGTTACCTTGTCATCTTGTTGGTCGTCCACATGGGGTCGTGGACTTGTTGACGTGACTAAGTGTTACCTCGTCACCTTGTTAGTCGTCCACTTGGAGTCGTGGACTTGTAATTTTCATCCTCTTGGGATGATCCATCCACTTTGTGGACTGTAATTTATATCCGTCCACTTTGTGGGAGTGTTTACCCTCTTAAGGTGATCTGTCCATCTTGTGGACTTTGTAGGAATGCAGGTAGGAAAACATAGTTGTGTCTGAATATTCCTCTTATTAATAAAAAAATCATGCATTTGTAGAAAAGTACTTGCCCCCTTGGGCTTAAAAACATATTGTAGCGGAAAATTGACTAAGTAAAAACTAGTAATTGTAGAAAAACTAAATAAATTGGGAAATTAGGGTGCGCCGTTGTTCTTCATATTATCTCTACTGGTAGTATTTCCGTAGGTGCTCCGTGTTCTATGGGTGCTGCAGATTTTGCCCGTCCAGCGTTTCAAGGTGGTAGGTTCTCTTCCTTGGCCATGGTCCGTTGCTCTTCTATGCACATGGTCTGCTGGTGATCTTCCATCTCCATTATGGCAATGTAGCACTCGCGTGCGACCACCTGATTTCCTCGTAGCTCTCCAACCCCGTACTCCGTAGGAAATTTGATCATTAGGTGGTATGTTGACATTACCGCCTTCCATGAATTAAGGGTGGGTCGTCCAATGATAGCATTATAAGCAGATGAGCAGTCGACCACAAGGAAAGTCACCTCCTTAGTGATCTGCTAAGGATAATCACCTAATGTTACCGAAAGTGTGATCGCGCCCAATGGGAATACCCTCGTACCTCCAAAACCAACTAGCGGAGCATTTGTTGGAATTAATTGTTTTCTATCAGTCCTTATTTGCTGGAACGCCGGGTAGTATAGGATGTCTACTGAGCTACCATTGTCGATCAGCACCCGGTGCATGTTGAAGTCCCCCACTTGTAAGGTGATGACAAATGTGTCATTATGAGGGTGGTGAAGACGTCGGGCATCCTCTTCTGAGAATCCTACGATCAGGCTCTCTATTCCTGCTATCTTTGGTACGGAGCCCGTTAACTGGACGTTATGAACCATCCTGAGGTATGCCTTTCTGGCCTTCTTGGACGACCCCATAGTTGCCATGCCCCCTACGATCATTCTTATATCCCTTATAAGTGGTCTGAGGCGCTCATTTTCTTGTCGAGGTGGCTGCTCTTGATGTTGCTGATTCGTCCTTTCCTTACTGACGAACTTCTGCAGTTTTTCCTGTCTAATAAGGGCTTCGATTTGCTGTTTTAAGTCATAGCAGTCAGTTGTATCATGTCTGTGATCACGGTGGAAACGGCAATACTTGTCCCTAGATCGCTTATTGGGATCTCCCTTTAACTTTTCAGGAAAGGTCAGGGATCCTTCGTCCTTGATCTGCATTAGTACCTGGTCTATTGGGGCAGTCAACGGGGTGAAATTCGTGAATTTCCCTGCAGGGGGCTTGGAGCGTTTGTCATCCTTTCGATCTCGGTCCTGTCGGGCATCTTCCTGTCGCTTCCTTTTTCTAGGCTTTTCCTCTCGGGCCTGTAAGGCGTCTTCCGCGTTCATGTATTTGGTTGCCCTGTAGAGTACTTCCGACATTGTTTTAGGGTCGTTCTTGTATAAAGAGAATAGGAATTTGCCCTTCCACAGCTCGTTCGTGAAAGCCGCTACCAGTATTTTGTCGTCGGCTTCGTCTATTGATAGCGCTTCCTTATTAAAGCGCGTTATGTAGGCCCTCAGCGTCTCGTCCTCCCGTTGCTTAATACTCATTAGGCAGGCTGTGGACTTCTTGTACCTGTGCCTTCCAATGAAGTGCGTAATGAACTGAGCGCTCAGCTCCTTGAAGGTGCTGATGGAGTTTGGCGTCAGTCGACTGAACCATACCCTTGCGGGGCCTTTGAGTGTTGTGGGGAAGGCCCTGCACATGATCTCGTTTGCTATCCCCTGAAGGTGCATTAGGGTCTTGAAGGTTTCTAGATGGTCTAGAGGATCCTTCACGCCGCCATAACTGTCTATATGCGGCATGCGAAATTTGTGGGGTAGGGGGAAGGAGTTCACGGCCGCAGTGAAAGGCGAGTCAGTGTGGTTGGCTAGATCGTCAAGATCACTGGAAACTCGCCCCTTGAGCGCGTTCATCATAACCTCCATCTATTCCCTCATTGCCTGCATCTCTGCGATAATATGTGGCGGAGTCGCATTCGTGAGGGATGGCATGCTCAAGTTCTGTCTCTCTGGTTTGCTTGGGGCATGGCTGCCTTCAGGTTTCTCCTGATTTTTTCTTGGAGCGCTGGTCCCTTCTTCCTCTTCTTGCTGGTCATTCTGTTCTGCGTTCTTTTGGCGCAGCTGTTCTTCTAAGTTGTTGTTTTGTTTGGTAAGATGTTCCACTGCGGCAGCGAGAGTTTGAACTTGTCTCTCGAGGGCAGTCGTGGGTGGTTCGTCTCCTTGAACGTCGTTAGTGGTTGCCATCGAGCGAGTGAGTACCATGCAACCCTTAAGTCCGAAAAACGATAGTATGGCTTTTTGGATCTCTACTAACGTTTCCCACAGACGGCGCCAACTGATGAAGCCGAGAAATTCACCAGTGAGCCACATGATACCTACGCGCTCGAACGTGAACCTGCACAACACAAGAAATGGAAAAGACCTAAGCAGAGAGCACTGGTGTGGTGCCGGCCAAATACCCTCCGAAGGTCAAGTTAAAACTCTTTTCAACTTTAGAGTGCTAGAAAGGGGTTAATTATGCGTACCTCGATTTGTGAGGGTATTAGGGCTTTTATAGTAGTCGAAAGTTGACCTTTTTTACTTGGAGTCGAAGTCTTTCTTTGTAGAAATCCTCTTGAGGAGTCCCAAACATGATGGACAAGTCATATTCCTTACAAAGAAGATCTCCATCGATGCACGCAGCTTCTAGAACCCTAATTGCGCTAGGACTCTAATTACCCTTAAAATCTAGGGGGTGTGCCGCAAGTATTCCCATATAAGGATTCTGTCTGACACGTGGCCTGCAAATCCGTTCTCACCGAGTCTTGCACCTGATGGGCCCGTCCATCAACATTGCTTGGATCCGTCAGCTTATTTTCTCCTCTTCAATAGTTTTGTTACATTCGGTGACACCTTAAATTTTTTTTTCTCACATTTGACATTTCATTGTCACATTGGCAATACTAACATCACATGTAACTGTACTTTTGTCATATTTTGTAGTTCCCTTATTTTTTACACATTTGATGGTTCCATTGTCACATTAGGCAATATCAACATCATATTTTGCTGTACTTTTGTCACATTTGATGGTACCCTAATTTTTTTCTCTCATTTAACGGTTCCATCCTCATATTGGTTAATCCCAACATCCAATGTGACTGTACTTTTGTAACATTCCGTAGTTCCCTTATTTTTTTTCTCACATTTGATGGTTCTATTTTCACATTAGTCAATACCATCATCACATCTGACTGTATATTTTTTCACATTCAGTGGTACTCAAATTGTTTTCTCACATTTGATAATTTCATTGTCACGTTGGACATTACTAACATTACATGTCAACAATAGAAGCCAAGGTTAGACATTTGTTGACATAACAATTAATTGAGAGAGAGAGAGAGAGAGAGAATTAACAACTTGTATACTCCAAAATGTTTGTTTTTATAAATTGAAAAAAAAAAAAAAAATGGTCCAGAAACTCCTAACATAATAGGAGTTTGAGTCTTTGACTTAAAACAGAAGACTATTCCAGACCTTACTAATATAAAACAAACCATGTACCCATTACCCCTAGTCCTACACAAAATCATTTGTATTGAACTTAACAAGCACTAAGCAGCAGATGGGGCATTGATGTAGCGAACAGCTGCCGCTGAAACCTGAAAGCGCTGTCAAGAATTTTTTCAAGCCATTTTTCCAGCACCAGTTTCAGCCTCTACAGAAGCCAATGAGTTCTTGTAGTCCAATGACTCATCATTGTGTATGTCCCATCCCACCATCTCTTCACTAGCAACTTGATGTCCTCCCTGTCCATGTTTTCTTCCTCACCAGTGTACCTCCATGGCTTAGAACCCCACCAAAAAAAAAAAAAAAAAAAAAAAAAAAAAAATCAAAATATACTCCATTAGTATTACATATCAAGCAAAAAATGTTTAGATTTTATTGAACTTGAGATTGTTACTATGAACAAATTGGACACTCATAGTAGTACAGTAGCGAGCAATTTTAACTTTTTCAAACTTAATGTTCTTAGGGTGGCACCATAACATGGCAAGCACATGATTGTAAATTGGGAAGACTGGCTTATAAATATCCTTGAAGAACATGTTCAAAAAGTCCAACAAGAATCATAAAATTTTTGAGTATGCTATAAGTTACTAATATTATTCACCACAAATTAAAGAAAACAAAGTCAGAGATTTATGTGCTCATTTTTTTAAGCCAATGATCCAAATCCACAACCTATTAATGCCATGGCTAGAAAGTAGCTTGATATGAATCTATCAAAGCAATCAACACATCCCAAAATGGGTCATACACAAATTTTTCTAGTAGTCCCAAAATTTTGAGATCCATTATGGATCTTGCGAAGCCAATCAAATTGGCCACAGAGATTTTTTATGTGGTATTTTTTCTAATGACCAAAATAACTATGGGAAATAATATATAACTGCTCAGCAAAATTGGTAGGGTTGGTAACTTGGAGGGTATTAAGGAGATCATGGTATGTGGATAGATAAGGCTTATACACAAAGAAGCCAGCATTGAAGTACAGGGGAGGCTTGGGGCCAAGCTTAGCAGGCCAGTTGACTTTGTCAGGGCACTGCTGACAATAGCCAATCTTGTGTTGTGGAGTGTTGCTCCGAGTTTTCTCACAAAAGCAGTCCATAACAGCATAGAACTGGTTGTCTGGTAAGTTGAGGAGATCAATGTTTTCAAAAACTTGAATGTCTCCATCAAACATAAGTACAATTTACAAAACTGTTGAAATCATGCAATTGGGTAACAAAAACATGTTAATAAATCATATAATTGAATCAAAAAGAGATTATATTTTATATCTTTAAAAAAAATTAGAAGTATATATTGTACCAATTATGTACAAACATTTAATAGGAATAGGATAGATTACTAAAATTTCTTTAAAGATAAAGAATGACCTTAGACTAGACCAGGGAAATTTATAAAATATAAGAGCTTTGTTTGGCTACAGATATAGACAAGTTTAAGGCTCCATTTTAAAAGGAAAATCAGGATTCACGGGACCAAGTGGAATTGTTTTTTTTGGAAGAAAGATACACACTTTTTCGAGAAATTGTAATATTATCGGACCACGTTATTTGTCCATCATTTCACTAAAAGACTTCCACCTGTTTAAAATTAATGAGTTAGAAAAAAAATAAATAAAAACTAACTACTAACTTAGCAATTTTAAATCTTTTAGTGAAATTTATTCGCTATTTCATAATAGCCATCAAACTAGGCATTATCTGGCACCGAACAGACCCTTAATTCAAAATTACCAAAACACTCTCACATGCAATTTTTTGGGATAACACGTGTCAGAAGCCCACAAACACAATTTCCAAAAAAAAAAAAAAAAAAAAAAAAAACAGTCTCGTCATTCACAGAAAGCAAACTACGGGTAAAACTAGGTTTGATTGGAGTAATTGGCAACATAGTAGGCCATGGCAAACTGGGTTTGATTCTCAGGTGTATACACAGGCTCAATCTCTCTAACTATGCACCCTTGGGAAACCAATATCTCACAATAGACATCAGGCAAAATTGCAACCACAAAAGGGTACTCAGTCTTGACAACTTGACCTTCCTCAGGCCCTTGGCTAAGTGCCCGTTTGTTTCAATTTTCCCAGCCCAAAAAGCCTGTTTTGAAAAAAACAAATGTCCAAATCCCGTTTGGTTAGTATAAAATGCAACTTTTTAGAAAAAGTTGCGTTTTGGGTTTGTGAAGAGAACGCGCAAGCCATAAAAGGAGCTCAGAAGTCCATTTTGAGCAAAGTTCGTGCGCGATGTCAGATATCCATTGGACGATCTTGAGCAATTACCAAATTACCCTCCACATTTTACTGAAAATCTAACTTTACCCTTTGATAAATTAGAAGATGTTCTAAGTTACCGATCCAGATCGATCTTCTTCGTCTTCTTCTTCTTTCTTCTTCGTCTTCTTCCCAAATTGCCCATTGTGTTTCAAAAGGCAAATCATGCTATTTGCAGTCCTCAATTCTAGAACTAGATCTCATCTCTCTGCTACAATGGGTACTGCCAAAATGAATTGCGTCTTGATTCTTGACGAGAATCATGGAGTCATTGATCACTTTGCATGGGTGTGGGCTGAGAGAGGTATTGAAGATTTTTGGTAAAATTAAGAGAAATTACCTGTAAAGATCAAGATGAAGAAGTGCGTGGGTGTGGGTTGTGTGGCTGAATGTGTGAAGGAAAGTAGAGAAAGTATAAAGAAATGGTATATTCTAGAATGAGAAAGTAGAGAAAGTATAAAGAAAAGTAGAGAGCAGTCGTGATCTTCTGGTATGCTCTGGAATGGTATGTTCTGGTAGAGAAAGTAGAGAAAGTGGAGAAATGGTATGTTCTGGAATGAGAGTGGACGAATTCTAGAAGCTTGATCTTCTGGTGTGTTCTGGTGAAGAAGAAAAGTATAAAGAAAAGTCAAAAGTGAAGATAGGGAGAAGTAAAGAATATGTGTGTGGAGGAGGAAAAAAAATGAAAAAAAATATAAATAAACGTGTGGATGAAAGAAAAAGAGATAAAGAGAAAAATAAAATTATAAAATAAAAAATTAAAACTAAAAAATACTACTATAATATTTTTACAATATTTTCACAATAAATCTTAAGTTGTGGGTTGTTACTAGCTAATACTAGTGAAAAATAATAATTTAAGTGGTGTGTTCAAATTAAAATTAGTAACAACTTACCACGTATGATTTGTTGTGAAAATATTGTAAAAATATTTTTACAACAAATTTTAGTTAACAATAAATTATTATATTTGTTATTATTATTATTGAGTAGTATTTTTTTTAGTAAGTACTATTAAGTAATTGATTTAAGTATGAAATAAACCCCCTTATATATACATTATCCTTTTTGGTAATTTATAACTCAAATTGCTAATTTTATAAGTTCTAGCCAAACACTTAGCTTTTTCAAAAAGTATTTTTTAACAGCTTTTACCAAACACTCAACTTTTTAAAAAAACATTTTTTCATACTGCACTTTTTGAAAACTTCACTTTTTCAAAAAGCCTAACTTCAAAAAGTTGAACCAAACTCACCCTAAACCAACCACACCTTTCACTTAATTCCCGTTACCCACCAAAAAAGTGACATATGCCTTTCTAGTGGTGATGTTAGGAGCCATTTGCCATTTGCAATTTTTTAACGTGGGTTTTTGGAGAAAATGTGAATTGAACAAAGGTTGTAGACTTCAGATAATTCCATCTTGGTGTAAATAAAAATTGAGTAATGGTAGAACCCACCACTACACATTTACTACTCATAACTCACCGCATGATGAGTTATAACTAAAGTTATGTAAAATGGTGTGATGCTAACATTTTTTTTTTTTTAATTTAAGCTAGATGGTCCAATTAGTCCCTCTTTTTTCGAAGACAATCCCAAAGAAATCGGACTCTTACATGTGGCAGTATTCTGATCTGACGGTTATAAAGAGGTTTCATGATTTGGACGGAGCACGACATTTAAAACAGAAGTATAACATATAAAAATCTCAAACTCAAGGGCTCGAACCTCAAATACCATATTCCAGAAACAGAAACAAAAACAAAAAATCAATAATGGGGTCGTACAAGAAATACGAGAAGAGGAAGAGAAACCCAGACCCCAAAACCTCAGCTCTCTTGGTCATTGACGTGCAGAACTACTTCTCCTCCATGGCCCACCCAATCCTCTCCAACCTGCTTCAAACCATTCAGCTCTGCCGACGCGCCTCCATTCCTGTCATCTTCACGCGCCACTCCCACACTGACAGCGACGGCGGCATGCTTGCGGAGTGGTGGAACGGCGACCTCATCATGGACGGGACAGCGGAGGCGGAGCTGATACCGGAGCTGGAGAAGCTGCCGGAGGACATTGTGGTGGGGAAGAACACGTACAGCGCGTTCAGGAACACGCGCCTGGAGGAGCAGCTGCGCGAGATGGGTGTGGAGGAGGTGATCGTCACGGGTGTCATGACTAACCTCTGCTGCGAGACGACGGCGCGTGAGGCTTTCGTCAGGGGGTTTAGGGTCTTCTTCTCCACCGACGCGACTGCCACGTTGGATTTGGAGCTGCACGAGGCCACGCTCAAGAACTTGGCATATGGTTTCGCTTACTTTGTTGATTGCAAGAGGCTTCGAGAGGGGCTCTTTGGGAATTAATGAAAGAAAATTGAGGTACATCAACGAGTGCATACGTAGTGTTTGTGAAAATGTCTGAATAAGTTTTTATTTTCTATTTTATGTATTTTTGTCCTTTGTTAGATAGCCCTGTATAGTTGTGAAAAGATGAAAGAAAATAATTTAAGGCTTCGATCTTCTAGATTAGTTCAACAGTGGCTGGGATTATCTATGTTTTCCTAGCAAGGTATGAATTAGACCCATGATATCATGCAAGAGTGAGGGACTGAAAACAAAAGTTTTCTCCTTGTTTTGGAAAACTTGAGGGTCCGTTTGATAAGAGATTTGCAGTAATGTTGTTGTTTTGTAAAAATAAATGTGTTAAAAGTGTGTAAAAATACATGTAATTATATTTAAATACTGAAAATCGATATGTAAACAACAATAACAAACACCCCTGATACTTTAAAATTTTATAACATAAAAATGGCACACAGCTTGTGCTACAATAGAGCCAGAGCAATCACCTTCATAAACACAAAATTGATAGTTGGAACTTTCTGATGCACCATCTTACCTCTTTCTGTTTAAGGAATCATTAAGGCCCCTAATATTCAATATAATGGAATTCATATGGAATCTGTACCAACATTCTTTCCTTCTTCTAGAGTTTTACCTCTCCTTGTACTAGAAGTGTCTCCTTGTGTTTGATTTTCTTTTTTTTCCTTTTGATTATAACCCCTTGCTCCATTGCAGCTTCAATGGACTGTTGTGTAGTACATTGTCCATCAGTGTGTTCATGATCCTCTAACTTAGGAATGATCGATGAAGGCTCACCAAGCTCCCAAATGCCCACTGCAATATCAGAGTCACCATCTAAGTACATCACCTAGTTATACTCAATAAACTGCAATAGTTTAATCAAAGAATATGAATAGGGAGGACAAGAATTCCTGTGTCACTATAGGGCATACCAATTGTATAAAAATCAAAATAGTCTCACGTCGTTCGAATTAAATTGGTTCTTCCATTTAGCATTCTACATCCCAAAGCGCTTAAATCAACATTCTCTGTTAAAAAAAAAAAAAAAAAAAAAAGGAACAGCAGGCTATAAGAGAGAACAAAATTTAAATTGATAATTGTTCTGCAAGGTTAACAATATTGTTTGGCAAAACCCAATTACACAATTAAACTTTTAGATAAACCAGTACCTATCAGATGTCAATTTGTGCCATTATTATACAATTTTTAGATTGTCTTAAATATCAATTTGGGAACCTGATTGTGTGGGCAAACGCAAAGTAGACAATAGACAAGTGTTGTTAAAAGCGCTTAGCGCACTTAAGTGCAAAGGTCTCTTGGAGCCTAAGCGCAAAGGTCTCTTGGAGCCTAGGCGCAAAGCTTGCGTACTTGTCAATGTGAAGCGCATATTTAAAAAAAAAAATTTATTAAATTTTTTAAAATATTATTAATGGTCATTATAACAATTAAATTATCAATTAATCATATAAAATTACAATAAAACATTTTATACAATTTATATAAACCTCTTGTGCTTTACAAAATATATGCAAACATGATATTTGATGGCCATGATTACAAAAAATCATAGAATCAAAATAGAAGTATAGATCCAAAAAGAAAAAGGCTAAAAAGTACTAGAAGTTAAGTAATGTTATATTTGCCTAACAAAAACAATGCAAATATGCAATGCTAATCTACATAATCATCATCCTCATTAAGCAAGGGACCATCGTAATTGTTTGACTTGAGTGTTCGTTTGTGTGGTCGTGGTCTAAAAGGTCTAAAATATCTAAAGAGGTAGGTTCAGATTTATGGTAGCACATCACTCTATTAATTTTTATATATTAAATCAATGGCTTATATCAAACATATTTAGATCTAATAACTAAATCCCAAATCCATTTCTTTTAACTTACTTAGACAAAGAATTTGGATTCCGTGTCCCTCAACTCCAAATCCATAGCCAAATTCATGAAATTCAAACAGACCATTAACTTATTAGACTAAGATATGAGGGGTTCAATTTCATTTGTTGCTTGATATGCCAAAAACACACTCAAGCGACGTCCGAGCATAAGGCTTTGGGCCTCGAAGCACAAAAATGGGCCCAAAAAATATTAAACATAAAACGAACGTGTTCAAAAGAAACAAAAGCTAACCCGCAGCAGTAAAAAATAAATAAATAAACAGCAACCCCGAATCTCTCTAAGCTAGTCTCTGTTTTTCAACTCTTCCTTGAAAAATGTCACAAACGACAAAACCACCGATCCTCCTCCGACGAAGGAAGAATGATCTCCCAGACAACATCGTACTAAACATCCTGACAAGGCTGCCTGCCAAATCAGTCATAACTCATAAGATTCAGGTGCGTTTACAAACCCTGGAACTCCTCAATCACCGGCTCCTATTTCATCTCAACTCACCTTAATAACTTCGCTCATGCTCATGGACTGATAATGATAATGGTGATGGTTATATCATACACATGCCGCTTCATACACGCGCCATGAATTCTACTAACAGACCCGTCTAGTGGTATGGACTATGGATGAAGTTTCCTTTAGTAGTAGGCACAATAGTATTGTGAAAAGCTTAATTTCTGTCCCAGGTTTACAATATCCTTTTGTGGCTATTATCATATTATATATTAGCATATGATATTTCTCTGCGGATGTTTGTCGTGCACAAATCTAGATTTGGCAATGTAAGTAGAAAACAATACTTGGCCAACATAATCCTTATTTGCTTACATGTCCCTTTGGTAGTGTTAAAAAGATCTAGATTATGGCTCTCTTGAGTACACTTTAAAAGAAGAAATGACCAAAAACAGAGGAGAGAATAAAGACAGCTCTAAAACTGAGAATTATGAAAAGAAGTAGCCAAGTGCTTTTTTAGCGAGCATGTTACCATTCCAAGGTCTTGTTCTTACTTCCCTGTTTCAAGCTACGAGGTCTTTTGTTTGTTTCAGTAGTACATTTAACCATAATATTGGCAGTAATAAGCTAATTATATGAACGAGTGTTTGTCCCTAGATATGTGATCCCGCTATATTATTACTAGGTCTTGTTCTTACTTCCCTGGCTCAGGCGGCATTGTCTTTTGTTTGTTTCTACAGTATATTTACCCTTAATATCGACAATAAGAAGCTAATTTATATGACAAAGAGTCTGTCTGTCCCAAGATATGTGATTCTGCTATATTATTGTATCTTTAGAGTCTCAGAGATTTATATATATAAGGAATACTATTATCTCATGCTTAGATGGGTTCAATCACATGTTTTTTGTTCATTGGATGTGGATCAACTAGTTTAGCTGCCTAAATGTTGTGTTTCTGTTAGTACTTTTGTGTTCATTTTCCTAAAGAAATATGCTATGGTTTCACTAAACTTGTTTGGTTGGAGCAGAAGAATTTAATGGCATATATAGCTGTTAGGTTGTGAGCTACATCAAATGTGTTTCCTGACCTTTCGTTTGGTTGGACAAGAAGAATTTAGGGGTGTGTACAGTTGTTAGCTTGTCAAATACATTAGCATTGAGATAGGCATCAGTGGGAGTTTAAATTAACTTACAAGTAATTTTAATGATGCATGCAAATGTCTCTGTTTTAAGTTAACAATCCATGAAATAGAATGCTTATGGTTATATATTTGACCTCTTGCATGGAAATCCAATAGTCATACTTGTTCTTGCACACACTTTAAAATTGGTTCTATCTACACGTTCTTGCTTTCACCATCTTGATTTTTTGATCTTGATACAGTACTTCCGACTCTTAAACTCTCCATCTCTAATCTCTATCGGATACTGCTATCAACTGTTGCACTTTTCCCAATTGTTTCGATTGAATATATATCTGGATCTATTCAAATGTGCATTTCACCAAAACTGAGTTTACATTGTCTGCTTTATGGCCAACTAAAGCAGAAAAGTGTACTTTTGAGTGAACAATTCTATATCGGCTCCTATTTATGGTATTGGTTATATTTTATTTCCTACTAGATTAAAATTGGACTTTCTGTAATCCCCATAACAGTGTGGCAGATTGTGCTAATTGGTGGAGTTCTTGAACACAGGATGCTACTTTTATGAACTTATTCTCTCAAAAAATTGACTAATCCCATCCTCACCATTTATTTTGATTTTCAAGTATCAATTGGACAACTATGATATTAAAAACAATAGAGGTGGGTTGTTTTTTGAATTGTTTATGGCAAGCCAAAGCATGAAATAGTGTCTGGGAAGTGGTAACTAGGTTCTATGTAGGCATTTTTGAGTAAGTACTTTGATATGATATGAAACTCAAAATATTTGTTCTTGACATTTTATCCTTTTGTAATCCCCTTCATAGAGTGGTGCGTTAGTCTAGTTGATGGTGTTTAAGTTACTTTAGCAACAAAATTAACTTACTTGCCTAGAATGATGTCATATGCCAATGGAGAGAAATTCGGAGAGATAGCACTCCCTGCAGAAATTATTCAGTCATCCATTGGATCACACTACCTCTTGCTGTTATAGATGACTTGCAAGTGGAACATCTTGAATTGTACAAGGAAAATTTTGCTTTGATTGTTTGGGTGAACTATGCATTGTTTGGGTGATGAGATAGTTTGGTCTGCATGAATCATAATCATAGAGTAAGCCTTTTTTTTTTTTTTTTTTGGTGCAATTGGAAAATGTTCTAGACTTTTTCCTTTTGCACCAGGCTTGGTGTACTTTGGTTCAAAGAGCAGGTCCCTGCTTAGGTTGGCGAGAAAAATTTAAATTTATTACTCTCTCATGTATTTTCCTGACTAATTGGGCTGATCATAACACAAATGAAAAGGGGAATTTGCAAAAAATTGGATAATTATTCTGTGTATGAACTTACTGGATCTTGAAACTCTACATGAGAAGGATCTTGGTATTCTAGCTTTTCCAGCTTTGCCTGCTACTTTTGTGGAGAAGATTGCGTTACTTGATGTATAAAATATGCTATTTGGAGAAGAAGTGTCATTATTTGCAACTCAAGCTGTGATTGAGGAATACTGAATGCTCCTTTTCTTTTGCAGAAGGCATGAAAGTAACGGTCTAATGTGGAAGGGAAAAATTATCCATGGCTTAATATGAGATTTAAGAATTGTGATCTTGCATGTCAATGTGCTACTTATATAAATTTGTTTTAAAAATGGTCTTAATTTAGATTAAAATACATTTTTTTACAAGTATGAATAATTTTAATTTAGATTTAAATGCTTTCTACTTGAAGGATCACTAAACTCAACATTTTGTTTATGCTTGTTTATGTACTATTATTTTCTTTTGAACTTATTAAAATCATGAAAATTCTTGAGAAAATTGGTCAAATTTCTTTAGATATCTTTTAACCAATTTTTTTCGTTTTTAGAAATTTATTTGTTATTTTTAATAAATATAAAATTAATTATAATATTATTATGGTTCTACTTTGATTAAAAGCTCAGTTTGGCCCTAAAACCTTGAATCTCTTCTTTTTTGTCTCTCTCTTTTTTTCTTTTTTTCTTTTTTTTTTTTCCTAAACAGTTTGGTGTTTTAACCATTGGTTGCAATTTTGCATAAAAACAGATTTAGCAAACATTTTACCTTCGGTGTATGCAGTTGCCTTGGAGAATAGGAAAATTATTTAATTTCAATGGAGTTCATGAATTTTTGTAGACAATAAATCATCGAAATATTTCAAGAATCAAAGACACCTCAATAAGATGCTTACATGGTATGCTTCGTATATGGGAGAAAGATGGAATAGACCTGCTGTGTTGTTAAACATAACTCTGGTGCTTCTAATCGAGTTGCTAATTCTCTATTTCGTAGGACTACTTTACTAGTTACCGTAAGTAATGAAGTTGTTGAAGATCGAGTTTGGCAACTAGTGGCAACTAGTGGTGTTGAAGATCGAGTTTGGATTGGGTTTACTAGGATGAAGACTGAAACAACCAAATGGGATGAATAAAGAAATTTGAAGGTTAAAAAAAATCTGATTATGCACATAAGGCATGTGATAAGGCTAGGGATACTATATAATTATCCTCTATGTTTATAGGTCATCTTGCTCTTGGTATTTTACTTTTTATTTTTTAGACATTAATAGTTGGGGCTGAGGTATTTGAACTTAAATGTCTCAATTAAAAACTCCAAAGCGATGTCATATGAATTATAAAACTCTAGACATCTTGCTATTGATTTCAAGATTTAAACCAAAAAAAAAATGCAAGCTCTAGCTCTATAATTGGCACAATTGTGAAATTTTTGCTAATAAGATACGTAATTTTTTGAGAGTAACTTGCTTTGACAGAAGACTGAAAGGCCAAGCCTGGTGTAATTGTCTTTTCTTGGATTTACAAATTACTTTGCTCTTGTAAGGGGAATCTCTGCTCACGAATGTATCTAGGTGTAGATTGAAGATGGTCCCAAGTTCTTTAATTTCACTCAAACTCTGTTTAGCCATACAATAAAATTGCCGCTTTAAGTTTTAGCTCCTTAAAAAAGGGGTTTGATGCCCATATCCAGATCAGAATCTTGCCAAAGTATCCTTCTTTTTAAACTAATCTCTGATATGTGCAAATTGCAATCATAGTAGAAGTTTGTTCTTACCATGAATCTTTTTTTGATGAGTATAAGGAGTCGTCTTTAAAGTTACAAATATCTTAAATTCCTTTGTAGATCAAACACTTTCAGAGCACAACTCTCTATAAAGATCTTAAAATTCTTACTACTTTACCCTCTCTTTTCTTCTCTTCCACTTGAAAATGTTCCAAAAGAGAGAACCTCCAATCCTCTATGGGCCTATAGGACGACTGTGAAGACCTCCACAGGGGAAACTTTTTTAAAACTATCCTATGGAAGTGAAGCAGTCATACCTGTAGAAATACACATGGCTAACCACAAGGTGACGAAGTACAAGGACAAGGAAAATGAAGAACAACTTCGTCTCAATCTTGGTTTGATAGACAAGGTGAGGATAGTTGCAGAACAAAGAACAACAAGGTATAAAAATCTCATGACCAGACAATATGATGCCATGGTAAAACCTAAGTGCTTTAACATTACAGACCTTTTCTTAAAAAGGGTCTCCTTAACAACTAGAAATCCAGTCCATGGAAAACTGGGGCCTAATTGGGAAGGACTCTACAGGGTTATCAATTGCAAAAGGCAGGGATCATACTACTTGGAAGCTCTGGATGGACAAAAATTAGAGCACCCCTAGAATGTTGAGCATTTAAGAAGATATTATCAGTGAAGTATCAGTATGGAGAAGCATCATTTTGGATGAGCATCATCCTGGAGGAAGTTTAAGTTATGTGTTACTTTCCTTATGTTTATTTGTGTTTTTTTTTTAGTACTACATGTTTTTAGTATTTTAATTCCCTAAAGTGCACTAGCTTCCGACTTGTGCACTGTCTATGGACGTAATCATGATGGAAAAAGTCATGAACTTAGTTCGTTTGTACGTAAGTATTTTCATTCCCTAAAGGCACCAGCTTTTAAGCATGTGTCATGCTTGTGGACGATATTTATGTTATGTAAATACAGTTTGGGTTTCTAATGTATATAAAGTTGTGTGAATTTCCAATTTTCATAATGTTGAAGTTCTCATTAAAGCTAATCCACAAGAAGGCTAAAAGTACAAGACGAGCAAAATCTCTAGACGCATGAATGTAACGTGTATAAGCTTTCCTTAAATAAGGTAAAAGCAAAGTAAAATAAGTCTAAGATATCTTCGTCTAATTAATGGACGAGGTAAAGCGTACACGCAAGAATATTCAAAATCCATGGATAAATGTGACCAGCTAAACAATCCAATCTCTAGACAAATTTCATGTTTTGTGAAAAATGTAGAAAAATTTTCTATTGCTTATAGTGTCCTTATTTCTTTTAACCTAAAAAGCATAATATATAATTCAATCTTTGAGTGCATTTTTTTGACAATTCCTAGAGAGAGCTTTAGGGATGGCAACGGGTCGAATTCGGGCCGGGTTTTTTCATACCCGGACCCGACCCGCGGGGCAAAACTCGTAGCCTGGACCCGGCCCATTTAGGGTACCAGGTTTTTTCCCGGGGCCCGGACCCGCCCCAGTCGGGCCCCGCGGGCCCCGTTTAGGAATTGGGCCCAAACGGGGCCCAACCGAAAAAAAAAAATTTTGAGCCCAAATTTTAATTTAAGCCCAGATTTAAGCTCAAATTTTGCCCAGATTCAAGCCTAGATTTAAGCCCAGATTTTGCCTACATTAAGCCTGCATATTCAAGCCTAAATAATTAACGTGGCCCAAATGCCAAATCAGTCCAAATCATAGGCTAAGGATACTAATCATAAATCAATAAATCACCTGTTAATTATAAATCTATAAATCAATAAATCATAACAAATATCATAATCATAATTCAATAAATCATAACTAAGATTTTAAATCAATAAATTACCTAGCTAAGATAATCATTTAATCATTAATCAACAAAATCTTAACTAAAATCACCAACTAAACATAAAAATAAAATAAATCCAACAAGTCCAAAAAATAAGTATCAAAAGTCCAACGAGTCCAAAAAATTAAAAAGTTACGAAATAAATCCCACAAGTTTAGAATAATTACAAACTAACAAATTAAGGAAACAAGTCTAAGAAAATAAAAAAGTTACTAAATTAATACAAAATGTTTAATCTTCATCAATTGTAATACAACTCCCATCAATTGTGGCACAACTCCCATCATCTTCATTTGGCTCCCCATCATCAAGAATGGATTGAAATGTACTATCTCCAGATATAGTTGAAGAACCTACAACAACAATGAATTAAAAAATGGAATAAACTAAGAATCAGTTTATCAGATTGGACCCTAAATCAGTTTGATAAAGACCAAAAAAACCAAGAAAAATTCGATTAAAAATCAATAAAAAACTGAGAATCAGACCTAAATGAATCGATTAAAAATGAATAAAAATTGAGAATCAGACCTAATTTTGGTTATTTGATTGTTCCGATTTTAAAACCATGTAACCAAGTCATCAAAGTTATTGAACTAAAATTACAACTTTTAATATTAGTAAAACTAAAATGACACTGGATCAAACTTGTAAGTTTATTCTTGCCTAATATTAATTTTTTTTTAAATAGTTTATTTAAATTAGTATTATTTCAAATAATATAATTTTATAAATTCAGCCACGTTTAGCATTTTTTTCCCCAAAAAGGAAGGAAAAAAAATTGGACAGACAGAAAGTGCTAGTTACTTATGATTATTCTTGAGTTCTAAATCCCCAGTGTTCTAGATACTACACAACTCATCAACCCCATTTGCAATGGAAATGATTACAATGGAAATGATCAGATTCAAAATCAACTTTGTTACAAAGCAAGCCCAATATTCATAAAATCAAAATGGTCCTGGATTACACATTTACACCCAAAAAATCAAAAATCAAAAACCAACACCATCTCTCATTCTATCTGTCTCTAAAATCCGAGAAACCCAACACCATCAAACTGAAGAAAATACCTGAAGAAAATCTTATCCTCTCCGATTTGGCTGAAGCTGATCCTCTTCGATTTGGCTGAAGGCTGAAGCTGAATCTGATGCTCTCCGATTTGGTCAAGCCTGAAGAAAAAACTGATGCTCCGATTTGGTGAAGAAAAGCGACGACAGCTCCGATTTGACGAAGAAAAACGGCAACAGCTCGAGGTGAGGCGGTGGTGTTGTGAGGCGGTGGTGTTGTGAGGCCGTCTGGGTTTTTGGTGGTGTTCACGGTGAAGTGAGGGTGAGGGAGTGTAGGACTGTGTCGGATTGAGAGGGAGGGAGTGTAGGGAGGCTGCTGAAATGGGAATTAGGGTTAGAAATTTTAGGTATATATATATATATATATATATGTTAGGGTATTTTAGTAATTTTAATTAACCGGGTTTTTACCAGGTCGGGTTTCGGGTCGGGTCTCGGGTTTTTTAATAAAACCCGGACCTGACCCGAACCCGCTTCGGGTTTTTTTTTTAAACCCATACCCGACCCTATTCCTAATCCGACCGGGTAAAACCCGGCCCATTAGGGTCGGGCCGGGCCGGGTAAAAATTGCCATCCCTAGAGAGCTTCCCATTATAAAGTCGTCCTACAATTTCTACAAACATCATATCATGAACCAGAAAAAATGGCGCATAACTTACAACCAAAAAAAACCTGTATATCATTATTACTTCCAAGTATATGTACAACATTACTAAGATATGTCACCAAAAACAGGAATGTCATTCTATCAATTCTCTCTCAATTTCCTTGACTATTATCTTCTTTCTTTTCCATCTTTGAAAACCCAAATAACATTCACGAGGGTATTTCCATTTACTTTCATTTAATCAAAGAAAAAGAAGAAGAAGAAAAAAGTAAGCTAAAAGGACAATATTAAAAGGTATACTTGTTGGTTGGGGTCATTGGCAAATGGTTAGGGTCTTTTTTTTTTTTTTCAAGGCCATAATGCAGAAAACTTATTAATTTTGTTGAGTGTCCCGAGGAAAAAAAAGATTTTGCCACTGTTGTTCCTTTATTTATTTATTTTTTTGTAGTATTTAAATGTTAATAATGATTTTTTTTTTTAAGTTTTACTGATGTTCATCCTATACACAAGTTATAGGGTCAATCATACCATTTTTTTCCAAATTAATTCAGGAGCACATATGAAATTGAGCAATACTAGAGAAAAAATTTTCACAACTTATTAAGCTGAAAAGTTATAATTTAAATAATATCATTTTCAAATGAATATCATTAACGCTACTTTTATTTATTCAATAATCTTGGAAAAATTCACATCAACAATTGTAAAAATTTGTGTCACCAAATTTATTGTTTGAAATTTGGTTCAAGTGCCAAATCCCTTCGTCTAGAAATTTGAAGGAAGTTGGTTTAAAAAGGAAAAAAAAAATTGAAAGGAAGTTATGATTGTTTAGCCCAAAGAATGAGAAACATGAAAGGGATAAAGACTAAAGTGAACATAAACTTGGTGAGCCAGCCCAAGTATCAGAGTGAGTGGGCCACCTCTAATTTGGAATATCTAAACACAAATGTCCCCCAAGCCCAAACTCCAACCAGCTTTTATATAGCTAAATCCTCAATATGTGGATGTGTACCCAGCGTCCCAGCAAAATCTTTATAACTTTAAAACTCTTTCAGATCCTCTAAGCAAAATCTGGAAAAATTTTCAGAAGGCCCATTGACTGTTTGTAGAAGGCCCAACAATGCCTATTCTGGCCCACGTCTAACTCCTTCAGCTCAGATCAATGGTTATCCCTACTCTCCTCAGTCCTCACCAAGCGCATGTGCTCAACTGTCCATCCTCCTTGCAGAAAACTCACATGGCGTTGAGGCTTTACGGTCCTTATTTTCGGCAATCTTTTGTTGAATATCACAGTATTCAATTTTTTTTTTTTGAGAGAGAATTTCAACTTATGGCGTCCGCTCCTGATAATAGCTCTTTATTATCAGACCAAGACACCAATCAATTTTGGTGTAGGCGAAGATTGAATTCCAGATCTCTTATACAACTATTAGAGATTTTACCAGTTGAGTTAACTAGAACTCACCAGTATTCAATATTTTTGAAATTGACTAATCTATGTCTTATTTACACTAAATGTATCACTTTTCGAAACCACTCCATCTAAAATTTTATGCCCAATGTTGCTCCGTTTACACTAAGGGTCCAGTAGATCACTTGAATTTTTTATGTTGCATTTGGGAACTTCGATTTGGATTTGGATTTTAAATTGATAGATTTGAAATCAAGGGATTTGAAATCCATTGATTTTAGTAGTTATTTCAAATCCCGGTATTTTAAAGGTTTAAAATCCTTGGTAGATTTGTCAAATCAAAATTCTTGACATTTTTTGAACTTCCCAAATAAATTATTTGGATTTTAATCACCCAAATCCAAATCCAAATGCCCAAATCATGTCATCCAAACACACCCTTAATATTCTCCCCAAAAAAATTTCCAAATCTTCATTAAAGTAGAAGAGCCCAACAATGTGACATACATCATCCAAAATATGAAGCCAATCAAACTCTATACTATAAGCCAATTAACAATGTGTCTCTTACCCGACCAAACCACCTTTCAAACCCAAGAAAAACCAAAATAAAAGGCAAACAATGGGTACCTACAAAAAATGTACATAACTCTATAGTGGAGAAGCCACTAAGAAAGTCCTCACAAATTTCATACACAATGATAAATTAATTCCACATTTCCACTTCTACCTTAACAAAAAATGCTCCATCGATAAATAAAAAAATGATACCAAAAAAGTATAAAAATATACCTTAATATAAAAACATAACTTAATGCTTATTCTGTTGGGAATTTAACCAAAATTCCAACCTGTGAGAAACAAAAAAAAAATAGAGAAAACACACGTCAAAGAAAAAACAATCACACACACAAGACAGTATTTACGTGGTTCAGCAATTTGCCTACGTCCACGGAGTTGCAGGGATTTCACTATTATCAGGGAAAAATACAAAGTGCGGCTACAGTGTTTTTTTTCTCTCTCTAAAAAACACAACAACAGTAGTAAACACAAACCCTAATCACAAAAACGGCTTTTATATCATGCTTACAGGGTTACAATGGGCTACAAAACGGGCCAAAAATAAACTAGGCTCCACAAAGCCCATCAAATCTCCCACTTGGAGACTAGTTCAATCACCAACATTAGCCGCTATCCTCCAAAAGCAATCCCTCATCCCTGCAACTCATCCTCCTGTCCTCAAGCTAGAAGACCAACTAAAACTGCACACAGCTTCAGCTTCTCAATAGTGACACCCTTAGTCAACATGTCTGCCGGGTTCTTAGATCCACATATCTTCTCAAGTATTACCAGCTTATCTTCAACAAGGTACCGGATAAAGTGGTATTTTGTCTGTATATGTTTCGACTTTGAATGAAAAGTCGAATTTTTAGCAAGAAAAATTGCACTCTGACTGTCACTGTGTAGAATGCCTATCTCCTGCTTTTTACCCAATTCATCTAAGAAACCATGTAGCCAAATCATCTCCTTTCCAGCTTTAGTTGCTGCAACATACTCAGTTTCTGTAGTAGACAAAGTAACAATCTTTTGCAGATTTGAAGCCCATGATATAGCTGTACCACCCAGAGTAAATACAAACCCAGTAGTACTCTTTCTACTATCAACATCACCAACAAAATCAGCATCTACATAACCTTGCAGCTTCAAACTTGCACCTGTGAAACAAAGACATGTATCTGATGAACCCTTCAGATATCTTAGAATCCACTTGACTACCTCCCAATGCTGCTTTCCAGGCCTACTCATGAATCTGCTCACAACTCCCACTGCATGTGCAATGTCTGGCCTTGTACATACCATAGCATATATCAAGCTGCCAATAGCTGAGGCATAGGACACTTTGCTCATATGGTCCCTTTCTTCTTCTGTCTTCGGTGACTGTTCTTTGCTCAGTTTGAAATGACTACCCAAGGGTGTTCTCACTGGTTTAGATTCATTCATGTTGAACTTGCTGAGAACTTTCTTCACATACTCTGACTGTGAAAGCTTCAATGTACCATTAGCCTTGTCTCTAATGATTCTCATACCAAAGATTTGCTTTGCAGCTCCCAAATCCTTCATTGCAAACTGTTTTGACAATTGCTTCTTCAGATTATTAATCTCCTCAATGCTAAACCCTGCAATGAGCATATCATCCACATACAATAGTAAAATGATATAAGAATTGTCAAAGAATTTAACATAGCAACAATGATCAGTTTCACATCTCTTGAACCCAATTTTATGCATAAAATTGTCAAATTTCTTGTACCACTGTCTAGGAGCTTGTTTTAGGCCATACAAGCTCTTTTTCAGTTTGCAGACTAGATTCTCTTGTCCCTGAACAATGAACCCTTCTGGCTGAATCATGTAAAGGTCTTCCTCCAAGTCACTATGAAGGAATGCCGTCTTCACATCTAACTGCTCAAGATGTAAGTTTTCTGTAGTCACCATTCCCAGCACCAATCTAATTGTTGACATCTTCACAACTGGAGAAAATATTTCTGTGTAGTCAATGCCTTCCTTCTGCTGGAACCCTTTAACAACTAATCTAGCCTTGTAACGTTTGCTACCATCATACTCATTCTTTATTCTGTATACCCACTTGTTGTGCAAAGCCTTCTTTCCTACTGGCAATTCAGTCAGTTCCCATGTTTGATTCCCCAACAAGGAATCCATCTCATCTTTCATGGCTAACTCCCACTAGCTTGAATTCTCATCTTGCAAGGCTTCATTATAACACTCTGGCTCACCACCATCAGTTAACAGGAGATAATTTAAAGCGGGTGAATAACGTTGTGGAGGTCTAATGTTCCTGGAAGATCTGCGGACTTCAGCTACAGATGTACTCTGATCTACCTGTGAATCTACATTCTCCTTATCTTCTTCACCCCTTTTCTGGACAGTACTTTCAGTCAATCCATCTAAGTTGACAAACTCAGATTTCTTTTAATCTATCTCTGTAACATATGACACTACAGTTGACCTGTCCTTGTACATAATCTGTTCATTAAATATCACATTTCCACTTCTGATGATTTTCCTGTTTTGGTCATCCTAAAACCTATAGCCAAATTTCTCATCACTATAGCCAATGAAAAAACATATTTTAGACTTTGCATCAAGTTTACTACGAGTATCAGAATCAATATGAACATAAGAAACACAACCAAAAACTTTTAAATGGGAAAACTTTACCTCTTTACCGCTCCAAACCTCCTCAGGAAGTTTGAACTCCATAGGAACTGATGACCTTCGGTTTATCAGGTAAGCTGCAGTGCTAACAGCATCAGCCCAGAAAGTTTTTGGTAGTCCATCATGCAACCTCATACTCCTAGCACACTTATTAAGAGTTCTGTTCATGCGCTCAGCCACACCATTCTGCTGTGGTGTCCCAGGAATGGTCTTTTCCATCCTAATTCCCTGTACAGCACAATACTCACTGAATCCTCCATCTATGTACTCTCCTCCATTAACAGACCTTAAACATTTTAGTTTTAAACCTGTTTCTGTCTCAACCATGGCCTTCCACTTCTTAAAAGTTTCAAGTACATCAGATTTATTTTTCAGAAAATAAATCCATACCTTTCTGCTTGAGTCATCAATGAAAGTGATGTAGTACCTTGAACCTTCAAGGGATGCAACTGGAGAAGGCCCCCACAAATCAGTGTGTACTAACTCCAATTTTTTTGCCTTCGGTGTCCTGCCAGTTTTCAAGAAACTCACATTTTTCTGCTTTCCTAAGATGCAGCTTTCACACATGTCAAAATCAGTAGACTTCAATTCTGGTAGTTTTCCTTTTGACAGCAGCATCTTCATCCCTTTCTCACTCATGTGACCAAGTCTGCGGTGCCATAGGCTTGTATCAATACTTGCATCAGTAACTGCAATTTTGTCTCTTGGACTTGAGGTCATATAGAGAGTGCTAGTCTTCTTTCCACGAGCTAATACTCTAGCTCCTTTTGTAACCTTCCAAGTACCACCAACAAATAGTATTGCATGCCCTTCATCATCAAGTTGTCCAACAGAAATCAGATTCCTCCTCAGGTCAGGAATATGTCGAACCTTCTCCAGTAACCAAACAGATCCATTGGGTAACAATATCCAGACGTCTCCCATACCTACAACATCCAAGGTTGAACCATCAGCCAAATACACCTTACCAAAATCACCTGTAACATAATTCTGTATGATTTCTCGGTGTGGAGTGGTATGAAACGAAGCTCCTGAGTCCAAAACTCAATCATCAAGTGGACTGTCTACTGTAAGAAGTAATGCATCCTGTACCTCTTCTGTTACAGCATTAGCAGAATCATCTTCATTCTTCTTCTTAGGACTTTTGCATTAGTTCCTAAAGTGACCTGTTTTCCCACAATTCCAGCATTGTACTTGTTGGCCTGATCTAGATTTACTTTTATTCTGATTAGTATTTTTGGATTTTGATCTGCCTCAATTTGAATTTCTGTTATTACCTTTGCCTCTTGTCTCAAGGTTTAGGGCAGAACCAGATCCTGAGGTTTCGCCTGCATCTCTTCTGCGAATCTCCTCAGCCAGAATTAAATCTCGAATATCATTGTACTTGAGCTTTTCCTTTCCTGTAGAATTACTTACTGCCATCCTCATTGCCTCCCAACTGTTTGGCAAAGAAGCCAAGACGATTAGAGCACGAATCTCATCATCAAAATCAATTTCTACAGACGACAATTGATTTGTGATAGTATTAAATTCGTTCAGATGTTGTGCTATTAATGCATTCTCTGCCATCTTCAAATTGAATAGTTTCTTCATCAGATGCACCTTGTTGTTTGCTGACGGCTTTTCATACATACCAGACAAAGCCTTCATCAGATCTGCTGTGGTCTTCTCCTTTACAACATTATGTGCAACAGACCTAGACAGAGTTAACCTGATAACTCCTAGTACCTGTCTGTCAAGAAGAGCCCATTCCTCAGCCTTCATAGCCTCAAGTTTTTCGCCTAGAAGCCGCAGATGTAGCTTCCTCCTATAAAGGTAATCCTCGATTTGCATCCTCCAAAATCCAAAGTCTATGCCATCGAACTTTTCTATTCCAAACACCTTTCCTGCTTCCTCTGCCATTGCTCTCACCCAAACCTAACCCTAGGCTCTGATACCAGTTGTTGGGAATTTAACCAAAATTCCAACCTGTGAGAAACAAAAAAAATAGAGAAAACACACGTCAAAGAAAAAACAATCACACGTACAAGATAGTATTTACGTGGTTCAGCAATTTTCCTACGTTCACGGAGTTGCAGGGATTTCACTATTATCAGGGAAAAATACAAAGTGCGGCTACAGTGTTTTTTTTCTTTCTCTAAAAAACACAATAACAGTAGTAAACACAAACCCTAATCACAAAAGCGGCTTTTATATCCTGCTTACAGGGTTACAATGGGCTACAAAACGGGCCAAAAATAAACTAGGCTCCACAAAGCCCAACATATTCCAGTAGCAATAGCCTCAAAAAATGGACTCAATTTCAGGGAGGGAAAATACCATCAATGAAATTTTAAACTTTATCCCAATAACATACCAACCTTTTATCAGCAACCGTTTCAAAACAATCTTAGTCACATAATGTGACTCAGAATCATCCAAAAGTGGAAGTAATCAATGCCTTAATCTTCTTACGCACAATGAAAACTCAAAATTACAACAAAATAAAATACCCCATTTGATCAAATAAATCAAACTCATTAACCTGCATACAATTTCCATATAAAGTGATCAACTTTAATAGAACTAGCTAAAATTTAAAAAAAGAAAAAGAAAAAGAAAAAGGACCACGTACCCTAAACTTAAAAATCCCAAGCAAGCAATCTATAATCACAAAAATGAAAAGAAAGGAATATTATTATCGAAAATTTAAAACTTTATCCCGAAAAACTACCAAGCCATTATCAGCAACATTTTCAAATCAATCCTAGTCACAGAATGTGACCCAAAATCATCCAAAATAAAAGCCACGCATGCTTTATTTTTTGGCAAAAATCACATTTTCGTCCCTACATTTTTAGGCGATTCCTACTTTGGTCCCTAAATTTTATTTTTACCGCTTTTAGTCATTATTCTGAAAAACGCTTCCCATTTTGGTCCTTGCCATTACATCAGAGACAGAAAATGCACACGTGATAAACGGCAGAATTAAAAAATATTAAAATAATGTCCAAAAAGCTCAACCACATAACTCAGATGGAAGAAACCATCACTCAAGGCAAACCGATCAACAAGGAGCAAGAAGAAGTCCTCTGCTCGAAACTCGCCGTCTTAGCTCTCATCAATGAGCTCGACAAGCTCTGCCAGCCTCTCGCCCAAGCCGTTGCTGAAGAGCTCTCTCTCTCCACTCAGCGCCTCCACCTCTCCCCCTCCGATTCCGCCACCGACGACACTGAAACCAATAACAACCACAACCACGATGACAACAACAACAACAATTACAAATCCACTGCCTCCTCCTCTGACGAGTAGAACCGGAATGACGAATCTGACCTCGGCCTTGTGGAGGATGTTTTGAATCTGCTCTACTTCGGCTCGCTCTTCGATGTGAAGTCTCATGGAGATTTCATCGCCACAATGCTGACGAGGACTCACGTGTGCAGATGTTGCTTGACCTACAATTACGTCACCAACGAAGCCATCGATTTGCTCAGCGAGTGAGACCTCAATTCGATTTCATTGCTTGGTGGCTTGTTGTTGTCTCGGCCTGTCGATTCGAGCTTGTCACATAAGAATGCGTTGTTGCATTGCATCAAGCACGCACAGCTCTGGCTCGCTAAGTCTGATCAGCCTATTGATTCCAATGCCAACCTTATTTTAATATTTTTTAATATTTTGGACATTATTTTAATATTTTTTTAATTCTACTGTTTGCCACATGTGCATTTTCTGTCTCTGATGTAACGGCAGGGACCAAAATGGAAAGCGTTTTTCAAGATAGGGACTAAAAGCGGTAAAAATAAAATCTAGGGACCAAAATGGGAATCGCCTGAAAATGTAGGGACGAAAATGCGATTTCCGCCTTATTTTTTTAGGTACAATGAAATCCTCAAAATTACAAAAAAAAATGAAACACCCCATTTGATTAAATAACTCATACTCTTAACCCACATATAATTGGCACATAAAGTGATTAACTTTGATAGAACTAACTAAAAATTTTAACGAAAACCCGGTACTCTTTTTTGACATAGACAAACAGAAAAAAAGAATTTATGCTAAAACAGTATTGCTGAGTTCAGTTTGATTTGGTTTCATTTCATAGAGAATAAACAGAAACTAAAATCAGTTCCTAGTTCATATTGTCTTTTTCTCACTTCATTTTCTAAATAACCAATAAGAGAGAGAGAGAGATGCTTGGTAACTATTAAGATTAAAACCCACAAACAAACCTAAGCTTTTGGATCCGTGAATGATGCCCCACTTAGGTTCAACTCCTCTCAGGTTTTGGAGAAATTATAAGATCCTCATGGTGGACAATTGATGTAGTTCACCATTCTACTAAAAACTCACATATGTTCAAAATTGATGAGTCAAAAATTTTTTTTAAACATAAATTGATTAATGACTCAGCAATTTTCAACAAGAGAGAGTCTTTTAGTGGAATGATGGACAAATGACGTGGTCCACTATGAGTACTGTATAATTTCTCCAGGTTTTGTAATTTAGATTTTTAGGAATTCTACATCTATAGCATTTTCGCAATATTTTCACAATAAATCATAGGTGATAAGTTGTTATTAGTTCTAATTTTAAAACATGAATTGATTAAAGACTCAGCAATTTTCAACAAGAGGGAGTCTTTTAGTGGAATGGTGGACAAATGACGTGGTCCACCATGAGTACTGTATAATTTCTCCAGGTTTTGTAATTTACATTTTTAGGAATTCTACATCCATAGCATTTTCGCAATATTTTCACAATAAATCATAAGTGGTAAGTTGTTATTGGTTCTAATTTAAATCTACTACTTAAATTACTTTTTTGCCCACCTGTAACAACTCATCACTTAGAATTTGTTGTGAAAATATTATGGACATACTTTTCCAATTCTCATGCCATATAAGCAAAGTCTATATATGGTGGGTCCCAGAAAAAGTGTAGTTCTTAATTCTCATCATATTTATTTGTTTAATAAATCACTAATCCATGTAATGCACTAGCAAATCTATATCTATATTATAATACTAAAAATTGAGATGTAACATTTAATATTGCTACCCTCTCATTGAGCCACATCAACAGTCATGTCATTACCAACATTTTTTCTGAATTTCTATTATAATTTAAAATGCATTTCCTAAATTTTAAAATACTAATAAAAGGAAAATGATTCCCAACCTTATCTTCACCATAAAGCCCCATCTTTATAGCTTTAATTATAGACATGTATCTGACATATTAATGATGACTAGCATGTCCATAAAAAAAAAAATGATGAATAGCATGAAGCCCAAACCAATATGTTGTCCACCATAAAGCCCAAACCCAGCCAAATGGTCTTTAATTTTTAATGGCAAAATACCCTTTCTGTCTCCCCACCTTTTGCTTTACCCCTATTTCATGGTTTCAAACTTGCTAATGGCAGCCTCTCTCTCTTGCAAAGACAGTTTCAAATCTTCAGAGTTCAGACTTCTAGATTCATAATGCCAGGGCTCTCACGGCTCCTCCTTCCTCCAGATGTTTAAGCCCTTTCAGTTGTTGCCATTTCAGAAAAACAAAAGGCAGGGTATTTAACACAAGGTGAATTTTTTATAGTCTCCATGTATCTTTTTTTTTTTTTTTTTTTTCAACCTTGCAGTGCCATTACTACACAATTGAAGAGCTCATCACCAAGAGCTTCAACAACGTCATCTAGCAATCAGATTGGCTAGATGAATATGGAGAAAGGTACATCATGACAACAATACCTAATCTTTCTCCCTCTCTCTTTGGTATTGGAACATCCACGTTTCATTTTTTTAATCCTTTTGGGTTTTCAATTCTAGCATATTTTTATTTTATTTAGTTTCTCAATTTTTGGAATTCTATTTTTTTTTCTTTGGTTTCTTAATGCCGCACAAGTGTTTGAAGAAATGCTTAAACTAAACTATGGATTGGATGTGTGGAACCCAATTGCTTATGCGCATGCAATGCTATTTACATATTTCTTTTAAATTTTGTTGTCAATTGTGATATCAATATTAGTTCTTTGGAAATTTGGTTTTCTTTTTAATGTTGTGGTTTTATTCAAGTATATGTATGTGAGATTGACCTATGTATGCTCTACATATATATTCATTTTGGTATATTCAATTTGTGTTTGCCAATAGGGTTTGTTTGTGGCCTTGGGTCCTTGCTATCTAATTGTTACTTTCTCTCCCTCAAAAGGCAGAAAACTTTGTTATGTTGAGTTATTTGGGTTTCGTTTGAATGGTTTTTGCTGTTTTTACAGGTAAACTTTGGCTTTGGGAATTTTTTTTTTTTTTAAAATAAAGCATATTTACCCTCAAAAGTTGTTGGGTTAGTAAGTGAAGGGTTCCAGCGTTGATTAGCTTCTTATTTTTGGTTTTTACGATGCATATACTTTATAGGAATTTGTAAATGTTTTGGTGTTTTGGCTACTTTTTGTTCAGGTGAATTTCATGTAAGATGTGGTTGAGATTTGTAATAGAAATTGGATATGAAGTTGACCACAAAGCACTTGCATGCCTTAAAATCAAATCCACCATCTGGTATGGTTGTGCGCATTCTTCCTCCAATTCTTAGAGTACAGGTAATGTCCTCTTTAGACTTATCAATCTTTGAAGCCTATTTAGTTACATGATAAAACATTTCATCTTGGGTCTTTCACATCTTAATTCCCCAAAACCATTATTTTTCATAAATTCAACCATTAGTGCAAATTGTTCAATGTTGATTGGCTTTTGAAAGGTTAGGCCTAACAAGTTTTCATAGGGAATTCAATTGCCGACTTTGGTAAGTTGGGTCCATCAAATTAACAAATCATTTTTTTTTTTCATGAGTCCTTCATTTGCTACTTAATATAACATTGCAAGTGAGATTTTAGATGGTGGTTTGTTCTAAACCTCAAGGATGCTGTTTCAATGCAAAGGACTTGGTCACTTTCTGAACATGTCAGCCAAGCAAATTATAAGTTTGAGTTTCTCGGTTGCAGTTAATCATTTTGGGGGGGGGGGGGGGGTGGTGGTTATTTTTAATTGCAAAAATTAGGAACTTTTCTATGCAATTTGGATTTTTTATATGAAAATTTCAATCTAGGACCATTAGCTATTTAGGTTTGGCAATGTTAGCCCATAAATGCAGCTCCTAAAACATGGCAATGGTAGCCACCTATTTCTCCTCATCTCAAAATGAATATGGTGCTAACCTTTTTCGAAAAGCCACCAATTATGCAGGTTTGGGTATTATTGTTAAAGATAGTTATGGTTCTCTTATTATAGTCCATACTGAATTAATTCCTTGCCAAAGATTGTGGATGGCTGCCACAGCTATGTTGAGAGCATCACACACGTTAATTTAATATTTTCATTTGAATACAGTTGATTTACAAAGCAAGCAGTGTTATGGTCAAGGGTGAAAGTTTTTAATTTGAGTACTTTCTCTTGGCTTTTAGATCCTTTGGGCATATTTTGATATGATTAGGCAAGGTCACTGTGCAAAATCCATTGTACCATTTAGAGTACTTAATATTTTGCATTTCTTACTCTATGCAAATTGAGTGCATTTGATTTTATTTGTAGGAACTAAGGGCAACAATGCCAAATCACAAGAAAAGGTGGTGGCATTGATGAATAACTACCAAATTTGAAAGCCATTGAAGGTACTCCCTTTCTCTGTCTCTCTTGCCTTTATTTTTTTTTTCTTTGAATTGTATATGGAGGTTGCATTGGACTTGGCCATTATACCACTCAAAAATTATGACAAACTGTCCGAAAAATTGGGGGGGGGGGGGGGAACCTCTTCCTCTTTTTATGGACCATACAATAAGGGTAAGTTTGTATCTTTAAGTTTTTTTCCTTAATGTTCCATTTTTTAGGTTTTAAGTAGTTATTGAAGAGAGACACAACTTGATTATTTACTATTTAATGGTCCTTTCTTCTTTTTTTTTATTTGGTTATGTTGTGTGGATTGCAAATTGTCAAAGTTGAACTTTAATCTGAAGGAAAATTATTGGTTAGGGTGCCTCAACGTTATTTTGGAGCATGGGATGCATTTTTCACTATAGTGAGCAAGGTCAATTTACTTTCTATAATATTGTGCCTTTTGTTTTTTGTATCTCAATGCATTATTTCTAATACCTTTCAAAAATTAGGATCTCTATGGACTGATCTCAAAAACTCTAGCTTTATTAGGTAAATCAATTAATTTATGAGAGGTTTTTGTGTAGATTATTGTGTAGAAGTCAGATTAAATCTCTTGAGAGGTTTATGCTTTGAGGGAATGGAACGGTCGACTCTTGAGATTAAATCTCTCCTCCTCCACTCTTTGTTTGCTTGGTGTTCTTCTTTCTCTTCTTTTTCTTGCTCCAATATTTTTGTTATGCTTGATCATTGTAATTTTCGATCTTAATGTAAATCTTTCCATGTACACTCCTGGTGTACCTGGGGCTTTTGTTTTATGAAACATCGTTATTTATTTATATAAAATAAAAACCATGTAGAAGTCAGATGGATACAGGGAGAACAGAGAGATTGCAGGGAAAAGGGTTCAACTATTTAGTACTCCCTATTTTTTAGTCATAGCTATGAATGCAATGGACACATTCAGTTGATGAAAATTAACTTTACAAATTAGTTGGCTAGAAATATGAGGTATCATAATTGCAAATCATTTATAAAATCCTTCACATGAATAAATGAATTGCCTTAGAGTGATTTGTAAGTAGATTTTAATACGGTAGAAAAATAAATTTAAATTTCCATTTTATATGTTGGGTATGATTTGGTGCACATCAATCAATCATTACATTCATGCTTTGTTCATAATTTCTTTATATAATGTTATCAAATTAATCCAAGATGTGGAAGGAGTTGAACTATGTGGTACCCTTAGAAATTTTTTTGACTTAGCAGCATGTTAGTAGTACAATTTAGTTCTTCCTCTTCTTCTTTAAACAATTTTTATAAGTAATGGAAGAATTATTCACTAATGGGACATGTTCTTTGAATGACTTGGAGACGAGAAATAACACAAAATTAAGTGCAGAGAATACTCAACTAAGCTAGAAGTTTTTTAAGCAGTTTATTAGTTTCTCATTTGCTTTACTGTTTATCTTGGCTGTTAATGTATGTTTAGATTGCAATAATGAAAATTGGTTTATAAGAGATGAGGGCATTTACTAAGTTATTGTTTTCATTTGTCAAGGATACCACCTTCTTTGAGATCCATGGTGTGGTTGATCTAAAGAGAACATGCTATAAGGAAGTAGATAATTGTAACATTTATTCATGCATAATCTGCAAAAAGAAACAATTACAAGTTTACACCATAAAGGCAAGTTAAATGATTTGTAATATAAATGCACAGACCCATAAGATAGTTGGAGAGGACTGGATAATCTACAAATGGTTTCTTTGCTATATTACATGGAGAATCATGCTAAGATTAAGTACTTTTAATGACCTTTTTGTGCAAGGATAATTTGTAATTAAAAATATATATGTGCAAAATAGCAGTATGACATAAATGTTTTGGTTTACAAACTCGTCAAGTTTAAATGTCGAGGTGCTTCGATTCTGGGGGTAGTAGCTCGAGATGAAATGCAGTCTTATGTTAAAGCTTGGACAAAGAAATTTAATTTGAATGATCCTTTAATGGCAGAAGTAGTGGTCATTAAAGGATCACTGTAATCAAAGGGTTGGAGCATATGGTTTATTGTGTAGGGACTGTGGCATTATTATGAATCCAATGGATGAATATTCTTAATAGAGGAGTTTAAATAAATACTTTGATAGGTACACACACACACTCTCTCTCTCTCTCTCTCTCTCTCTCTCTCTCTCTCTCTCTCTCTCTCTCTCTCTCTCTCGCCAACACGAGTTGTAATGAAGCTGAAAAGGATAGAAGTTGTTAACATGCATATTCTTTTGAAAAGCTTTGGGAATACAATGTATTTAAACAGATATTTCAAAGTATCTTTCTCGTGTATCGCACGGGTTAGCAACTAGTTATGTTATAAAAGTCATATCATGAATTAATTAGATCAATTTTGATAGACTCCAAAATAAATAAGAAAGAATTTCAATTCATGGTAATTATTCTTTATTATTAAATTAAGATGCCAATTAATTTTTTGTGTATCAAATCTCTTATTTGATGACAACAATTTTTTATTAGTTGAGTTATCTAGAATCTCGTTCATGGCTATATACTTGATATATAGTTATTTTTCAATATGATAGGAATTAAAGACAATTTTAATAAAATTGTTGCTAAATGTGATCACGAAGTTTCCTTGCTAAAATAACAAAAACAAAAGTTTCTTGTAATGGAGCTTTATCTCAAATTTTATTTTGCAGTATTATAGCACTCGCATCAATGCTTGTATAATAGAAAAAATATCACATTTTATTCAATTCATTTTGCACTAATACAATTCATTTTGCATTTAGTTTTTAATTATTTCTTAATGTATCTCGAGGACAACAAAAAAGAGTGGATGGTAATTGTTATGTGTGAAGAAAGAGAAAAAATTTAAAAAATAATAAGAAAATTTTTATATTATAATGAAATGTAGTGTAAGTGGGTTCCAGTTAACTTAACTGGTAAAGTCTCTGATGGTTGAATAAGAGATCTGAGATTCAATTCCCGCCTATACTAAAAACCAATTAGCGTTTTGGTCTAATGATAAAGAGCTATCATAAGAAGCGGATGTTTAGGTTAAAACTTTTTCAAAAAAAGAAAAAGAAACAAAGAAATGAAGTGTAAAATAGATAATCTGGTGTAGGGTGTTTTGAAAAGTGAGTATGTAAAATAAAACAAGTATGTTCTCATATTAAAATAAACAAAAAAATTTGTACAAGCTGATGTGAATGATCTTACTCTTAGCAATTAATAATGGAGTTCATAAGAATAGAGCTTGAAAATCATATTATTTTTTGAATGAATCAATAAAGCATAGCAGACTGCATGTAAGATCACAAGAAAATCAAGACAAAGAAAATCTGATTGTCTAGTGGTTTCAATTTAATTCTTTGCATGCTAGGAATATTCTTGACCTTCCCAAAAAAAATTACATTAATTGACTAATTGTAAAAGCGCAAGGCTTTATATAAGGCCTAAATTGCATGATATTTCAACTATCACGTCTGAGTACTATATATAATCGGATCAAATCCTTGTAATTATGTTCATTGAGCTCAAGGTCGATTGTTTCTTGCTCAAAAAGAATTACTAGTAAATCTTTTTCATTGCATTGTAATCTAAAGAGGTTGAAATATTCTCCCAGATAATTAAAAATTGCTGCTAGATCTTCCGTCTCTACCTAAAATGGTAGTCAGTTACAAGAAGCTCCCTCGGTAATCGACAGTCCCTTGAAGAGTTAAAACAAAGCCTCTCCTTTTATACAAAATTTTCTACCTTTTTGTGACATAGCTTTCTTATTTTACTTTCTTTAGGTTATTTAGAAAAGAATGGGAAAAAGAAGACAATATTTTTTTTCTTTTTTAAATAACATAGTAGAGGTTCTCTAGGTTTTTGGGGCAAATGTTTGGTAAAGAGTAAAGACCCCTCTAGATTTATCATTTTGTTCTTTTTTATTTTTTTAATTCATAGATTCTTATTTTAAAATATAAATAAAATTCTAACACTAGCTATGTAATTTGTTGTTTCATGGTCCAATTAGGCGTTATTTAATCTTTATTTTTTGAAAAGTATTTATTCTATTTGATTTTATTAAATAAATATTTGAATTTGGTTTTAAAAAATTAATTTTTTTTTTAAAACCAAATCTAAAAACAGATCTCTAGATTAATTTGTCACTAGCAATAAAAAAATATAACTAAAAATCTTACAAATGAACAATAAATTTATAAAATAGAGTTAGAAGACAATAATGAAATAATTGCACTTATTATCAATTAAAAAGAATATTCTAAAAGAAGTTGAATACAAAAATTTAATTAAGAATTTTGCATCTTAACAAGCAAGAAAAATAAAATTTAAATAAAAATATTTTATATAAAAATAATAATATAAAGTAGATATTTAAACAGTAAAAAATGCCCCATTTAAAAGTTTCTCTTAAGGCCTCAAAATACCTTAGGCCGGCCCTGTATTCAATTAAGAATATACAAATATAATTATTACTAAATTTACTTGAAATAATAAAATTGAAATCAAAAGGCTTTGCTCTTTCATTTTTGTATCTTCAAACTATAGTCACTACTAAATTTATTGTTGGAAGTTTTGTTGGATTGGCTTTGTTTTGAGTTGTAGTAATTGACCTGACTTATGTAAAAAGTTGCATAATAAAGAACTAACCATATCAAATATGAAAGCAAATTTAGATGCACTCCCTTCTTGATATATAGAATAAAGGAAAACTTAGACTTGGGTTAGATACTTTTTAATAAATGGTAAGAATTGAGATAAGCAAAAAAAAGTAAAAAAAAAAAAAAAAAAACAAAAATGAAAAAACAAAAACAAAATTAGTCTCAAGAATTGGGGGAAGAATTTTTTTTTTTTTTTTTTTTTTTTTTTTTTTTTCTGGTAACAATGAACAATTAGTGCAAAAGAGTGTGCACAAAGGACTGGGTTGCCATCTTCGCCAATTGATGGACTTCTTGGAATATAGGGAGCAAATTTTATTTGTAGACTTTGAAACATTCTCTTTTGGATTCGGAGGTCTTTTGGGAGAATCTCTGCTTCCTTGTTTGTATTTATAGTTTCCAGCTCTTCCACTAAGTTTTCCAAACTCGGACTGTTCATCAAACTGTTAAAGGAAGAGGTTCAAGATTTTTGAGGTTGGACTGAGGTTCAACCATGATGATGCCATAATTAATTTAATAATTATTTAAAATATAAATAAATATATTAGTTTAGTATAAGTGAAAATTTGACTAAAATAAACCAAATAAATATGAAGACCATTTTTCAAATGTATTTTACATAAATTTTGCTGTTTGTGTGAATCTCTTGTGAGATCTTTAAGGAGCTTTCCTTCATATAAACTTAGGGTTTTCAAGGTAGAGATTAATTCAACATCTTGATGATCAACTCGGTTCCTGCCATTGGAGCTTAAAGAATAACAAGCATGGGTGCTTGTAGGTAATTGGAGAATCCAAGAAAGAAGGAGTCCGTGAATTCGGAGCTTGCACATGGTCGTGTCAATAAGTTCTACTGGTAGGTAGCATTAGGAAGTCAAGCGGGGAGCTTGTAAGTTCTTTTGTATGAACTTTGATTCTTTCGCATAGTGGATTCAGTTTACCTTGAGGAGAACTAGGTCAAATCCTCCTCAGGTTTTTACCGTGTGGTTTCCTGGGTGATCATATCATTGTGTTATTTATATTTCCGCTGCTTTATATTTTTGATATGATTGTATGTTTGTGATAACCTAGAATTGCATAATTGGACTAAGTTAATCACTTTGCTAATTAACTAGGTTAATCTGGTTTGTTTAAGGGGTCTAAAACCTATCAAAAAAAAAGAAAAAGAAAAAAAAGATAAATTGCAAATTACACCTCTAAAGTTTGGAGGTGTTTGGATTTACACCTTGAAGTTTCAAAATTTCGATTTTACTCCCCTGAAGTTTGGGGTATTGGATTTTATATGTCACCACCTATTTATATTCAAATGTCTAATTCCTATTTGTATTTTTTATCTATTTGAATTCAAATACTTCAATTATTTTTATAAAACAAAAAACAAAATTACTGCTTCCCAAAAAAAAAAAAAAAAAAAAAAAAAAACTACCTCAACTAAAAAGTAAAAACTACTCATTCTTATATGAAATTTCTATGTTTTTTTTTTTTTTTTTTAAATTCTTTAAAACATTTCAAAATTTTTGTTATCCAAAGTCTATATAGTTAACACAAATCTCCATCTATCCACACCAACCTATATTATCTTTCTTTTGTTCAAATCTCAATTTTTTTTTTTTTTTTTTAACTTATCACAATTCTTATCCCAATCAATAAATTTAAATTTCCTATTGGGTTTCAACTTCTTACGGTTTTCTATCTCATTTTTAAACATTATTCCATGTTACCTTACCTCCTTCTTAAAAAAAAAAAAAAAAAAAATACATACGGTTATTTATATATCACTTTTAAGTATTATAACACTAAAAGTAAAAAAATAAATAAAAAAGAGCATTATTGCACACACAAAGCGGATGTGTTGAGTCTAGTTTTATTTTATTTATACTATATATAAGAGGATTCCCTTCTTTCAACTTGAACTTTATGTGGTTCAAAAATACCCTCATTAATGAAGGGTAACTTCATTTAGAAATATGGTCATAAATGTCAAATAACAAATTTCATTTTGAATTTGAAAAGAGAACTCCTAAAATTTAGGATTTTTTTTTCCTTCATGTTTAAAAAAATTTATACAATTACTGCTTATATCTAAAGTTTATCATTTTTATTTGTTTGAAAAATAAAAAAATATATACATATTTATAAATTAAAATAGATGCAATTTTTAGGTTAAATAATGCATTTATTATTTAAAAATATTTCCTATTTCTATAAGTTTTATATGTAGTGGAACATATCTGAAATTTGTCTTCCATATTGTTTAAAATATATAATTAATAATTGTTTTATTTAAATGGAGAAAATTTTATTAAAAACCATTTTTTTTAAAATACCATAATCGGTTGTCTAATTTGAATATATCCAAGAATTAAAAAAAAAAAATGCACAGCCCCATTTCATGGAACACATGTAACATGTTATATCAAGTTTAAATTATTATATAAGATTACAACTATAGCATTGTTTTCCCAAATATAAGTATGATGCCTATATTATTGAAACTTGAATTTTAAGGTAATCTTGTGAATATTTATGATATTTATTAGATTTTTAGGACTCACATTTCTATTTTCTATTGTCTAATTTTTTTTAGCCAAAAATTAAAGAGTTTGGTCCAAATAAAAAAAAAAAAAAAACATATTTTTGACCTAAAAATTAAGGAAAATTTTTTTTTTTGAGCCAAAAACTAAAAAAGCAACTTACAAAAATAATCAATTAATGGACCAATTAGTTCAAAATGGAGCTAATTGGACCAAAGCAAACCAAAGTAGACTGAAGTGGACCTAATTTGAATAAAATGGACCACAGCCAATTGAATTTGACTGAGTAGGCCCAAGTGGACCGAGTGGACCATGATGGACCAAAGAAGAACTATTGGATTGAATTGGACCGAATGGACCTAAGTGGACTAAAATGGACCGAATTGGAAAGAATTGGAATGAAATTGACCGAATTGGATTGATTAGACCAAATGGAATGAATATGATAGAATTAGACTAGACCGAATGGATTGAAGTTGATTAAGTAGACTAGAATGAACCGAAATAAACTGAAGTGGACCGATTAGATTGAAATGCTACATTGATATGGCTTAATGGGAGCATAGTAATAATAATAAATAAAAAAAATACTACTCTTCAATTTTTAGATATTATATAGATTTGAAAATTATAGAAATTGATCAAATATATAATTATAGATAGGAGAAGCCACATTGATCACCCTCTCCTAATTATTTTTTATCTATATATTAAAAAAAGATGTTAATATAGATAGAATTTTTTAGTTTAAGAATTATTTTTTATGATTTTTGGCATTAGTAAAGGAAATTTTATTAATGTTTGTTGCACACATCTTGTTGTACACATTTTTTAGTTTAAGAGTTCTTTTTATAATTTTGAAATTTTTCATAAAAACACGATTTCACAATTTAATTAAAAATTGTGTTTCGATTTAAATGAAATTGTGTTTCGAATACACAATTTCAACGGACGAGGTGCATGCACACACACACCACACATTGATGTGTAATAATCAGTGTAGAGAGAGAAAGTTCCCGACCTATCACAAGCTGACACGTCACACTACCAAGACCACAAAATACGGCCAATTACAAAGCGCCACATATTGCTGCTAGGTTTTACTGTTGCCATTTAGAAGCCAACAGAAATTTGCCAAGTGTCATGCAAGAACCAATCATGCATCGGCTCGTGCAAGCGATGACACAAGCAGCCTCGCTCGTGCAAGCGATGACACAAGCAGCCTCGCACGTGTAAGCGATGACCCAAGCAACCTCGCACGTGTAAGCGATGACCCAAGCAACCTCGCACGTGTAAGCGATGACATAAGCGGACCAATCAGACTGTGACATGTGTCACCAATCAGACTCCGCCACGTGTCGCTCATCCACCCCAAAACTCCTATAAATAGAAGCCTTCCTAAGACATTTAGGAGGAGACACACATCAAGCCATCTGAAGCACAAGCAGCATCAGAGAAGATTCAGAAGTCCAGAAACTCTGCCGGAACCAAGCTCTAAAGCCTCCAAGAACTTCAAGAACTTCAACTTCGAATACGAAGAACATTCGAAGAGAAATCATCCAAATCATCCGCCTAGATCCAAAAGTCTGCGGGAATCAAGCCTAAAGTGTCCGAAAAACATCAACAAATCACAAATCAACGAAGCTCTACGGATTCAAGCCTCTAAAGCACCGAAGAACTTCCACCATAAACCTTCGAAGACGAAGAACGCACCAAGAACACACGAAGAACACGAAGAACGTGAAGAACAAAGAATTTCTAACAAGCTTATAGCCAGAGATTCATTGTAATTCTGTTTCAACAATCTTCGATCCATCCCTCAACCAAATTGAAGGATATTTTGTGTTTAAATCAAAATCACATTACCATAACTCCAATCAATAAGTCTTGCAAGGAGATCGAATCAGAGAATCACTCTTTTGTAATCACAGAGAATTATACCACAATCATCAACACAAATTCGCATTTGTAAAACTATTTTACTTGTTTGATTTATTTCAAACTAGAAATTTAGTCGTCTACATATTCTGGCACGCCCAGTGGGACATCTCTGCCTCTCATCTCTTTCTCCTTCAAAGGAAAAGAAATTCGACATCATTTTGCTACCAGCTTCAATGGCCTCTAGCAAGAATGCCCGAAAATCAGTAGTTGATGCTTCCAGTGCTGAGGATTACGTTGGCCCAATCACTCGCAGTCGATCCAAAGCTCTTGATCAACTTCAACCCCAACCAACCAAAGAAAGCCAACCTCCTACTGTCATCTCTCTGGACTTTCTTGCAAATAGGAAAGCTACCACTAAAGATTCATATCTCTCGAAAGATTTGGAGAGCAGTAATGAATCATCCCCAACAAAGACCTTTTCTATCAACTCTTCACCTGTGATGAGAAACTTAAGGAATACAGTACCTTTGACTCATCCTATTTCATCATTTTCTCCATCATATCTAGAAGTCATGCCAGTAATGATGACTAACACCTCTACCATGGAAGAAAAGATGGCTGAAATGGAACAAAGGATCATGCTCCTCACAAAATCACTTGAAGAAAAGGACGTCAAAATTGCGACCCTAATGAACAAACTGGAGGTAGAAGATTCGGGTGAATCAAGTCATGGCCCTGAGCGCCCACCAGGCTTTACCTTGAAAGGAGAAAATGCTAAAGGTGATAAGGGAAAAGGAGGTGAAGGCACTTCTCAACACGGACATTCCACCTCAATGGCTTCGATATCTGTCCAACAATTGCAAGACATGATAACGAACAGCATTCGAGCACAATATGGAGGTTCTTCTACAAGTTCTCTTATATATTCGAAGCCCTATACAAAGCGCATCGATAATATGAGGATGCCAAATGGGTATCAACCCCCCAAGTTCTTACAATTTGATGGCAAAGGAAACCCTAAGCAACACGTGGCTCACTTCGTAGAAACATGTGAGAATGCAGGGACTCAAGGAGGCCTCTTTGTAAAGCAGTTTGTTCGTTCACTGAAAGGAAATGCCTTTGATTGGTATACAGACTTAGAACCCGAGTCAATCGATAGCTGGGAACAACTTGAAAGAGAGTTTCTCAACCGATTCTATAGCACACGGCGCACGGTAAGCATGATGGAGCTTACCAATACCAAACAGTGGAAAGATGAGCCCGTCGTTGATTATATCAATCGGTGGCGTTCTTTGAGTCTAGATTGCAAGGATAGACTTTCTGAAATATCTGCTGTAGAGATGTGCATCCAAGGCATGCATTGGGGACTTCTTTACATCCTTCAAGGGATAAAGCCCCGAACATTTGAGGAGTTGGCAACACGTGCGCATGACATGGAATTGAGTATCTCTAGCCAATGAAATACAAAGCCTCCCGTACCTGAGGAAAGGAAAGAAAGACGGGAAATAAGGAAAAATGACAGGAATCCGAAAAGTAATGTCAAAGACTCAATGAATGTCAACCTTGCCCCAATCAAAATTTCAACAAGAAATGTAAAGGCCAATGAGAAGAGGCCTGAGGTAGGCCAACAGCGCGAGACGCGACGCTCATCACTTAAGGAATGGGAACAAAAGGTGTATCCTTTCCTAGATGCCGATATGCCAGAAATGCTAGAACAACTGCTCAAGTTGAAATTAATTGAATTGCCAGAATGCAAACGACCGGAAGAGATGGGAAAAGTTGATAACCCAAGCTATTGTAAGTATCATCGCATCATAAGCCATCCAATCCAAAAATGCTTTGTTCTTAAAGAACTCATCATGAAGCTAGCCAAGGAAAGGAAAATCGACTTGGATTTTAATGATGTTGCTCAATCAAACCTTGCAACCTTTGCTTGTGGGTTACCTAGTTGCATGTCTCCAACTACTAAGCAGGGGGCAAATACCACTCTCGTTCAGTTTGGTTCTCTAGAACCGGTTCAAGTTCAGCTCTCACAAAAGGCATCTGATCATAGTTCAAATGATGATAAAAGGTCAACAATGGATGAGGAAGAAGGATGGACGGTGGTTACTCGCAGGAGATGGAAGAAAAGACGCACATTTCCGCTTTATTTGATCACCAAAGAGTCTAGAAGAGCACAAAACCAGATTCAGCCTTGGTCAAGAAGAAGGAGTGATAAAAGGCAAGAAAGACTGGGAACAAAAATGTCTGACGATTCAACACAAACCCAAAAACTTCGAAATCTCATCACATTGGAAGAATTCTTCCCCAGAAAATTCTTTCAAAATGACTCAGCCGAGGCCGTTCACACGGTCACTCGTTGCGAAGTTCAAGATGAAAAGGAGGATGTTGACCATGGTGGTCCAAACGAGACTTTGTCATCTTTGGAAGAACTCCAATCTCGAGTTGATGAAGTTGAACCCTTGCAATCCTCCATCTCACCAAAAGAAGCACTCACTCAAGCTCTTGAAAAGCCAGAGATGTACACTCCTTCTACCAACACGCTTCAACAAACCCAGGAATGTTACGCGTGCTCTCCAGACTTAACTTTCACTGATGAGGATCTATTGTTAGGCTCTAAGCCCCACAATCGTCCACTTTATGTCTCTGGTTATGCTCGTGAACAAAAGATCGATCGTATTCTCATTGACGGAGGTTCAGCTGTTAATATACTACCAAAAATGACGATGAGACGACTTGGTCTTACTATGGAGGAATTATCGCACAGTCGTTTGGTCATTCAAGGTTTTAACCAAGGAGGACAACGCGCAATCGGCATGATACACTTGGAATTAATCATTGGAGAATTGATAAGTAACGTTTTGTTCCATGTCATCGATGCCAAGACAACCTACAACATCTTGTTAGGACGTCCATGGATCCATGGAAATGGAATAGTGCCGTCAACTTTGCATCAATGTTTCAAGTATCTTCAAGGTGGAATAAAGAAGGTCAACGCCGACTTAAAACCTTTTGCGGAGACTGAAGCTCACTTTGCTGACGCAAAATTTTATGTAGAAGATAACATTGCTAGTGAAGTTCTCCCAGTTGAGATCCCGGCTATGGAAAGCAAGCAGAGTGAGAAGAGGCATGTTAGATTCATCACTGAAAAGGATAATCCTTCCTCAAAGAAAGGTCCAGAATGCGGGAATGATCATCCTATTGAATCTACTAGTAATTCAATGAGAGCGGAAATTTCAACATCTTCCAATAACCCTCCATTCCTCCGTTATGTACCATTGTCACGCCGTAAGAATGGACAATCTCCATTCGCGGAATGCCTTCAACCTACAAAAGATATGGGAAAGCTTCCTACAAAGCTTACAATGGAGGATGTAGCCATATTGAAAGAAAATCATGTCATGCCTCTGACTTCATCCACAAATCCTTTGCCCTCGAAACCACTAAATGGATTCGTGAGGTCTTCACAAAGTCTGACGGAGCATGGTATTCTACCAAGTGAGCAGACGAAAGAATGGTTCGACCCAAAGGCATACAGGTTGTTAGCTAAAGCAGGCTACGATTTCTCAAAACAAGGAGACTTAGGGAAACTAATTCCAGAAGCCACCGGAGAAAAGATGCATGGCCTTAGCAAAACCCAAAGAAAAATGCGGCTTGAAGGACATAAAATTCCTATCCCAAAGACCGGATTAGGTTATACTCCAGAACAACCAGCTCAGATATGGATCAAGAGGAGAGGCGATGCTTCAAGTTCCCAATACATAACAGTAAAGGTTGGCGAAAGTTCAAACCAAAGAAAAGATCACTCTTCATCGCGTGTCTCGGTGTTTGATCGCATCGAGGCCTCATCGTCACGAGTTACAGTGTTTGACAGGTTAAATACAACTTGCTTAACACAAAATCGTGACACTCTTGCTTGTAAATCAGTCTTTGATAGATTGGGGGCAACAAAAAGGCCTGTTGATATTCATTCTCAAAATTCAATAAACTTTGAGGTTCAAAGGGAGAAGAAAGCTAATGATGAGATCCGCAGTAGCATTCCTTCACGCATGAAACGTAACTTTACCTTAGATATCAGCACTGAAGGATCGCTCAAAGTCAAAAGACGAACGATTGTACACACAAGTCAGTCACTCGCCCACGACGAGCAAATTGAAGAGGTATCATCCTCGTTTCATATTACAATAGAAGAGGATACACTTTCAGATGCTGAAGCTGAAGAGGTTGATGAAGCTCCTCTAGCCTTGGAAGATGGAGGGCAAGCTACAGTTGATGAACTTAAAGAGGTCAATTTAGGAACTACTGAAGAACCCCGGCCAACTTTCATCAGTACGCTTCTCACCCCTGAAGAAGAAGAAGGGTACCTCAAGCTCCTAGTAGAATACAAAGATGTGTTTGCTTGGACTTACAAGGAAATGCCCGGGCTTAATCCAAGTATTGCTCTACATCATTTGGCAGTAAAGAAAGGCGTGCGCCCAGTTAAACAAGCCCAAAGACGCTTTCGGCCGGAGCTAATCCCTCAAATAGAAACCGAGGTCAATAAGCTAATTGAGGCAGGTTTCATTCGTGAAGTACAGTACCCAGAATGGATCGCTAACATCGTCCCTGTCAAAAAGAAGAATGGACAAATCCGGGTGTGCGTTGACTTCCGTGATTTGAACAATGCATGTCCCAAGGATGATTTTCCATTACCCATCACTGAGGTCATGGTGGACGCCACTACTGGTTATGAAGCTTTATCTTTCATGGATGGTTCTTCAGGATACAACCAAATTCGAATGAATCCTAAGGATGAAGAGCTCACAGCTTTTCGTACCCCTAAGGGCATTTACTGTTACAAAGTGATGCCTTTTGGACTAAAGAACGCTGGTGCTACTTATCAACGAGCCATGCAAAAGATCTTTGATAATGTACTTCACAAATACGTGGAGTGTTATGTCGATGACCTGGTGGTTAAAACAAAAAAGAGGGAAGACCATCTGGTAGATCTGCGATCTGTGTTCAACCACCTAAGAAAGTATCAGCTCAAGATGAACCCTCGCAAATGTGCTTTTGGCGTAACATCTGGGAAATTTCTTGGTTTCATTGTGAGACACCGTGGTATTGAAATTGACCAGTCCAAAATTGAAGCCATCCAGAAAATGCCAGAGCCCAAGAATCTACGAGAACTTAGAGGCTTGCAAGGAAAACTAGCCTACATACGACGATTTATCTCGAACTTGGCTGGTCGATGTCAACCGTTCAACAGATTGATGAAGAAGGATGTGAATTTTGAATGGGATGAGGCTTGTAGCAATGCTTTTGCGCGCATCAAAAGATACTTACTTAATCCTCCAGTTTTGGGTGCTCCTATTCCAGGAAAGTCTCTAGTGTTGTACATTGCCGCACAAGAAAAGTCTCTGGGTGCTCTTATGGCGCAAGAAAATGAAGGGGGGAAAGAAAGAGCCCTTTATTATCTAAGTCGAACTCTCAATGGGCCTGAATTAAATTATTCTCCTATTGAAAAGATGTGTCTCGCTCTTTTCTTTGCTATAGATAAACTGGAGCACTACATGCAAGCATACACGGTTCGCTTGATAGCAAAAGCAGACCCAATTAAGTATGTCCTTTCTAGGCCAGTGGTTGCGGGTCGTATAGCTCGATGGGCGGTCTTGCTACAACAATATGACCTCGCATATGTCCCACAAAAAGCTGTCAAGGGACAAGCATTGGCAGATTTCTTAGCTGATCACCCAGTTCCATCTGATTGGGAATTTTCCGATGATTTTCCGGATGAAGACGTGTTTTACATTGAGGTAATGCCACCATGGATGATGTTTTTTGATGGGGCTGCACGTCGAGAAGGAGCAGGGGCAGGTGTAGTGTTTGTTTCTCCACAACGGCAAATACTTCTGTACTCGTTCTCATTAAGCGAACTTTGCTCTAACAACGTAGCCGAATATCAAGCATTGATTATTGGTCTACAAATGGCCATTGAGATGAGCATATCGCAACTTGAGATTTTTGGGGATTCCAAACTAATTATCAACCAAGTCTTGGAGCAGTATGACGTCAAGAAGGAAGACCCCATCCCTTATTGCAAATATGCGAAGAAATTGCTAACAAATTTTGAGGCCATCACATTGGAGCATATACCAAGGAAGGAGAATAGACAGGCCGATGCTTTAGCTAATTTGGCTACCGCCTTGGCATTATCCCAAGAAGAGACCGCCAAAGTTGCTATTTCCCAAAGGTGGGTGGCACCTCTCGTGATCGAAGAAGAAGAAGAAGAGCAAGCCAACATCATTTCGGTATGCCTTGTTGAAAAAGAAGATTGGCGACAAGCGATCATTGAATACCTTCAACATGGAAGACTCCCGGATGATAAACGCCACAGGAGTGAAGTTCGGCGAAGGGCTGCTCGATTCATTTACTATAAAGACACTCTCTACCGCCGTTCATTTGATGGATTGTTTCTTCGTTGCTTAGGAGAGGAGGAGGCTAAACAAGCCTTAGAGGAGGCTCACTCAGGAATATGCGGCGCACATCAGTCAGGTCCTAAGTTACATTATAGGATCAAACGAATGGGTTACTATTGGCCTACAATGGTGCAAGATTCCATGGAGTGCGCTAAGAAATGTGAAGCTTGTCAGTATCATGCGAACTTCATCCACCAGCCGCCAGAACCTCTACACCCAACTGTAGCTTCTTGGCCTTTTGATGCATGGGGGCTTGATGCAATAGGACCATTACCAAAGTCATCCGGTGGCCATTTGTACATCTTGGCTGCAACTGATTACTTTTCAAAATGGGCGGAAGCTGTGCCCCTTAGGGAAGTGAAAAAAGAGACGGTGGTCAATTTCATTCGAACTCATTTGATCTATCGGTATGGTGTCCCGCAGTATATCATAACTGATAATGGAAAGCCGTTCTACAATAGGTTGATGACGGAATTATGCGAGAAGTTTGAGTTTAAACAATACAACTCCTCCATGTATAATGCCCCGGCAAATGGACTAGCTGAAGCATTCAACAAAACGCTTGGCAGTTTGTTAAAGAAGGTGGTATCCAAAACAAAGAGGGACTGGCATGAAAGAATCGGAGAAGCATTATGGGCATATCGAACAACATTTCGAACGCCTACTCAAGCGACACCATATTCTCTTGTCTATGGAGTGGAAGCCGTCCTTCCTTTGGAACGTCAAATCCCGTCATTACGGATTGCCATTCAAGAAGGATTGACTGGAGAAGAAAATGCCAAGCTCAGATTGCAAGAATTAGAGGCACTTGATGAGAAAAGGCTCGAGGCCCAACAACGCCTTGAGTGCTATCAAGCTCGTCTTTCAACTGCCTTTAATAAAAGAGTTAAACCACGATCATTCCAAGTTGGTGACTTAGTCCTTGCCGTTCGAAGACCTATCATCACAACTCATCGTACGGGCAATAAGTTCACTTCAAAATGGGATGGACCTTATGTTGTGCAAGAAGTCTACACCAATGGAGCTTACAAGTTGATTGATAATGATGGTGTAAGGATCGGCCCCATTAATGGGAAGTTCCTCAAGCGCTTCTATGCCTGAAAGTTGAGGAAATGCTCCTCGGCAAGAGCTTAAACTACCCACTGTAACGCTGCAAGAGTACATGACGTCTTCCCGTTATCTCTGAAAGCGTACCAATAAGGAGAAATTAATCCCACTCTATGTCACCAATTGCTAGTGTGGCGTAGTGGTTGGACGCCCAAGCCGCCCTTGAGAGGTCTCGGGTTCGAAATGTGGTGATACCCATTATTACACACTGAGCCCCCCTTTTTGCAAAAACCAATCAAAAAAAAAAAAATCAAAAAAATCAATAACAAAAAATTTTTGAACTACGTAATGACTTGATCCCTCTCGAGGGTACGTAGGCAACTTAGTATCTTTTGCTGAGTTCAGTCACGCACTAAAAAAAAAAGTTATCAAAAAAAAAACAAAAAAAAAAAAAACAACAAAAAAAAAAACAAAAACAAAAAAAAAAAAAAAAAAAAAAAAGAACAAAAAAAAAAAAAAGCAAAGAAATCATCCAAAAAGAAAATATCAAAAAAAAAAAAAATCATCATCAAAAAAAAATATATCAAAAAAAAAAAAAAAAAAACAAAAAAAAACAAAATTTCTGTTGAACTACGTGATGACTTGATCCCTCTCCGGGGTACGTAGGCAGCTTAGTACTTGTCACTAAGTTCAGTCACATGAAAAGAAGAATGATTGTCAGTCTGGCTTGAAGAGTTTTGCAACGGTTGTCAATATGCTTTTAAGGTCCCTTTGGTTGGCATGGTATTGCTCATTTTCTATGGACATTCTCCTACGTTTCTGAAGTATGCTTTGCATCACTTATCTCCTGGGGGCATCTTCTTGTACCTTGCAAGTCTAAGCTACATCATCTCTCTTCTAGGTTGTGCCACTTCATAGCTCTGAAATTTGAACCACATCATCTCCCTTCTGAGTGGTGTCGTTTTACATCATGTCTCTGAAATTTGGATGACGTCAACTTCCTCCAGAATGATGCTTCCTCCAGAATGATGATAGATTATATATCCGAAGTCGGTGTTGCATCATCTCTCCTCTATGGGCATGTTCATGCAGTGTCGGATTCTTGGTGACATGTTCTGACATCTTCAAAGTATTGGCATCATTCTTTCCCTCATCTTCAAGCTTTATTATAAAGGTCAATATTGGTGCAACTTCAATGCGGGTGCAAGTGCTAATGTGGAGTGTTGTCGTGGCTTCATGACAAAGATGAACGTTGGCACAACTTCGATGCGAATGAAGTGTTGACGTAGCTTCCTGGCAAAGATGAATGTTGGCACGACTCCAATGCAAGTAAAGTGTTGATGTGGCTTTATCGCAAAAACGAATCTTGGCACGACTTCAGTGCAAGTGAAGTGTTGTCGTGGCTTCATGACAAAGATGAGCGTTGGCACAACTTCGATGCAAATGAAGTGTTGACTTGGTTTCATGGCAAGGACGAGTGTTGGCATGGCTTCAGTGTGAATGAAATGTTGACGTAGCTTCCTGGCAAAGATGAATGTTGGCACGACTCCAAATGCAAGTAAAGTGTTGACGTGGCTTCATGCTAAAGATAAGCGTTGGCACGGCTTCGATGCGAATAAAGTGTCGACGTGGCTTCACGGCAAAGATGAATGTTGGCGTCTCTGAAATTTTGATGTTTGGCTACAGTGTTATGCACCCCCAATGTCTGAGTTATGTTGCATCTGAATATTGGTGCAAATTCAATGCAAATGCAAGTGCTAATGTAGAGTGTTGTCATGGCTTCATGGCAAAGATGAATGTTGACACGACTTCAGTGCAAATGGTGGTGCGACTTCATGACATATGTAAGTGCAAATATTGCTTCATGGCAAAAACAAATGTTGGCATGGCTTCAGTACAAGGACAAATGTTGGCATATCTTCATGGTAAAGACTCTTGATGCGGCTACGTTGCAAAGACTCTTGAGATGGCTACGTTGCAAAGACTCTTGAGATGGCTGCGTTGAAAAGACAAGTGTTGATGCGGTTTAATTGCCAAGGAAAGCATGCTGCATGACAAAAACAAGCAACAACAAAGAACTTGTCAGAAAAAAAATCTCATAGCACGTCTCAAAAAAAAAAAAAAAAAAAAAAAAAAAAAAAAAAAGATCGGTAAAGAGAAAGCTTCAATTTTAATCTCTATCCTGTCGAAAAAAAAAAAAAAAAAAAAAAAAAAGGTTAGTACAAACCAGGCTGTGTAATATATATATATATATATATATATATTATAATAATAAGAAATAATTAAATAAAAAAAAAAAGAAGAAGAAGAAGAAAACGAAAATGCATGGATTCTTTACACAGAGAGTTGTGCTTGTACAATTAGTACATACTCCGCATGGCTTTATATAGGCATTCCTGGAAGCTAACAGACAAAAGGAAAGAAGTGTGAAAATAGTTAAAGAGATTGTCAAAGAATACTGCGAGTAAATTTCCATAAAATGACGGTGTTGTCAGAAAAAAAATTTCACACCAAACTTCAGGAAGAACCTATGGGTCTGCAAAAGGGAAGTGGCCATAAATGCATCATACTGTCAAAGAATACTGCACTAGATCTCAGAAAAATACCTATAGGCCTGCAAAAAGAAGTACACATGTCAAGAAAATACTGCACTAGACTTGGGATATAAAGTTTTAGCTCAGATATTGATCAAAGCTACTTGTGCAGCTAACTTTGAATGCAGAAGCAATTGCAGATTAACCATTGTCAAACAATGTCAGGATGACCACCGCCAAAGCAGACAAAAATGGCAACATTTCTGCAATGCCAGCCGTCTCCTCTTCCAGATTTTTAAAACTTCTGACAGGATTTCACAAAATTCAACTCACAGAAGTCTTCTACAACCTTCAACATGCCTGAGCTGAAAAATTCATGTTCAGATGGTTGGCCACGAGCCGCCAAAAAACTCCCAACGTCCCGCAGGTTTTGCATTTAAATCTGCACAAATCCGAGGAAGTTTTTACAAAACCGATGACACCACTAGATCCATCGGCCCTTGATCTACAAAACCCAGAAAGATCATCAACAGCGGAGCTACCACGCACCGCCACGCGCCGCCTCAAGCTCGCGGTAACCAACTGCCTAATTTCTCAAAACTGTAAAAAACTGTTCACAATTTCAGAAAACAGACAATACCAGCAGATTCTACGGCCTTATATCTACCAAACCTGAAAATTTCAGGCCAAAACGATGAGCCACGCGCCACCACGCGCCGCAAGAAAAATCCGGCAGTTCACAGCGCCATTCCCACGAGCTTCCACGCGCCTCCGTCATTTCTCACGCGCTCACACGCGCCAGGCTTCTATCCCACGCGCCACGCGCTGACACGCGCCATACGCGTACACGCGCCCTCAGTACATGACGTCATCCCTGACGTCATCCTCCACTACCCCGGTCCGACCCATTTGACCCGGTTTGACCCGGAAATCTGACCCGGTCCGAACCGCCTTAAAAAAAAAAAAAAAAAAAAAAAAAAAAAAAAAAAAAGAGAGATAAAAAATACCTTGACCAAATTTGACCTTTGACTTTGACCAAAAAGTCAAAATTTTCAAAAGGGGCCTGTCCCACTCATTTTTTCGAGTACATTCCGATTTTGGGATCCGTTTATTCATTCGAAGCTCGGAAATTGTGCAAACGTCCAATTTCCAAAAAGTTGACTTTTGACCAAATGTTGACCAAAAGTCAAAAATTTTAAGATGGACCTATCTTACTCAATTTTCCGCGTACATTCCAAGTTTGGAGTCCGTTTTATCATTTGAGACTCGAAAATTGTACAAATGACTCAATTTCAAGATAGTTGACTTTAATGTTGAAATCAACTCAAAGTCAAGATTTTCAAGCTAGACTTGTCTTGCATAGTTTTTTTACGACTTGGAAATCATCAATCTAACCCACATCGGTGGAGTACTGACAATATCCAAAACTAAAGTTCTCAATATCAAAATTTGAGATTCATCCATTTAGTTTGGATCCCCTCAGGGTTATTCCCCAGACTTCATCAAGGCTTTCCTTCTAAAGTACAAATGAACTCTCACAAGTGTGTCTTGAGCTTGAAATTACATCAAGTCACCCGTCCAACCCACCATTCCCCTTTCGGTGCCAAACATTCCCACCTACCATTTTTCATCTCTCTCACCTACCATTCTCATCCACCGGTCTCTCACCTACCATTCTCATCCATCGGTCTCACCAAAAACTCACATCCGCCATTCTTAACTACCAATCTACCATTCTTCATCTCTCCACTATAAATAGAAGGGCCGGATTCAACAAAAACTCATCAAGAAAAAAAAAACACTGAGTCATGAAATGAAGATTTGCTTCTTTCAAATTTTCAAGTCCTCCTTCTCACAGCCATTTCTCACTATGACTTCATCATTCTCAACACTTAGCAACCAATATTGCTTCATAGTCAGTTTGAAATCGACCCTCTTATGGTTCGGTAGAAACCCTCTTCACAACATCATTGTAGTTTTGAGATCCAAACAAATTTTGTTTCTCCACCTAATGACCATCTTTGTTCATAAAATTACTCATAACAAGGTCTGTATCGGCCTTCCATGCTTCCGTGGATTTGGTCGGCCAAGAAGTCTAAGTCCAGCAGAGACTCCTGTTCCTAACCTCAGGTCTCCTGTAGTCTCTCTCCAATTGCTTGGTCTTCCAGCAGAAGCAGTGGTTCGGAACAAACAGCAACTTGGCTGGTTTCTCAGACCAGAATCACAAGTTAGCTCCATCTTTCATTTTTCTGTGCTTTTCCAACAAGTAGCAGTAAGTGAAGATGGTAAAAAGTGTTGGGATATCCTACAAATTGTCTTCCATCCAACATTTGAGGCAACCTTCAAGGCACCAGCTCATCAGAGTTCAGCCTTTGGGGCTGGTAAATGGTCACCAGAGCCTTATTCCATGTCCCCACCACTATGGGACTCAAAGGTCATCGTTGCTGGTACCTCAAAACACATTTTCTGAAATTACTCCAACATAAATCTAGGTTGAAGTATTTTAGAAGGTACTCTTCTGAAATTACTTCAACATAATGTCTGTCGGTTTGGTCCCTTTACACACGCACATTCGATTACTCACTGTCAGACCACATGCAACATACAGTGCCAGCACCGTAGTGGTGTGTGTTTCACCCATTCGCTTTGCTTCATCCCCGTCTTCTTCACCACCAACACCATCATCCCCAGAATCCATAAGTTTCTGAAATTACCTCAACTTAACCTGAGTGAAACAATGACGCATGCGCACTCAACCACTTTCCCACATGGCCTAGCCTTAATCTGAAGTATACTCTTCTGATATAACTTCACCAGAAGTTCTCAAAAACACGAGGCTAGCCCCATGGCTCTGCATGTTATACCCAGTCACCATCCTCGCATCTTCCCCATCTTCTACACCCTGTGATCGCCGCCAACGATCCAAAGGTACTCTTCTGAAGTTACTTCAACTTAACCTCTCCTGAGAAGGCTCGGTCATGCAAGTACATTCAAATACTCACAGACCTCTTTTCGGTCTCATCAAAGCCTTTCATATGGGTGGGTCTACTCTTCGGAAATTATTTCATCCTGCTGAAAGCTCCACCTCCTTCAATTATTTCATTTGAAGAACCAAGTGCAAAAATCTGTTTTCGAAACTCATTCCCACACCACACTCTGAAATCATGTGCGTGAACGAGTCTCGAGGGGGCATTTGTAGAGAGAGAAAGTTCCCGACCTATCACAATCTGACACGTCACACTACCAAGACCACAAAATACGGCCAATTACAAAGCGCCACATACTGCTGCTAGGTTTTACTGTTGCCATTCAGAAGCCAACAGAAATTTGCCAAGTGTCATGCAAGAACCAATCATGCATCGGCTCGTGCAAGCGATGACACAAGCAGCCTCGCTCGTGCAAGCGATGACACAAGCAGCCTCGCACGTGTAAGCGATGACCCAAGCAACCTCGCACGTGTAAGCGATGACCCAAGCAACCTCGCACGTGTAAGCGATGACATAAGCGGACCAATCAGACTGTGACATGTGTCACCAATCAGACTCCGCCACGTGTCGCTCATCCACCCCAAAACTCCTATAAATAGAAGCCTTCCTAAGACATTTAGGAGGAGACACACATCAAGCCATCTGAAGCACAAGCAGCATCAGAGAAGATTCAGAAGTCCAGAAACTCTGCCGGAACCAAGCTCTAAAGCCTCCAAGAACTTCAAGAACTTCAACTTCGAATACGAAGAACATTCGAAGAGAAATCATCCAAATCATCCGCCTAGATCCAAAAGTCTGCGGGAATCAAGCCTAAAGTGTCCGAAAAACATCAACAAATCACAAATCAACGAAGCTCTACGGATTCAAGCCTCTAAAGCACCGAAGAACTTCCACCATAAACCTTCGAAGACGAAGAACGCACCAAGAACACACGAAGAACACGAAGAACGTGAAGAACAAAGAATTTCTAACAAGCTTATAGCCAGAGATTCATTGTAATTCTGTTTCAACAATCTTCGATCCATCCCTCAACCAAATTGAAGGATATTTTGTGTTTAAATCAAAATCACATTACCATAACTCCAATCAATAAGTCTTGCAAGGAGATCGAATCAGAGAATCACTCTTTTGTAATCACAGAGAATTATACCACAATCATCAACACAAATTCGCATTTGTAAAACTATTTTACTTGTTTGATTTATTTCAAACTAGAAATTTAGTCGTCCACAATCAGCCCTCTGAAAAAATAACAAGTCACACAAAAAATGTATACAAAGTATTTGTTTGATACTCGTTTTTAATTTATAAGCAAGTGTGGTACATATGCAACAAATCTTTGTATTCAATCATGTGGAACAACGTTAATATTACCACGTAGGTAGGTGGCAATAAAATTGCCTTGATTTTGACAAAAAACATATGAGGGGAAATTTAAAAATTGGAGTCAAAAACAAAGAAAAGCAAGGTGCAATGGGTGTAATGCATGCAAAATGAGATGGATTGGATGAAGTGGCATGTATAGCGTGAAGTGGGAAAAATTATTGAATATTTTGGAAGTATCATAAATGCGTATTTCTCCCTCTTACATGAATTGTGGGTCCCACCATAAATTTAATTAGTGAGACCCACAGTTACGTGAGAGGAGGAAGTACGCATTTATGGTACTCTGGGAGTACCCAATAATTATCCGTAAAGTGGACAGTGCCAAATGGCAACAGTAAATGCTAATACTAACAATAACAAACGCACACACTGCCTCTGCCTAATCTTCTTTCCATTTTCACTAGTTTGTTATTAGTTACAGTCTGAGAGCCTTGAGTCCACCACAGATAAATTGAGAGGTGACTCTGCTTTTGAGGTAAGAATTTTATGACATAACAACAATTAAACATTTCACATTCATTCTTGCATTTCTTTTTTCTCTTTTGTTCTTCCTAATTTCTTCTTGCATTTGGGGTAAGAATTTTGACATAAGAACAATTAAACCGTTCACATTCATTTCTCATGCTCATCATATTCATGTTCATGCTTGCTTTTTTTTTTCTTTTTTTTTTTCCTTCTTGTCTTCCTAATATCTTCTTTATTTATATTCTTGAAAAAGTTTTACAGAGTATAAGGTACTACTTAATGTTTATGAGGAAATGAATAAGGGAAAACAGGAAAAGATCACTATTTGCTCTATTCTTTCTTCCTTTCCTTCTTTTTCAATGGTTTTTTTTAGTTTAATGGATTGCATTGAAAACTAACGGTGGCAGCCTTTGGATTTTTAGTCAGCTTCAAAAGCCTCACTAAAAACCTTGCTTTTATTATTAAAAATTTTATGGGCAACATAGGATTTGCAGCTTTTTTTTTTTTTTTTTAATACTAGTGGTTTGGTCCTTATAGTATATAGATGACCCACTTGCTAATGTAACAATAGCGTTTGAATATTTTCCCATGGTTTCAATATTAAGTTCTATGGACTTCTGGACCTTCATTGTTCTTATATTTGCCTCTGGATTTTCAGTCAGCTTCCAAAGCCTCGCTAAAAAACCCACGAATACATGTCTTGTCTGTGCATCTTATAGTAATTGTTTCTCAAGTTATGTGAATTACATTTCAGGAAATGGAGAATCTTGAATTCTTGAACAGTGATATTCCCTATAATATTCTATGTCGTTTGCCTTCAAAGACTCTTCTTCAATTTAAGTGCGTTTCTAAAGGTTGGTGCAAGCTTATATCTGACCGATCCTTCATCCAGAGTCAATTACAAAAGCAAAAGCCTACCGTATCGGGATTCATCTTCCAAGGGAAGTATCAGTGGTGCAATGAAGACATCAGAACAGTTACCTACATGCCTGTTGTTGAATCACAAGGTGAAGGTGATGGTGATGAAAAAGTGCAGCAAAAGGGGTTTGATTTCCTTCCTGAGGATGTAGTGATGTTAGCTTCATGCAATGGGATTGTATGTTGTCGGAGTTGCTTTCCTGATCAAGCTCAAGACCCTGCTGTCTATGTGTGCAATCCCTCAAAAAAGGAGTGGATTAAATTACAATCAACTGCTGCACTTGACAAACTTAGCACCATAGGATTGGCGTTTGACCCAACTCGGGATCCCATAGACATTTCTACTAAATTCAAACTGGTTAGAGTCAGGCAGTTGGAGACTGAGGAGGAGGACTTCTGCTATACTTTTGAAGTATATTCATTCGAAACTGGGGCATGGACAAAATCAAATGAGATCTGCCACTGCAATAACAATTTAGTCAAGAACAACAGTGTCTATGTAGGAGGGATTTTACATTGGCGAACAGATGGAGATAAAGTGCTCACATACGATGTAGAGAAGGAGCTATCTTGGTTGATTTCAGTACCAATCCCAGCAATGGAATTTGAGACCATCCCTCAAGCATGCATTGGAGATTCTGAAGGGCGAATGCATTATGCAATGGTCTCTGAAAAAGGACTTCACATATGGTTCCTTGAAGATTTTTTTGAATCCAAATGGACTCTCAAATACTCAAAATCTCTGCAGGAAATTGAAGAAGAGCATCATCAAAGAGTGACAGAAGCAGTGACTCATCATATGGAGCCATGGATGGTTCCATTGGCAATTAAAGACGGATTGTTGTTACTTAGGGTGTCGACCAAGTTGTATCTTTATGAAATTGAGACATGCAGTGTGAAGCAAGCTTGTTCACTTTCTAAGTTGGGTCCACACAGGGACGAAGCCAGGACTTTGAGTTAAGAGGGGCGACTCTGACCTCTAGTTCAACGGCTTCTTAGCCGCTGAGTTTTTTTTTTTTTTTTTTTTTTTTTTTTTTTGAGTTTTTGATGTGTGCGCTTGCTGGATAAAGGCAAAATTATTTTATTTAAAACTTTTTAAAGGGCCAGTTGTTTGTTTGAGTAAAATTGGTTAATTGGACTTAATTTTTTTTAGTTTTGCTATTGGTGATTTTTATTGTTGAACAAATATTTTTGGGCTAGTATATGTTTTAAATTTTAGATCTATAAATTTTTTAATGGCATTTAAAATGAGGAAAGTGCTAGAGGTATACTGTTGATATAGTGAGTGATTATTGGTAAGTAAAAAAGTGATGTAAGTGATAGGCTCAGATGCGAACCAATAAGAATTTGTATCTCAACAGTATATAAAAATGTTGTAGATAACTTTGTAACTGTAACATTACTCTAAAAAAAATAAAAAATATTGTTAAAGTAGCAAAATGGAATTTTATAGAACAAAATTGCAAAATTTAATGCGACAAATCCTAATCCAGTGCCAACTATCGAAGATTGATCAAACATGATAAATCTACCTACTATAAATGGAGGTGTTGATGGTTGAGGAAGGTTTATCAATTTGCTTGCAAGCATGAGTACGACCATTGACATGGTAGGTCTATCATTTGGATCTTCTTGAACACATAACAATGCAATATGGATCAATCTTAGTACCTCACTTATAGGACAAGTATCACCTATGGTCTGGTCTATAAATTCCAGTCCTTTGCCATCATTCCATAGTTGCCAAGCCTATTGGTAAATTTTTTTTAGTTCACAATAATAAGAAAAAACATAATTTGAGCTCAAAAGATATGGAAAAGAGACGTACATATGACAAAAGGCTTTCTTCACGCTCTAGATGATAGAAGCCACTAATCTTTTTTCCACTAGCAATTTCTAGCAGTAGAATCCCAAAACTACAAATGTCAAACTTTATTGAAAATAGTCCTTCCATTGCATATTCTGGCGCCATGTATTGACTATGAGGAAAATATGTATTATGATATAGTATGGTTTCAATCATAGTAAAAGAATGAAAGAAAAATTTTCCTAAATGTAATATATTATCTTTAAGAGCACAAGTTACATTGACATAACATGACTTGGGAAAGTTGGCTTTCTTCCTTTGCAATTCCCTCTTCTCACAGTTCTTACTTTAAATCACTATTGACACAGTAGAGTTTTCCACATGATTTTACTACGAAATTTTTTAATGTGTTTAAAACAAAATTTGCAAAATGCAGAGGGAAAAACCAAATGAACCTCCCCCCTCCCATCACATGTACGTGAGGGACCAAACTTTTGTTTGATCATGTCTTAAAAATTTGTTCATATTAGTGATTATGGAAATAAGATTTATGAAGGGAATGCTTACTATGTAGCCACAACTCTTATTGTGTTGGCTTCTATTTGATTGCCCCCAAAAATCCTAGCAATGCCAAAATCTGATATCTTTGGATTCATTTCATCATCTAGCAATACGTTACATGCTTTTAAATTCCTATGGATGATTTTGAGAGTCCTCAGGTAGATAGAGAAGTCCATTTGCAATCCCATTGACAATGCTTGTACGTTTAACCCAGTCTAGTTCTTTACATTTCTTTGGATCTGTATTGTGATAATGGGACAAAAGTTTCTTTGGTATAGGACACTTTTGCCATATAATTTCCTACAATAAATGATGCTGTGTATGTGTTTGAGAGAGAGAGAGAGAGAGAGAGAGAGAGAGCAAACCAAACAAGAAGACATCAAGACTAGTGTTGGCCACATACTCATAGACTAGAAGTTTTTCTTCTCCTTCCAAGTAGCAACCCAAGAGCCTTACTAGATTCCTATGCTGGAGTTTTGCGATTAAAATCACTTCATTCCTAAACTCTTCAAGACCTTGTTTTGATTTCATTGAAAGCCTTTTAACTGCTATTTCCTTTCCACAAATCAACTTGCCCTAGAAGCATTTTAAACTTCATCAGCTAGAAATGATCACATAGTCTTGGTAGACATACTTTGCCACATGTTACAACGGTAAGATTCACTGATAGCTGATTTCTCCAGAAATCAAATGATCCTAACTATTGCCATATATCAATTTCAAATGCAAACAATCCAATAATGTCATCATTGTCGCCTGCTCGTTGTTGTTCGAAGATCTAGATCACCGTCACCTGAAGCTCATCGTCGTTTAAAGCTCTAGATCGAAGCTCGTCGCCACCGCCGCCCTGTAGCTCGTCTCCTCCACCTCTCGATCTCGTCGCCGCCGCCTATAGATCTTCCCCCCTTGATCGGATCTCTATTTCTTTCTCAATCTACTCTCTCTTTCCCTCAGTCTCTCACTCTTTCTTCCTCCCTCTCTCAATTTCACTGAGTTTGAGAGTTTAACGATTGGTTTTATTTATTTTTTTGTTTCTTTTAAGTTTATATATTGAAATTTTCTATTATAAATTTGTTTGAAAGTTGAGGAAATGGCTAAGAAAATGTGAGAAAAAGGTAGAAAAATAGCATTTTCAAAATGTTACCAAACATCTAAAAGTATTTTTCAATACAATTTTCAGGATGCAACCAAATACTTGAAAATATTTTCCTTTCCTAAAAATATTTTCAGGTGAAAATATTTTAGACTTAGAAAATAATTTACATGTCACCAAACGCAGACTTAGTCAATTATGTTCAAAATCTCTCACATTAGTCAGTGCAAAGTTGTGTAAAAACATATGATTGTTAAAGTAATTGTGTATATTTAGATTGACATTTTATATATATTTATTTATTTATTTATTTATTTATTTACGTATACTAAGGATGAATGAAAAGACTGAACAGTGGTTGTTAGAAACAATTAAAAAAAATTGATATTTAAATAAAATGATATAGAATGTTTTGACAAGTGAGTATAAAATAATAATAAAAAGGAAATTTTTATACTAAAATAAACAATTTTTTTTTTTTTTGCACAAATTTTCGAGAATACTCTTGATAATTGGCAAGCTACATAATGATGCTTAACGGTGCCTATAAATTAGCAAAGCTGGGCTGTACACCTGTCATCCCAAAATATAACCCTTTTTTTTTTTTTAGAATGATCCCAAAATATAACTTGATTGAATTTAATTGGCTCTAACAAATAAAACACTATTTGTACTACTTTCTTTCTTTCCTCCTTTGTGTGTGTGTGTGTACTACATTAATCAATACAAACCTCATTTTATTTTATTTTATTTAAAAAAAACTCAGTATTTCATAAATTTTATGGGTAAATTAATTCATTTTTAATAGAAGATGCATGAGATCACTACCATCATATTTGATAGATATTTATCAATTGAGCAAAACTTAGGTATAGTACTTAAGTGTTGTTCCTTAGATTCCTCCTTTAAATTTTAGCCATGTGGTTGTACTTAACTAAAAATACACTTCCATCCCATGAGAAAAAACTATATGGTTGAATTTTAAGAAGGGAACCTAATGAAGAACACATAAGTACAATACCTAAGTTTTGTCCTTAGAACATTAGCATTGGAGGGAGGTTGGGTTTGAATTGTGGGCAGTGGTTGGGTTTGAATTGTGGGTCCTTTAGGTGGTGGTTGGTTTGAATTAGTGTGGGTTGTTGATTGGTGTGGGTTTGAATCGGCTATGAGTTGTTGAATCGATGTGGGTTTGAATTGGCTATGGGTTGTTGAATTGGCGTGGGTTTGAAGCGGTGTGGGTTGCTGAATCAGTGTGGAAAAATAAAAACTCGAATGGTGGGTGTATTGTAAAGTGAGATGATATAATAATTAAAAATAACAACTTTTATACTACCCCGGATGGAGAGCTGTAAATGAACCAAGCCGATCATGAACAACTCGAGCTTGACTCGATCAAAGGCTTGTTCATGTTTGTTTGTTTATAAATAAGTTAAGCTTGAGCCTTAGTTTTAGGCTTGTTTAATAAACAAGCCGAGCCCATGTGTTTAATAAACAAGCCTTTGGGATGAGTCTGTCCACTTTGGATAGTAATTTCAGATCACCCCTTTGGGAAGCTCGTGCAAATTGTTTTTCTGCAGAATTTTCCAACTTAGTCCAAGCCCATATTATGTGCAGGGTTTTATGTTTTGCTTCAAGTATAAAAAGAAAAACCCTAACCACATTTTAGAGGTTGCTAATATGCTGTGTGTGTGAATTTTTTGTGAGATCTAGAGGTATTTACCTTCATACACACTTAGGGTTATCAAGATCAAGATTGATGTCAAGAACTTGATTATAACTTCGATTGTTGTTTCAAGAACACAAGTGGGAGTACTTGTGGTTGCTGTGGATCAAGGAAAGAAGTAGTCCATAGACACGGAGCTGTCACGTGGTTGTAGTAGTAAGTTTTCTACACAAGGTAGTAATAGGATGTTAGTGGTCTAAGTCGCTATTATGAAACTTCAATTCTTTCATAGTGGATCTGTTTTACCTTGAGGATAGCTAGGTTAAATCCTTCCCAGTTTTTTACCAGTTTGGTTTTCCTGAGTTATCATATCATTGTGTTCTTTATTTTCCGCATTGTTTACATGATATGATTTACTTGTATTAACCTATATTTGAATAATTTACCTAAGTAATCACTTGGATAAATAACTAGGTTAAACAACTTGTGTTTTAAGGGGTCTAAAAAAAAACAACAATTATGAAAATATTTAACTGGTTTTAGAAAAATTCACATCAAAAACTTATGTGGCATTTGTGTTTTATTTTTTATTTTCCTTTTTTCTTTTAACTTTCATGCCAATTTCTTGGTAACCAAACAAACACACACACAAAAAAAATTTCAAAACAGAAAATCAAAAGACAAATACCAGCTTAAATATCCTCAAAATGGAAGAATTCAAAAAAAAAAAAAGAATTAAAATACAAAAGAAAAATAATTTATAGAAAAAAGTATTTAACATATTTGTTACAAGAAATTGGAAGATGTCAGGAAATGACGTTGTGTGAGGAGTTTGTTTCTTTTATTTGAGTTCGTAATCAATTATAGATGATTTTTGTCATGATTTTTTTACAACGTTGTGTGGTTTGAATAATTTTAGAATTTGCTCTATTCTTTTTTTGAGAATTTTCTCAATTATTTTTTTGGAGGATTTCTAAAAAAAAAAAAAAATGTGGAGGATCATTAGGCATTGCAATCTATAGCTTGTACAATTTTATTGTGTATATGATTTGAAATTAGAGTTTTCTCTCCCCTACTATTTCTCAAAGGAGAATAGTTCTTTCAGAAAGAGAAAAGTGAAACGGGTGAAGAAAAAAACAAAACCAAAACAAATTAAATTCAAAGAAAAGAGAGGGAAGGGAAAAGCAAACAGACCAAGAAGATTCAACAAGGTGGAAACTATGGCCTTTGAATCAGGCCCAATCAAAGTCATGATCTCTGCAGATGGGTGCTCAGGGATTCTGGGAATTAGAATGAGAAAGTTTATAGAGATAAGTTTTCTTGATGGCCCAGAAGTTGGTCACTGTTGTAGCTTGTTTGGTAGGGAAGACATGGGACTGGAATGGATTTTTTAAAGGATACTACAATTATTCCCATGTTTTTGCGCGAGGGAAACACTCATTCCTTTAATGAAACTTATATATTTCTTTCATTTCTATTATTTATCTTATAAACTTTCAAACACATTAAAAAAAAAATTCACCACATAATTCCAATTCATTACTGTAAGATCTACCCAATCTATTATTTTATGAACACCCAAACATAGTATTAAATAGGTCAGTTTAGGATCTTACCCAATACTAGTGGAAAACAAAATGTTTATTGGTACAATTTATATTTTTTATACAAGTAGCAATTAAAAATAATCCCTATATTTTGTACTTGTTAAAATATTGGATTGTACAACCAATTTTGAAGATATCAGCTAATATATATAGATTGAGTTCTAATCATGCTTAGTGTAACTTTTGACAATGTAACAACATCACTTGAAAATTTTTATTGGATGTATTCTAAAATAGTAGTGGTTGGATTGCGTTCTATTTGTATGCCTTGCAAAGTTTCGTGGTGACCAACGATTGAGTTATTATCAAAGAGTTTATTACATACAATTAATTAACACGAAATTTGGCATGCACATTAAGAAAATGAGAATGTATTATTCAATGATTGAATTTTGATAATATTAATCCCAGAAAAAATTAAATGGTGCAATATGAACACAAACTTATATTAGGGATGTAACTTGTTTTTAACCGTACATGCACATAAAATGCATCATTATTGAAATATTATGTTCCAATGTGCAAATCGAAACCGTCATCGTAACAAATTTTAAAACATTTGGTTGGAACTTAGGAAATTTTTATTGGTTAAAAAGGAAATAAAATAAACTTGTACTTTATGCTACGTTATTTCCAATAACACAAATGAGTAATCAAATGTGGGGATAGGTAGCAATGAATAAGAAACCTAAACATAAATATAAACACCCATTCCCTCACCAATACTATGGCGATTGATTCACAGTACCTAATGCAATGAGAGTCTCCTTTTTCTTGAGTAGTGCCAACTTCTCTGTTTCAAGAAAAGCTATGTTCCATTTTTGTTTCATTTCATCCTCTTCACATTGATTAACGATTTTTGAGTCTGTGCTGTATTCTTGTGCTTGTTGCTTTATTTCATTGAGCCTCAATCTTCGTAGTTCCAATTGCTCTTCTATATCCTTTAATTCCGTATCTATCTCTCTAACTTGTTCGTTTATATTCTCCATACTATAGCCAATTTTCCCCATTTTTGATCACATATAGAGGAAAGAGGTTTTTTCTTTATATACAATATTTCTCTTAACTATTCATTAGTAATGATAGGATCTCGCATGTCTCAACATTTGATGTAAAAATATTTCTCATGCTATGAAATTAATGATGTATTATTATTGATTTGTACTGGTAGATTAATGCTTTGCATACTCAACCTTTCTAATTATAAATTATTCATTAATTTTGTAAAAATAGAATCATAACTTATTTGATCAAAAATACAAACAATATTTTGTTTCATGTCAATAGAAATAGGATAAATCATTATTATTTTGACTTTTAGTTCTTTACTTTTAGGGATAGTTTGTTTTTGGTCATTAGAAGAACTTCAATGTCAATTAAATCCATACGCCTTATGTAACCACTTCAGTGTGCTCCTTGTCATCATCTAACTCACCAAAAATGTTGATATTGCAAATAAATTGCTTACATGTCACTCATCACAATTATGAAAATATTTAACTGGTTTTAGAAAAATTCACATCAAAAACTTATGTGGCATTTGTGTTTTATTTTTTTATTTTCCTTTTTTCTTTTAACTTTCATGACAATTTCTTGGTAACCAAACAAACACACACACACTCACACACAAAAATTTCAACACAGATAATCAAATGACAAATACCAGCTTAAATATCCTTATCATGGAACAACTGAAAAAAAAAAAATAATAATAAAAATACATAAGAAAAATAATTTAAATAAAAAAAAATTAAATATGCTATGAATTTCTATTTTTCGAAGATAGAAAAAAGTATTTAACATATTTGTTACAAGAAATTGGAAGATGTCAGGAAATGACACTGTGTGTGGGGTTTGATTCTTTTATTTAAGTTCTTAATCAATTGTAGATGATTTTTGTTATAATTGTTTTATGACGTTGTGTGGTTTGAATAGTTTTAGAATTTGCTCTATTCTTTTTTTGAGAATTTGCTCTTTCCTAATTAGTAAAGCAAGTAAGCTGTCAGGAATTCTATGTTGTGGTTTATTTGTACTACACAACGTTGGTCTAAGAGTAATTAATGAGGATTAGAAATTTGATTAGCATCAAATTTTTTGGAGGATTTCTATAAATAAATAAATAAATGTGGAGGATCATTAGGCATTGCAATCTGTAGCTTGTACATTTTTATTGGGTATATGATTTGAAATCAGAGTTTTCTCTCCCCTACTATTTCTCAAAGGAAAATAGGTCTTTCGAAAAGAGAAAACTGAGACGGGTGAAGAAAAAAACAAACCAAAACAAATTAAATTCAAAGAAAAGAGAGAGAGGGGTAAAGCAAGCAGAACAAGAAGATTCAACAATGGTGGAAACTATGGCTTTTGAATCAAGCCCAATCAAAGTCATGATCTATGCAGATGGGTGCTCAGGATTTTTGGGAATTAGAATGAGAAAGTTTACAGAGATAAGTTTTCATGATGGCCTAGAAGTTGGTCACTGTTGTAGCTTGTTTGGTAGGGAAGACATGGGACTGGAATTAATTTTTTAAAGGATATTACAATTATTCCCATGTTTTTGTGCGAGGGAAACACTCATTCCTTTAATGAAACTTATATATTTCTTTCATTTTTATTATTTATTTTATAAACTTTCAAACACATTAAAAAAAAAAATCACCACATAATTCAAATTCATTAATGTATGATCTACCCAATCTTTTATTTTATGAATGCCCAAACATGGTATTAAATAGGTAAGTTTAAGATCATACCCAACACTAGTGGAAAACAATATGTTTATTGGTACAAATTATATTTTTTATACAAGTCGCAATTAAAAATAATCCCTATATTTTGTGCTTGTTAAAATATTGGATTGTACAACCAACTTTGAAGATATCAGCTAATATATATAGATTGAGTTCTAATCATACTTAGTGTAACTTTTGACAATGTAACAACATCACTTGGAAATTTTTATTGGACGTATTTTGAAGTAGCAGTGGTTGGATGGCGTTCTATTTGTATACCTTGCAAAGTTTTGGTGGTGACCAGTAATTGAGTTATTATCGAAGAGTTTATTACATACAATTAATTAACACGAAATTTGGCATGCACATTAAGAAAATGAGAATGTATTATTCAATGATTGAATTTTGATAATATTAATCCCAGAAAAAATTAAATGGTGCAATATGAACACAAACTTATATTAGGGATGTAACTTGTTTTTAACCGTACATGCACATAAAATGCATCATTATTGAAATATTATGTTCCAATGTGCAAATCGAAACCGTCATCGTAACAAATTTTAAAACATTGGGTTGGAACTTAGGAAATTTTTATTGGTTAAAAAGGAAATAAAATAAACTAGTAATTTATGCTACGTTCTTTCCAATAACACAAACGAGTAATCAAACTAATAATCATACATAATACAGAACAGAATAGAGTCAAGCAAAGCATGAGTATTTTGATTTTTCACAAACTTATTCAATGATATCAAATATAATTATTCCAAAACATATAATGAACCACTTAATACATATGTAATCAAATTTTAAAATCATTCGAAAACATATACAGATAATTGATCAAAGCATGTTGTCACACATACACATATCACATATTCTCACATACAATCCTGTGAGTGAATACCAACATCTAATCCCTGCTGGTGAGGGATCAAAATTTATTCTCACATATAACCCTGTAAGTGGGCTTACACATATACCTGATCAATTCTAAAAACACTTATTTTGAGTCACATGTCACAAAAACAAAGTTTATACAAAATAGAATAATTTTCTTAATATTAACAATTATTCCAAATATAAAGGCATATTGAATATCACAATATCGAATTGAAACATAAATCAAAGGATGCTTGACTCTCTTAGGAAATGAGTAGGAACTAAGGAGTTTATACAGGTATTTTACAATTCTTGAGTAAAATCTAAAAATTCAATTTGTTAAAAGAAACATTTTGAATATCATTTGGAGAATAGGAATATGACTTTGAAACCACTTGGTTTTACACAAATTTAAAGAATAAGAACCTTTTTAGAAAACTTACATTGAAACTCAATTCTTTTTGGAAAATAGTTTAGTTTAGAAATTATCTTTTAAATGAGATTCAGACATTCAGAATGTTATTTAAAATTCAAAGTTTCTCTTTAAAACATTATTTAAAAGTTGAAGTTTCTCTTTCAATGATGTAAAAATGATTTCAATAAACTTTTGAAAACGTAAACTTAAAAACATAACTTTTGAAAACCTTTAACTTCTAAGAACCTAAAGAACAAAACTTGTGCATATTATGCATAATTACTTTCAACACTAGAATCACTCTGAAAGTCCAGCCGAAACACCCTCCAAATAGTCTCAAAACACTCTTAAATAGGACCTATATTTATCCATGGAAATTACGTAAAATCCTCTACAAAATATAAAACTTATTGAATTATACAAATTGACTCAATAGGATTATACTTTTCTGAACTAAACAATAACCCTGATGCAAAGCATCTTTACCCAAAAATCTGTTTCCTTGTATTTATCAAAAATCAAAGGCAGTAGTCAATACTTTAGAATTTAATATATAACCCCAATGGAAACGGTGGGCCAAATCTAATATGACTTTGTTCATGGATTTAATATCACTGACCCTAATAGATTTAATATCTAAGCATTCTGGGATGAAATTAGAATTTGGATAAAACCAAGTCTGTCATTATCCTTTAAAACAGCTGTAGAAGTGTTGAAGCTAAATGGTTCATTCTGTTTGGAATAGTCAAAAACGTCTGGGCAGAGTCTATCAAGGCCATCAATCAGAGAAATTGGGCTTTTGACAAAAAGTGAGCTAGAGTGTGAAATCTATGTGGGCTCTAGTGTAAACTGCCTAGAAATTAAAAATGAAAATAAAAATAAAAATAAAAATAAAAAGAAAAAAGAAAAAAGGAAAAGGAAAAAAGAAAGAAAGAACATTATAGTATAAATCAGTATATATGTGTGGTTATCATTGTAAGCCCAAAAACTCTTACAATCTTACGAAGACGACAAAAGCCACATTCATCGATTTAATAACTTTGGCTTTGTTCCAGAATACGGACAATGAAAACCTAGGATTCACGTACTAACGTAATTGTGCAAATCATAATCTAGGAAAATACCAATTTTAACAATCTACACCTCACTAAAGTTTTCGTAATAAAATTCTAATTTCTTTAATTCTTTGTTTTTGTTAGAGATATATATTAGACATATTAGCCCAATATAATAAGCCCAAGCCCATTCCTGCTTATACTAGTAGTCTAGGGTTTAGTTGCCTATATATATTCATGTTAGGGTTCATTGTAACACAGCTTATTGTACTACACTCTTATACAATAAAGATGTAGCCCTTAAGGGATTCCTCCGTGAATGTAGGCCGACAAGACTGAACCACGTAACCTTCGTGTTCACGGTGTTCCTATTCTATGCTTCCTTTTTCACATCCACTCTAGCATATACAATATGGTATAACACATCGCGTTGCTAATAATGTTATTTAACATGGTATTAGAGCCAATCTTCGTTCTTGGTATCAAACAAACATCTCTAGCAAGCAAAGAAGATTCTCACATGCACACCACCATTAGAAGTCACACATGCTTGTCTGCTGGATCTAAACTCCACGGCATCTCGCAGCCATCGTGGCTCAATGCTGTGTCTAAGATCCACAAACTTAAGCAAAGTCGTGACTTAACTTTTCAGATCTGTGCAAATCCAAGCTTCGCCTGACGAAACCAACACCACAGACGTGCTCCACGACCTCCCACGACAAAAACCCAGAAATCCGGTCACCCGAAGCCCTCCCACGTGCCTCCACGCGCCGTAGTTGTCTCCGAAAAATATCCCACGTGCCGCCATAGATTCCTGACTTCCAAATCGTCTTCTGGGCACACGCGCCGCCCTGTCGACCTCCTTGTCCTCTGATCTACGAAACCCGCGATTCCGGCAGCCGAAACAAAGACACGCGCCCACACGCGTGATGTGCACATGAGAATCTTCTTTTGCTTGCTAGAGATGTTTGTTTGATGCGAAGAAGAAGCATAGAATAGGAACATCGAGAACACGAGGGTTATGTGGTCCAGCCTTGACGGCTTACATCCACAGAGGAATCCTTTAAGGGCTACATCTTTATTGTATAAGAGTGTAATACAATAACATATGTTACAATGAACCCTAACATAAGTATATATAGGCGACTAAACCCTAGACTACTAATACAAGCAGGAATGGGCTTGTGCCTATTACATTGGGCTAATATATGTCTAATATATATCTCTAACACCCTCTCTCAAACTCAAGGCGAAAGCTCGATAAAGGCTTAAGGTTAGATAAGCATGAGAAGATCACTTGAAGAATGCCTTGAAAAATGCCTTTAAAGAAACCACAATGAAGAATGTGCCAATTGACCAAATTTGGAACTTCAAATGAAGAAACAGAGTCCAAAATCGGAATCTACACGAAAAACTGAGCAAAATAGGCCCTTTCAGAAAATTTTGACTTTTGGTCAAAGGTCAACGCAAAAAGTCAAAGTCAACTGAAGTCAAAGTCAACTGGTCAGTTCTCACGGGTCAGATCCAGGTGGTTCGGGTCGGGTCGGTCCTGGTCAACGATCAGCTAGGTGACATGGTGATGACGAGGCGACACTGTTGACATTGTTAGCTGAGTGTCCGATGATGTGTCTAGGGCTGACATGGCTCTTTGCTGACATCATCAAATGACGTCATGGATGACATCAGCAGCAATTTTCGACGAGTGTGGCGCGTGCGAATAGTCCGCCGGCACGTGCAAGAGATGCCAGAAACGCTGGCGACGCGTGTGGGCGCGTCTTTGTTTCGGCTGCCTCTTCAATTATGTGTTTTAAACTCCAACTAAAAAAATACACCTCTTAGCCTCCTTAGTGGTGAAACCCTTCTTATGAAAATCCTAATTTATCTATTTCTCTACCTTATATTTAACGCATAAGAGATGTGGATTTAGTATGGTAGTGGACTGTAATTACTAACAAAAAGTACTTATGGCCCATCAATTATGTATATATAAGAAAAAATATAATAACCTCAAATAAAGATATGTGGGGTATTACAGCTACCCATCTTCTGTTTGGCAGAGACAGCATAAGAGCATTCTCATCAGCTATCTCATAAAAAATGCCATTTTGACACATCAAACACCAACTTTATCATTTTACCGCATCATTTTACAACATATCATTTATCAGGTATTCTATTCTTTCATTCTAAACATTAAAATAATATATACAACACATTAAAATATCATTAAAAAAAACTTCAAACAGTAATATATACTACATAGCCCACCACCACCACCACCGCCCAAAGAACAACACCACCACCACTGCCCATAATAGCTCACCCCTACAACCACCACAATCCACCACCACCGACAACCATAACCAAAACTCAAAACCTAAAATCAACCAACCAACCCACTACCACCGACCACCATAGCTAAAATCCAAAATCAACCAAACCACCAAAATCAGCATAACACCACCACCACTGCCCATCCGAACCCACCCATCAAACCACAGCCAAAAAAAAAAAAAAAACACAGAAAAACCATGGCTAGAGAGAGATCGGCGTGGAAGTGATGGGAGACCCATCAAACCCATCAAACCCAGAGCTACTTGAGCGTGAGGAAGAACCACTGGGCGGTGTCGCCGACGGGCTGTTTGGCGTCACCGAGGCGCTCGACGACGAAGGGGACGAGGCCAGTGTTGAAGTGAGCTTGAAGTGGTCGCCGGAGAGCAAGGCAGCGGAGTCCAGAGCTTGGGAGACCCATCAAACCCATCCCAAACCAAACAGAGCTACTTGAGCGTGAGGAAGAACTACTGGGCGGTGTCGCCGACGGCCTGTTTGGCATCACCGAGGCACTCGACGATGAAGGGGACAAGGCCGGTGTTGAAGTGAGCTTGAAGTGGTGCCGGAGAGCACGGCGGCGGAGTCCAGAGCTTGCGGCAGAGTCCAGAGCTTGGGGCGCGCCTGGGAGACTCTGAGATAGAGAGAGAGAGGAGAGAGAGAAGGGCTGAGAGAAAAGTGAGGGGCGGACGAGAGAGAGAGAGAGAGAAAAAAGGAGATAAAATGCCAGAGAGGAGAGAGAAAATTATTAAAAAATTAATATTTACATATTGCATTCTGGCCGTACCGTTCCATTTTTAGAATGCGACTGTTCATATGTGCCAAATGTTTTAGCATTTGGCATACCTCATGAGAGACGATTTTTGGTGTTTGGTGTGCCAAATGCCAAATATTTGGCATTTGGCACACCTGATGGTGATGCTTTAATACTTTCATTTTCCAGTCTTACTATGTGTTCACCTAATGCCTCGTAATAAACAACATCTGCGTTCTCTACTTATTAAAAAATAAAAATAAGTAGCATCTATGTTCTCTGTTTGCATATATGATCCTGAACTTGACAAAATGCTGAGGGAGAGAATAAGAGATGGTGATCCCATGGCACATTTGGTGAAGGCGAGTAATTGTCTTGCGTATTTTTAGTTGTTGAAATCAAAGAATTTAATACTAATTTGACATATCTCTTTGACATAGTGCAGAAAAAGCGTCCTGAACTAGTTCTCCTAAACCTAGGGGATAATGAGAAAATGAAGGAATCAGGGTTTGTTGTTCCTTAGGACATTCCTGATCACAGCTGGTTAAAACGAAGATTAGATGCTGCTCCAAATAGATATGGTATAAGACTATGAAGACATTGGGATGGAGTTGACCGTAGTATGGTTGGTTCATTTCCATCATCCTTTAGTCAGATGTTTCTTTATTTTTCTCGAGAAACTATGGATCTTGCATTAGCATCTTCCTGTATGCCATGATGTGGTGATCCCAATCATTTGGTCATTTCCCATTATAGTGAAGTTATGTGAGAGAGAGAGAGAGATCATTGGCCACATGAAGATTCTTATGCACTAAAGAAGCAAAAAAATTATTTTGAAAAGTATGTTTAGCTATCAGAAGAGATTAATTTCTGTTGTTTTACCTCTTGTAGGATTTGAGAAGGGATTGTTCAAAAGGATGAATGAGAAACAAGCTACAGAAACAGAAGCATATCTTTTGTCTGTCTCCGATATGTGACTTTTGAAGTGTATGGATTAAGAAGATGGCAATATGCTTTTTATGTGTTTCTGAAATGACACCAAGGATTCTCAGCAGCAACTGAAAATATATTCCACATATTAATTAGTGGCAGTGGTGTGCAGTTGAGCTTCTTTTACTGCTCAATAGCAGCAGCTGTTTCCTTTGCAATTGAAATTCTGTTTCCTATCCAACTCTGCAGAGATGCTGTAACAATCCAGGTAATTTTTGTTGCTTGACTGCGGGTTAAACCTCAATTTTATAGTATGTAGCCTTAGCGGTTATATGCTTTGTGTGTTGGGATACCTCTTGTACATTGTTGTAAGGAAACGTAGTCCTGGCATGCGACAATAGTAATCTTTTAGAATGTCAGATGGCCTTATTGAAAGATCTGAAAAATCTTTTTGGCTAAAATGTCTTTAAAGTAACTGATTTTTTTTTTTTTTTTTTTTTCATAGCTTCTTTATATTTTCCATGAAAGTGGTATTAAAACTTTTTAAATGGTTCATTAATAAATGTCCTAAGGGCATATGTTAATTGGACTCTTGAACAAATATGTTTCATGATTTGTATCATTCTTGTAACTGAATGGCATATAACAATTTAGTCAAAAGCATAAAAAAAAGTATTATCTCATTTTAACTTTGCTTTGGAGGAGTTCTGAAAGGCAGAATATGAAGTTGTCATGAATTCTATGTACTCATAATTTGATTCATTTCCAACCAGGATGCTATATGGATTACTGTAGATCCATGAGGATTATAAAATTTTCAGTCGGCAAGCAGTTAAAGACTGACAAGTCCTCTCACTAATGAAGTCCCGATAGGCGAGTTGCTTGATGTAGATACCAGCCAAACCTATTATGGGTGTGAAGTAAAGAGTACTTTCCATTTTCCTTTGATCGTAGTGGTCAAACACTGTGTATCTACTCCAGTGATGATCTCCTGCTTTATGCAAAATGAAGATGGGTATGGCATGTGGGGCTAATGGTGTGTACCTTAGCAAACGCAAAATCAGTGGCTGAGATCTCTGTCAAGCTTAAGCGAGAAGGCTAGACACAAATTAACTTGAATATAGTACTCAAACATGAAGCTTACAACAATGGCAATCCTTTTTGGATGCTTGTTAAAAACACCGACCCAAATAACTGAAAATTTTAAGAAGACAAAATAGGATTTACTTCAGATTCTAGTGATCTGTCTTGATCGCAAGCTTACACTATGAAACTCGGCGCATTGGCAATTTGGAAAGCCTCTGTTGGGTACTTGACTTATTATGCAAGAAATTCATTGTCCAAGAAAGCGCCCCCCCCCCCCCCCCCCCCTATTAAAATGCATTTCTTGTAGAGTATCACGGGGAGAAGTAATGTTTGCATTTTTCTAAAAGAAGTTATTTTCCAAAAATGGATTTTTTTTTTTTAAATTAAAGTTGACAATCAAATTTCTTCACATCCAAAATGACTATCATGTTCTCAATATTTCATAAAAAATATAAATATAAATATAAATATAAAAACCTCTGCAAATAGGTTATATTCCATACAAAATTTTACTAGAATAAAATTACTAGGATGCAAATAAATAAAGGATAAGAATACAATGAACATGGCAAAGCCAAGTTAACCACATGCAGCATATATAGTTCAGCATCCACCCTTGCCAGGGTGCATGCGGTGTATTATTGGGATGCATTATTAGTTTGATAGAAAAATTAGTCACCGGCCCATGTATCCTATAACCCATATGAAGCTATTCGTCTAGAAAATTCAATGCATGAGGGATAACGTAACTTGAATAGATAGTCTGGACGGAGCCACATTTTGGATGGCCACCCAAGATTTGAAAAAAAATAAACAAAATTTTGAATATATATTCAGCTTGTTTCAGATATGGATTCAAGGAAAATAGGACATGGCCCCCTCCAAATTAGAAGGTAATATTTTTGAGTTAGAACCTTAGCGTCTTTTGTATTTGTAGAAGAGAGTCAGAGTTAAAAGTTAAAACTAAGGAGGAGAAAAGAGAATGGAGGTAAGTGATAGTGCCATGTCCTGATTTCTAAGTTAGCCACTAATCTATATATATATATATATATATATATATATATATATATATATATATATATATATATATATATAAAACCGAAGCTTTTGCTAGCTCCATAATTTTCCACGTCATTTTTTTTTTTTTTTAAATTCTTTTTAACATTTTATTATATTAGAATTTATCAATTTAACCCCCCCCCCCCCTCAGTAGCCTTCACATCACTTTTTTTTTTGTTGCCTTCACGTCACTTTTTTTTTTTTTTTTATAATTCCTTTTAACGTTATATATATATATATATTATCAATTTAGAACCCTAAACCCCACTGCTCCCTCTTTAGCCTTCACGTCTAAACCACTCTTCAGCCTTCATGTCCAAACCCCACAGCCTCTCTATTTTGTTATATACGCTAGCACCTCAAAACTCAGATCCTCCCACTTGCACCGCCACCATGGATCACTGCCACTGCATTGATTTTTCTTTGCCTCTCCATCGTCGCTCAATCCAGCCCATCATATTATATGTCGGCAAATTATTTTGAGGTAATTAAAACATGTTTTTTACTCTCCTTAATTTCTATATATTGCTCTCTCTATCCGCTTCAATTTTTCATGGAATTTTTTTAGTTTGTGGTTGTGGGTTGCTTTGGATTTAAGTTTTTTTTTTTTCATGGAATTTTGTTGGTTTGTGGTTGTGGGTTACTCTAGATTTATTTTTTTTTTCTTTGCAAATTTCCACGTTTTTTTCTTCTTCCTTTGTTGTCAAATCTATGGAAAAGAAGAATCGTGAAATTTTTGTAATTAGATTTTCTTTTTCCCTTTTTTTTGTATGCAATTTTTATTGGATTTTTGGTTTCTTGGGATTCTTCTATTTAGTTTTAATTATGGGTTTGTTTTAGTTGATATATAGTGTTTTTCTTATCTTCATTTTACATTGGTTTGGATTTTCCTTTTCCCTTTTTTTGGTTATGCAATTTTTATTGGATTTTTGGTTTCCTGGGATTCTTCTGTTTGATTTCAATGCTGGGTTTGTTTTGGTTTGATATATAGTGTTACTGTCGTCTTCATTTACATTGGTTTTCCCTTTTTTATCAATTATTATAATCTCTGGGTTGTCTTATATGATAGCCTACGGAATGTTATGTTGGGGCTGCTGCTATTTTGGATTCTGTGGGAATTTTTTTTGAAGGTTGGGGTTGGTTAGTATAGTTGTTTGAGAGTTATATAACTCAGTTGTATATGATTATGCAAGATGGGCATGGTATTAGATATTATAAATTTGAGGCAGAGATTCAGAGAGATGGTTGAGAGAGACTTAACAAATAGCAAACTTTAATGAATACCTCTATCATTATGCAAAATCAAAAGGCATATTACAGATTTTTAATCTTTTGACTTCATAACCGAACTTGCTAATATGATAGTGTAGACAGGAAAAATTCCCGACCTATCACAAGCTGACACGTCACATTACCAAGTCCACAAAATAGAACCAATTACAAAGTACCACATATTGCTGCTAGGGTTTACTATCACTACTCAGAAACCAACAGAAATTTGCCAAGTGTCATGCAAAGACCAATCACACATCAACACACGTGTAAGTGATGACATAAGCAACCTCGCACGTGTAAGCGATGACACAATTAGTCTAGCACGTGTAAGCGATGACGTAAGCAAACCAATCAAGCTCTGCCACGTGTCACCAATCAAGCTCCGCCACGTGTCGCTCACTCACCTCCAAACTCCTATAAATAGAAGCCTTCCTAAGGCATTTCAAGAGATCTGGGAGAAAGGCCACCAAGACATCTTGGGAGAAGAGAGCTGGGAGAGAGGGCACCAAGCCATCTGAAGCATAAGCAGCATAAGAGAAGATTCAGAAGTCCAGAAGCTCTGCTGGAATCAAGCCCTAAAGCCTTTAGCAACTTCAAGAACTTCAACCCTCAAACACGAAGAACATTCGAAGCAGAATCATGTAAACTACCTGCCTAGATCTCAAAGTTCACTGGAATCAAGCTCAAAAGCCTCCAGAAACCTCAATAAACACAAATCAGTGAAGCTCTACGGATTCAAACCTCTAAAGCACCGAAGAACTTCCAACACAAACCTTTAAATACGAAGAACATTCGAAGAGGAATCATCCAAATCATATTCCTAGATCTCAAAGTTCACTGGAATCAAGCTCAAAAGCCTCCAGAAACCTCACAAACCACAAATCAGTGAAGCTCTACGGATTCAAGCCTCTAAAGCCCCGAAGAACTTCCACCACAAATCTTCAAAGATGAAGAACACACGAAGAACACGAAAAACGTGAAGAACAAAGGATTTCTAATAAGCTCATAACTAGATATTCATTGTAATTCTGTTTCAAAGATCTTCGATCCATTCTTCAGCCAAATTGAAGTATATTTGGTGTTCAAATCAAAATCACATTACCACAATTCCAATTAACAAATCTTTCAAGGAGATCGAATCAGAGGATCACTCTTTTGTAATCACAGAGAATTGTACCACACATTCATCAATACAAAATCGCATTTGTGACACTATTTTACTTGTTTGACTTATTTCAAACCGAGAAATTTAGTCGTCCATAGATAGCAAGACAAACTCCAAATTTTGTGTTGTAAGCTCTTTGTTTGGTATATAAAAAAAAAAAAGTTTAAAGTTTTACCGTGTTTTTTTTTTTTGAAAAGTTTTACCATGTTGTTGAGAGAAAGAATGTTATATATAATCTATATAGTATATAATAGGCTATAATATATATGTATATATAAAATAGTTAATATATTTATTCAAGGGTATGACTTTTGAGATAAATACAAACAATTACTTAATAATAATTTGATTGTTCACACTTTTTTTTTCTTTTAAAATTAGCTATATACATGAAAACCATTCACAATTTGTGCATATTCTTTATAAAAACAAATGTTCAAGTTTCAAATGTCAATCATCTTTTCAAAATGCTAAAAATGTATTTGTTGAACCCGTAGAAAGCCTAATGTTTGGCTTTACATCAAGCTTTACATCAAGTTTGTTTCAGTAAACAGCAGATTTAGCAATAGTGTTTATTGAAATTATTGATAGTGTATAATTTGCAAAATAAATTAGAGCAAAAAGTGGACTTGTGTAGTGAGGATATTGTTTTTTTTTTTTTTTTTTTTTTTTTTTTTTTTGCAAAATTGAATTTGAATTTTGGCCTTGAGCCAAGTAAACATACAAAAGTTGCAATCCTCTTTGTAAATAGTTTCCCCATTGTCTTTAATGTTGGTTTAGTTTCCAACATTAAACTTTTAACGTAACATTACACATTCTTTTTCTTTCTCAATCTTTTTTTCTTTTAAATTCTTGGTGGGCCAATCAGTCTTTCACTAATTCTTTTAACTTTTTTTTTTTAACGTGAGGTTGGTTAATTATTATTTTATTTAACTATCCTGTGCATTACACGGGTTAGGGACTAGTTTATTTTATTTTATTTTATTCTATGAAGCTTAGAGTGCCACGTTGATCTGAAAAACAAAAACAGAAAGTCATTACAACTTTTTTATCTATTTTTATGCTAAGTCCATAGTTAAAAAAAAAAAATGAAAAATATAATAATAATACACCACCTTAAGTTTACCTAAATAAATATAAATTATATATTAAAATAATCTTTTTATCTAATAAATAAAGGCTGCATGTGTATATATGATTTTTATTTATTTATTTAGGGAATTATAAATTTAAAGTATAAATTGTTGCTCTTTTCTCCTATATTGGTAATTTGGAATTTTCTAATTAATTTGTGATGAGAAATATAAAATAATTTGTAGTTATTAGCGATGTATATTATGACAAAATTATTTTTTTTATTTTTAAATAATTTTAAAGATTCTTTAATACATCACATTATTAGTGACTTTTCATTTATTAATAATTTTCCTGCCTAAGCACTTACTTATATTTATAGATATGACAAAACTTAGGTATAGTACTTTAGGTGCTGTTCCTTAGGTTCTCCTATTAAAATTCAGTCATGTGGCTACTTAACGAAAAAAATATACTTCCATCGCATAAGAAAAAATCCACATGACAGAATCTTAAAAAGGGAACCTAAAGAACAATACCTAAGTATTATCCCTAATTCTTGCTCTTCTAGATAAATTGTGTTAAAAAATAGGTATATCTATTTAGCTAGCATAGGCGCAGTGATGTATGATATACAAATTACATTATATTACTAAAAAAAGTTGTTTTTATAGATCAATTCGTAATTTTCGTGATTGAGAAAAAATAAATTTAGTATTCTTTTGGGCCGATGAGATTTGGAGATAGCTCCAACCCCCCATTGAAAAAGCTGGCTTTGTTCCTTCTATTTTAATTCAAATAATGGTCATCTTTTTTTTTCTTTTTCTTTTTTTCTTTTTTCTTTTTTTTTTTTTTTTTTTGAGGAAAGCAAATAATGGTTATCTTAAGTACTCACAATTTACTTACTATTTTTTTTCTTTCTCAAAACACATAAGGAGGAAATTATTTGAATTAAGATGACCATTACATCATACATTTAAAGTCCATTTACTATTGACATGAGCTATCTTGTTGACATATCTATTGTAAACAGTTATACCAAAGCGAAATTTAGATTGATTACATAAAGTTCAAAACACAAAAAGGAGGAAATGATTTGAACTAAGATAACCATTACATCATACACTTAAAGTCCATTTATTAATAACGTGAGCTATCCTGTTGACATATCTACTGTAAATAGTTAGACCAAATCTGAATCATCAGTATTATTTGGGATTATTAAGTAGAAAATATATAGGGAAATTGGCCTTTTCTTATTTTATTTTTATTCCTAATTTTGTAGGAGGCAAAATCTTGTTCAAATGATCACATAGCTCAACTATACTTTTTAATTTATTCTGTTTATGGTTAGAAATTGTACATTGAATAATGGCTCAAGACTCTACAATGGAACACTATTCCCATGCATGTCGATGTGTGTGTAAGGTTTTGTGAAATTTCCGTACTAAAAACACTCTTTCTTAAAGTAGACTAGTGATGTGAATTTCATGTATCTCATGAAATTCACATTATTTGCATGATGCATCACATTAATTTCCTGTTTGTGTATGACTTTTGAGGGTCATGTGGCTTTGTTTGATAAGATTCATATCAAGCTAATTTCAATCCGTTGGACTAATACGTGGGGATGTACATCGTTGACTATACAAAATTGATGCACATAAATTTTGTATGACTTTATTTTGTTCGTTTTATAATATTAATTTTTTATCATTTTAAAATTATGCAAACATTGAGAATAAAAGAAGACATTGTAATCTAACAGTTAAATTCTCAAAATATGAATATAGTAAAAAGTTATTAAATTGTATAATATTATTTAAAATTACACCGAATATAACCTTAATCTAGAAATACATGCCCATATGACAATTGATAAAATATAAATACAATACAACCATTATCTATTTAATTGTTAGCCAAATCAGCAAGAAGACTGACAAAAGTAATTGGATTACCAAGAAGAATACCAATAATTGTCTTGAGAAATATTCTGAGTATTTTCAAGCACATTTTACCCATCCCACCATTTCTTTTCAATCGACGTTGAATAGGCAGCCCCAAATTCTTCAAAGCCAAAATATCAGTTGTTCCATTCTCCAATTCCTCAACTATCAGTTCCCTTATGCAAGAAACATGAACGCTATACTCGCCACACTCGGACACGTACGACCACACCTCAATTCCCAACTTATCAATTTGATTGCAAAATATGCACTTTGACTTAGTCCCACGAAGGTGAAATTTCACATGATCAATTTGGAATTCTTTCATGAGGTTGAGACAACAGGGGTGCAAATCCAAGTCCTTTTCAAGGCAATGGTAGATGAAACCTTTGACATGATTCCCACAAGCATTACAATATCTCTTGGTTCTTTTGCCATAGAGTTCCGAAGGTGGTGGTTGCTCGTAGAATTTGAAAATGAAGTCTTTGAAGATCTCGTGGGTTGTGGTGAGCTTGCTAAACATGCAATCTTTGTGAAGATCATAGTCGCAATCTTCACATCTGTATCTCATTCCAATGCTGCCATACTCCTTGCATCCGTTGCATATGTAGCATTTTTTGTTTGGATTGTTATCTAGCTTGAGCTCATGCTTCTTGGGACAAGTGCGATTTCTCTCCATACTGCTACTTATCTTTTTTTTTTAGAAACACTACGACTGCTTATCTGCACCAAAGATGTCGTATATAACTCCTTTATATACATAGTGTTGGAATATTTTTATAAATATGACAATATTATTATTATTATTATTAAATGTTGATATAACTGTGTTAATAGATATCGGATTCTTTCTTTGATTTCTTTCCTATTTTGAGTTGGCCAAATTAATGCATATTGATTAGCAAACCTTTCCAAACGTTGATGCACCTGATTTACTTCCTTATTAAGTATTTTCTTTCAAAACTCAAACGTTTTCTTAATTGCTAATCTGATATGTTTCTTTCAGCATGATCAGGAAGAGAAGTACATTCTTCACGCTGAAACCAATGGCTTCCTCGTTGGTGCCCTGTTTAAATATTTTACAATACTATATCATAAACAATAGTTAATAGTTAAATATTATACTCGCGATGCAAGTTTTAATGCCATTAGTTAATACGAAATAGTATTAAAACTTGTACCTTCTGATAACCTTTTTGACATTATAACTATTAAATTATGTAATATCACTTCTAATTTATAATGTGAAATGCTTAACCATAAACAACTAAGAGTCTGTTTGAAATTCGCTTATTTTGCTAAAATTGAAAACTTTTTGCTGAGAATTGTAGATAAATGTAAAAGTTAGCTGAAATAAAATAGTGGAACCCATGAATAATACCAAAAAGTGCACTGAGACCCATGAATAGTAGCAAAATAAGCTGAATAATAAAATAAGTTGGCAAAAATAATTTTTGCCAAACACACTAAGAGCCCGTTTGTTTAGGCATATTGAGAGAGCTAAACGCTCGTTTATCAAATCGCAGAAATCAGTATACGTTTGGCTGGGCGAAATTTGTGGGATTGCGTTTTTGAAGCGGCAGATTTTCGCGTTTCAAGAAAGGCAATTTCCCGTTGCGATTCCGATATCGCGCGATTTGCAAATCGTGATTCCGCCAAAAATTTTTGCTGAAGTCCAAAATTAGCCTCCGTCCTCTCCCTTTACCATTGCATCTCAAGTCCTCTCCCTTCACCATATATATCCTCAGTCCTCTGCCTCAAAGCATCAGCTTCACAAGGATTGGTTCTCTCTTCAACGTTTTTGCTCTGCTCCATGTATCATCGTTCTTCACCGCAATTCCAGGTAACTTGCCTAGTGGCATACTGCATTCAAAGTAGTATAAGAGACCAACAAGTTGTATACTAGCAATTATGCAAACAGATAATGATCAATAATTCTTTTCTCTCTTGCCTCTATCCCTCTCCCCATTCTCTTATTCTTAGGAGGTCTAGCTAACCTCAAATCCAGCTACTCTCTATACTTTTCTATTCTTTGCAATTATAGCCTTGTAGGTGATTGTTAACTGAAAGAGAAAAACAACCTTGATTTGCTAATCGCTATATATATTTATTGTTAAAGATATTGGGTTTATGTTAATGTAATGGCCCAAGAGGCCCAATATATTGTAAGCTCATCTGGAGCTAACCCCAGCTCTTGTATATGCCCCACTAAGGTTCATTGTAATAAAAAACTGAGAATTCAATAAAGATGTAGGCCCTACAGTTTTATCCTATGGACACAGGCTAACAAGCCGAACCACATGACCCTCGTTTTTTTGTTTTTTTTTCTTGCTTCTGCTTCTCTAAATTATTTTATTCTCGTTTTTTCAACATTTACTATTCAATCTATTATTTGATGTCTTTCAATTACGTAAAAGTAATATCTTGTCCAAGTATTTTGTCAGGTATATACTGTATAAGTATCATCAAACTAATATAAATTTTGTCCTACTATACAACACACTCATTTTTTTCATATGCGATGCATGTGATCAAAAAGCTAATCAAGATATAAAATTGTAGACAAGCATACAGTAGAAAAGCATAGAGCATACGGTAGAAAAGCTTCGTGAACGTACCTTAAGACCAAGATAATAAATTTAAAAGTAGAGACTCTTTATTTTTTTTGGTTAAATGTTTCAAGACTATTTTTGTTACATTATTTATTCAATGTTTTATGACTACTATTTGTTTCATTTGGATCAATATTTCAAGACTTTTCATCTCCCACACACACAAAAAACTCTTTGCATTTCCATTCACCCTTTTCACTTCTACTCTTTTATATACACATGTCCATAGTCATTCATACCATCCCATCTCAAGTACACTTAGACAAAAAACGAAGTCATTTACTTTCAACCTTTCAATAACACTAACATAACTCCAACGTTGTAGTATCATTTGATCGTAACCTCGTATGATTAGGCTATGACCAAGGAAGGGGGCTAGCGTTTTTTTATTCAGTGATGGTAGCTTACGGTTTAATGTTGAAGTCAGACATTATAGATTTTGTGAAGATTATGATTTGCTTGGAGCCTTTGGGTGTTTAAGATTTTGGTTTGGGAAAGTTATAAATGGATCCTTTTAGAACTAAAGAAAAAGAAAAAGAAACATTCTAATTGATTATTTATGAAGTTAGCTATTATTTTTTTTTTTTTTTTTTAAATTTTGTGTTAGAATTCATAATTTGTAGGTTTCTTTGTAAGTTTATTTAACTGCTATTTTGTGCGGTATGAGCCATAGTGATAAAAACAAAAATAGATGGTGATTTAAAAGAGTTTTTCATTTTTTTTTTTTTTTTTAAGGATATGAATGCCCAACTAAAGGCAATTAAATTTTGATAAATGAAAGTGTTTTTAGCAAATTTCTCTTTGTTTAATCACATTCTCTTTATATTGATACTTACAAATGATTTCCTTAATTTCATTCAGATAATTAATTGGGTGTTTTTGATCAAGGTCTCCATATTTGGTAGTGAGAATAAAGTGATTGAGAAAGTGTTTGGTAGGTTGCTAAAATTTACTTAATTTTAGCATAAAAAAGTATTATATACTTTAAATTCTTATTTTTAGATTTCAAAATCATTTAATCAGTTTGAAAAATAAAATCTACTTTTAACAATAAATATTAAATATATTATAATCTTATAGTGTTATACAATTTTTTTTTTAAAGAAAATATGAATTAATAAAATCAAGTTTAAAAATTAACAATATTGTGGGCAAACATAAATTTTATACCAAAAAAAAAAAGTATTAAGTATTATATGTAGATTTTAATATACATAAAAATGATTTCAAATGAAATTGTAAAGCAGTCTGCACATCGCGCAGAATATCATCTAGTTATATTAAGTTGAAGTACAATTTTAGAATTCAAATCGAATCAATTTAATTTCTAATTGCAGTTAAATTTTGTGTTGTGTCCAATTTGATTTTTAAATTTTGGTGTTAAGTTACCTCTACTCAGAATGCTCAATGTGGAAACCAAGTCTACCGAGATGAATATGTTATCATCACAATTTTTAATGTTTCCGTGCTTAAGCATGGACTACATGCTAGTTCGAATAAAAGGAATATCACATTAATGTCATAAGTCGCCATACTAGCAAGGGACCTTAAAGAATTGCATCAAGAAAGAACCAAATTTTTTTTACAAATAATCTTTTCGCTTAAAAGAGTTAGGACTTATTACATCTCTGAAGGAGATGCAACTACTATGTGTGTCAATTTATCATTGAATGACATATACTGGGATCCTCCACACCTCTACGCACCATACTAACTAGTTCACGCATTTTAGAAACATCAAAGTTGTTGAATAAAAAGGAAGATACGCTAGTAATCATAAATGAAAAACCAGAATGAGTGCAAAGATTTATGTAATGAAATCAAATTTTCTAGAAGACATCAAGACTAGTGTTGGCCATGTACTCATAGACTAGAAGTTTTTCTTCTCCTTCCAAGCAGCAACCCAAGAGCCTTACTAGATTCCTATGCTGGAGTTTTGCTTACTAGTTTCCTATGCTGGAGTTTTGCGATTAAAATCACTTCATTCCTGTACTCTTCAAGACCTTGTCTTGATTTCATTGAAAGCCTTTTAACTGCTATTTCCTTTCCACTAATCAACTTGCCCTAGAAGCATTTTAAACTTCATCAGCAAAAAATGATCACATAGTATTGGTATACATACTTTGCCACATGTTACAACGGTAAGGTTCACTGATAGCTTATTTCTCCAGAAATCAAATGATCCTAACTATTGCCATATATTAATTTCAAATGCAAACGATCCAATATCTTCTAAAGATGAATAATATATATTAATTATTATGCTTTTTTTACCCTGTACACTAGACCAAAACCACCTTCTCCAAGCTTATTGGCATAAGAGAAATTGTTTGTAGCAGTCAATATTGTACTTAAATTGAAGTAATTCATTTCTCCATTGTTGTCATCATCCAGTGCATTGAAAATGAACCTGCTAAATTATTTCGTAATGGAATTTCTCGGCTATTATCTCCATCTGAGTAATAAATTAGATAAAACAAAATTAATGAAAATCTAGAAATACAAATTCTAATAGAACTTATGAAAAAAAATCAAATCTTTTGATAAATTGGCTAAACTGAATCTACCTAAATTTCTTTTCCCCCTGACAGATGATGAATAATACCAGAAACCCAAGACAGCTACAACTATTGCAATTGATGCAATTGATGATATAGTAATGATTACTATCTTTTTTGTCTTCTCTGCTCCATCTCCTGTTGCTCATCATAGAATACAGCCTAAGTTTGCTTAAAATAATAGTAAGTCAATGAATCAACGATATATGAATAATTGTAAGGACATAAGCTGCCCAAAGCCCCAAACTGTCACATATAAGACAAATATATAAGTACAGAAGTAAACACAAAGAACTTCTTCAAGTTGTAGACTAAAACCTTCATGTTTGTGAGTTTGAATGGATGTTTACCTAGCTTCTTTATCCCAATTACTTCCCAGCAGTTCTGAAACAGTTATTATCCTTTAGCCTTATGTTTAGAAAAACAATTTCCCATTCATTCAGGTCCTTCTTAAATAATTTTGTTTGGTTTACTACAGTTTTTATCATTTGGAACACTAAAGAATGTTGTGAGATTAATGAGCCCTGTACACTTCAATTACGCTTTCATTTTTTTTTTTTTTTTTTTTTTTGAGCTCCATTGACTTTTGAGCTATGATGAGTAATGTCTTAGGCACATGGGCGGGGTGTAGGTGTGAGTTTAATTAACTATCTTAGAGCATCGCATGAGTATTTATATAGTAAAAAGTATTGCATTTTAGGCCATGTTTGTTTCGGGTGCAAATGGAATTGGGATAATATTTTACACCCTGGTGCACATGTAAAATAAAGTTAAACTAAAATATAAAAAAAAAAAAGTTTGACCGTATAATATGTCGCTTGACCTGTAAAATAGATTACACATCTATTTTACCTCCAAACAATTCCCGGACTCACACAAGGCAAGAGAGAGAGAGCTACTCACACCAAGCCCATGCTGAAAAGGAAGGAGAGGGTACTGCTGGTGAAGCCCAGAACCAGCTCCTGATCCACGGCCCCGCCGTCGTGCCTGAAGCTCGTCATCTCTACCCCCTGCTCGTCATTGTTCGAAGCTCTAGATCACGTTCGCCTGAAGCTCATCGTTGTTCGAAGCTCTAGATCGAAGCTTGTCGTTGCCGTAGCCACCGCCCTGCAGCTCATTTCCTCCACCTCTCGATCTCGTCGCTGCCGTCTCTAGATCGACCCCCCCTAATCAGATCTCTATTTCTTTCTCAATCTACGCTTTCTTTCTCTCAATCTCTCACTCTTTCTTCCTTCCTCTCTCAATTTCACTGAGTTTGAGAGTTTAACGATTGGTTTTATTTAGATTTTTGTTTCTTTTAAGTTTACATATTGAAATTTTCTATTATAAAATTTGTTTGGAAGTTGAGAAAATGACTAAGAAAATATGAGAAAAAGGTAGAAAAATAGCATTTTCAAAATGTTTCCAAACACCTAAAAGTATTTTTCAATACAATTTTCAGGATGCAACCAAATACTTGAAAATATTTTCCTTTCCTAAAAATATTTTCAGGTGAAAATATTTTATACTTAGAAAATAATTTACATGTTGCCAAACGTAGCCTTAGTCAATTAAGTTCAAAATCTCTCACATTAGTCAGTGCAAAATTGTGTAAAAACATATAATTGTTATAGTAATTATGTAAATTTAGATTGACATTTTATATATATATATATATATATATATATATTTACGTATACTAAGGATGAATGAAAAGACTGAATATTGGTTGTTAGAAATAATAAAAAAAATTGATATTTAAATAAAATATAGTATAAAATAGATAATTTGATATAGAATGTTTTGACAAGTTAGTATAAAATAATAATAAACAGTTGATTTTTATACTAAAATAAAAAAATAGAAAAATTGCACAAATTGTCGAGAATACTCTTGATAATTGGCAAGCTACATAATGATGCTTAATGGTGCTTATAGATTAGCAAAGCTGGGCTGTGCACCTGTCATCCCAAAATATAACTTTTTTTTTTTTTTTTTTTTGGGGAGAATGATCCCAAAATATAACTTGATTGAATTTAATTGGCTCTAACAAATAAAACACTATTTGTACAACTTTCTTTCTTTCTTCCTTTTTTTTTTTTTTTTTTTGGTGTACTACATTAATCAATACAAACCTCATTTTATTTTTATTTTATTTTTAAAAAAAATTCAGTAATTCATAAATTTTATTAAAATGCATTTCTTGTAGGGTATCACGAGGAGAAGTAATGTTTGCATTTTTCTAAAAGAAGTTATTCTCCAAAAATGGATTTTTTTTTTTTTTTAAATTAAAGTTGACAATCAAATTTCTTCACATCCAAAATGACTATCATGTTCTCAATATTTCATAAAAAAATATAAATAAAAATAAAAAAACCTCTCCAAATAGGTTATGTTCCATGCATACAAAATTTTACTAGAATAAAATTACTGGGATGCAAATAAATAAAGGATATGAATACAATGAACTTGGCAAAGCCAAGTTAACCACATGCAGCATATATAGTTCAGCATCCACCCTTGCCAGGGTGCATGCGGTGTATTATTGGGATGCATTATTAGTTTGATAGAAAAATTAGTCACCGGCCCATGTATCCTATAACCCATATGAAGCTATTCGTCTAGAAAATTCAATGTATGAGGGATAACGTAACTTGAATAGATAGTCTGGACGGAGCCACATTTTGGATGGCCACCCAAGATTTGAAAAAAAATAAACAAAATTTTGAATATATATTCAGCTTGTTTCAGATATGGATTCAAGGAAAATAGGACATGGCCCCCTCCAAATTAGAAGGTAATATTTTTGAGTTAGAACCTTAGCGTCTTTTGTATTTGTAGAAGAGAGTCAGAGTTAAAAGTTAAAACTAAGGAGGAGAAAAGAGAATGGAGGTAGGTAAGTGATAGTGCCACGTCCTGATTTCTAAGTTAGCCACTAATTTATTTATTTATTTAATTTTTTTTTTTTATTCTATGAAGCTTAGAGTGCCACGTTGATCTGAAAAACAAAAACAGAAAGTCATTACAACTTTTTTATTTATTTTTATGCTAAGTCCATAGTTAAAAAAAATGAAAAATATAATAATAATACTCCACCTTAAGTTTACCTAAATGAATATAAATTATATATTATAAAGCACACGATAAATTATTTTTTTTCTCTCTTACTAAAAATAATCTTTTTATCTAATAATTAAAGGCTGCATGTGTATATATGATTTTTATTTATTTATTTATGGAATTATAAATTTAAAGTATAAATTGTTGCTCTTTTCTCCTATATTGGTAATTTGGAATTTTCTAATTAATTTGTGATGAGAAATATAAAATAATTTGTAGTTATTAGCGATGTATATTATGACGAACTTATTTTTTTATTTTTAAATAACTTTAAAGATTCTTTAATATACATCACATTATTAGTGACTTTTCATTTATTAATAATTTTCCTTCCTAAGCACTTACTTATATTTCTAGATAGGACAAAACTTAGGTATAGTACCTTAGGTTATTTTTTATTATTGTGAAATTTTGGGTTTGGATTTGGATACTTAACATTCAGGTTATTTATTTAATTTTCAGTTTTGATTGAGAATGTGATCATGCATAGACGTCTGATAACACGTTGTAAGGTCCAAGTAAAGTAGGCAGGCTCTATATTATGTGGTTTGGTTTACCACAAAAAAAGTTGTTGACAAACAAGTAGTTGCCAAAAGTGGGTGTCAAATTACCCCCATAAACAAGTAGCTTTCTCTTATTTCTCCTTTGTCCCTCTCTCAAGCCATCTATTATTATCAATCCACCAAAATAATAGTGAAGATTATTTTTGAGTATTTATATTGTTAGTAAGGATGGGAATGATAAAAGATTTGGGTTTTTTTTTTTTTTTTTACAATCTCTTATGGGTCTTGCCCCTTTCCTCCAAACAACATTTTGACCAGGTGGGTTTTTGATTTGTGCAGGTCTGTAGCTGTCTCCATGTGAAGGCCAACTGAAAGGTATTGTCCTTCTTTTCTCATTTGTGCCATTGTTTCTTCTTTTTCTTCTATTTTTCATGATGTGGTCTTTTTTTTTTCTTTTCAACCTGTTGCTTCTTGCTCTCTGTTTTAAGAATTCCACCGTACACATATGCCTTAAGAGAATTGAAGATGCTCATTTTTTTCTCCACTTGGTTACATATGCTTGCAATACTTTAATGTATTTTTAAAAAAAAAATTGAAAAAGAAAAACCTTGACCTTTCGTTGTCTTCTTTTCTATCTGCCCATTTTGGGGACTTGGAAAAATGCACTGTTTTCCTCTATCCAATACCAAAATGTTAGGGTTTTGTGGAGAATAGGGGTTCTTTACCTTTTCATTATGTTCTAATGCAATCTATCTCTTCTTTTGTATTTTCTTGGTTTGAGTCTTTGGTTGTGTTATTATAAAATTATGAGTTCTGTGTGTTGAAGTTGTTCATTTACAATATTCTATTTTTCGTGACTAGGCTAGACTAGGAAAGGTCTTCACAATGTGCTTTTTGGGATTCCTTATGGCTTCCAAGTATGTCAACATTTTGCCTGCTAGTGGAGGGAAACTTTTCAATGGGGTAATACTCATCTACCCCAAAATTTTGAGACTAAAACTTCTTGTTGTTGTTGTTGTTGTTGAATATGTCATGCTGATACTCACTTATTATTAACTTACTCTACAACTTAGATTTACTTGTCAGCAAATTTGAGCACCGTACCATAACTCATTGTTCCCACTATTTGTGTAATGCAGTTGGTCTTTCCACTTTTGCTTCCATGTTTGATATTCTCTCAACTTGGTTTTACTTCCATGTTTGATGTTCTCTCAACTTCGTCAAGTTATCACCATTGAGAAAATGCTTGAACGGTAACAATTATACTTTTCAATCTATGATTTCAAAGCACCACAATGATTTTTTTCTTTCTTTCTTTCTTTTTAATTACAATTTCATTCGTTTACAGGTGGTTTATTTGGACTACGTGGTTCTGCCAAAGGGTATAATTTTGATTTGGTTTTTGGTTGATGGTTTCAGATGCTCGTTGATGATATTGGAGACGTGACAATTACTAATGATGGTGCTACAATACTGAAGATGCTATAATTTTTTGATGGCTTTTTGTGTACAAAGAACCACATTTAAACTACTGCATTTTTTGGAAGTGTTGAAGGATTTGTTTAAATACTTTGGAACTTTGATAATGGTTATAGACAATGCTATTTATTTGATGATATATTTCTATGTTAATATAATGTTAGTTTGGTGACATTTGTGGTATTGTCTTAGTGGAGCTAAAATACAAGTTATTTGTAATAGATATGTGGGTTTAGAATTCAAGAGGGGGGAAAAAAATCACCTATAGCAGCGGGCAAAAACCATCGTTGAAGGACTAACATTTTAATATAATTGAAGTCCTTTAGCGGCATTTTTGGCCCACCTCAATAGTACAGTTTTTTTGTAGTGCAAATAACTAATTGCGAGGGTATAAAGGTCCTCACAAATAGTTGTTAACGACAACTGCTTCCCCTCGCTAAAAATAAGTCATCGACTTTTCTCGTCGTTTGGTAATATATTTGTGAGGGCGGATTTGTTTGATAACGACGGTGGATTGCTCTCATAAATTATCTATTTGCGAAGGTATGGTCGCAAAATCTCTTTTAGTAACAAGAACAAATACGACGGCCTTCGAGGGCCATATACCCTCACTAATAACCTTTTGCAACGATATTTGACTTTTTGCGAGGACATTTTACCCTCGCTAGTAAACTCTTTTCTTGTAGTGTGGTACTGAAAATTATTTTAAATTCATAACATTTAGTCCAAAAACATTATATTGATTCATTTGTGGAGAGGATCCTAAGACTCCTTTGTTCACCTCCTTCACATATACCAAATAATTCTCCACAAACCCTTCCGTGGAGGGAGAGAGAGAGAGAGAGAGAGAGAGTCTTGTAGTTCAATTAGGGCTACTACAATTAGTACTTATGTTTGTTCAAACTCTCTCTTCTTAACCATCAATCCAAACAACAAAGAAAATTACAAATCTAAATGTCTTACCTGATGATTGAGGTGGGGGCGGTAGTGCTAGTGCAGAAGGCGGCGGCACTGGTGGTTGTTGAAAGAAAGAGTAGGTCTCATACCTTATACTGCAACTTGGGGTTATGATACGCAACCCTTTACTGGATTGGCAACAACTCTCAGCATCCCTGTTCAACTGGCTTAAGCAACTGCTGCAACCACTACTATTGATATCTCTAGTATACTGCACCAACCCATAAGTTTGATCAGATCCATCACTCGCTGTCAAATTCCATCATGAAACAACATATCCTCCTTTATTGTTGTCCCTGTTAGAATGTTCAATAGAGCAATTGTGCTAAAGTTGGGCTGATCAGGTGAGGTTGTGTTCCCAACATTCCACATGAGTACCTCTGGAGAAGTTTGTACCTGTCCAAAGAAATTAACATTGGAATAGCGTAACATGCATTCATCGTGATGGGAATTTGGATTGTAATAAGAAAAGGGATTAGAAGAAGAATTTGGATTGTAATCAAATTATGATTTTTATTAACTCAGAAATTATAGGAGAAGAAAATTTATTTTTATTTTTATTATATATTATATGATTACGAAAGTTTACTTTGAAAACTAAATTAAAAAATATTTATATATGATATATGTTTAATTAATAAGTGTTTGTAAATTTTTCAATAAAAATGGTATTAGTAAATAAAAAGTGAGAGTAAAAAAATTTGTAGAAAATAAACTATCTAATTTAATTAGAATTTATTTTGGGAAGATAAAACCCGAATGCTTATATCAATTTGAAATTCCTTGAAACTTTTCAGATAGAAGCTCACCAGAGGGGTTTGCCTGCCGCGCTTGTTGCATTGTTGCAACTTTCAATCTTCTTGCGATCAGAATATAGATCCATGGTAAGATTTTAATCGTTCAAATCATAGAAAAACATTATTGAAAAAAAAATCAAGATTTTAATATGATTTTGAAAAAACATGGTGAATGAGCATTCTAAAATTTTAACATATTCATCTACAAAATACACTAACATTTTCACTTATTAAATCAAATTTGTATTACAATTTTAATTAATAAAAGTATTCTTGGACATAATAATCCGCTCGATTAATAGTCCATGAGTTGCATTCATTTTTTGCATAAAACTTTTTAATGTGCCATGTGCGCTTCTATTTTATTGTTAAAATTTTAACATATTTGTCTGCAAAGTACACTAACATTTTCACTTAATACTTGAGAGTCAATTCAAGAGATGTATAAAGTACAAAAACTTTTTGCGACACCACTATACATATGTGAGGGTTCCCCCACAAGAAATATGGAGTAATAGAGAGTATGAATTTAGATAAAGAAGAAGAAAGTAAAGCAAATGATCGACCCTAATTAATTTTTCGAGCATCCATAGTTGACCTAAAAATTTTGGGATTAAGGCTTTGTGTTGATTTATGAAGCACTTGACATGCATAGTGTCTGAATTTGTCTCTGGGTTTAAGGTTCTTTATTGATTATAGATTACTCATGTGACCAAAAGAGGAAAGAAAAAAAAATTCTAAATCGTCCATTTGATGAATAATACATTGACTGTGCTTCACTACAGAGCTACTGTCATGACCCAAATCCATGGAACATGAATTTAGATGCATGACTAACTTGTTGATCTTACATAACTCAATAAACATAATTAATTTACACATAATTCAGTAAACTCCAAATAAAAAATGCTCTTAATAAATCTCTTACAATATTAAAATCCACAATTTAGAAATAATCTCCAAATACTGTAAAATCTTAAGTGAAATAAAAATAACTAAAAATCCTTAAAAGCTTCAGGCATTATTGACGTCGCCTAAAAACTCCCACACTCTACCTTGCACCTTATGAAGAGACCTAAATTTTATGTTTCCCAACTAAACTCTTATCTGAAAATTGTAATTGATGGGGTGAGCCACACATCTAGTAAACAATTATATACAATACACAACAGAATAGAGTCAAGCAAAGCACGAGTATTTTGATTTTTCACAAACTCATTCAATGATAACAAATATAAGTATTCCGAAACATATAATGAACCACTTAATACATATGTAAACAAATTTTAAAATCATTAGAGAACATATACAAATAATTGATCAAAGCATGTTGTCACATATACACATGTAAAGTTGTGATTTACAACTATGTTTTATGTTGGCTTTATTCCATGACAAAAAGTGTTGTAATTGCTTTAATTTATTTCCTTGTATTTTGTGAGATTTTATTGTATTGGGTTTAGTATCAAGTTGGTAAAGACTTAAGCTTAAATGAAGAATTAATGGATCCCACGAGTGTCTTGTTGGAAGCTAACCCGCGAAAGAGCCATGTGAGAAGCACATGACTAGAAGCTGAAGAATCGTGCCAGGCTGTCATTTTCGTGAGTGTCTTGCGGGTAAGGCCTTCCCGCGAGATAGTCGCGAAACATTCTACCTGGAGGATTTTAATGTGTGACTTTCTTACCCTTCACCCATACTATATATACCACCATTACTCACAAATGTATGAGAGGCTATTCTGAGAGAAAACCCTAGCCAAACACCTTGAGAGTTAGAGATTGTTATACCCACAATCCTCTACACATTTGTTATGGAAATTTCCTCATCTCCTATCTCTCCATTTCCATACCATTGAGAGGTTGATAGCCCAAACACTTACCACACCCTTTGAAAGTGTCAAATGAAGTTTTGGTGCTGCTGGAAAGTATTGGAAGAAGCCTAGAATGGCAGATGCAACATGGAGCATATTGCGAGATCCGGAGAACTAGACAAGATGTGGTTCCGAGAAGCCTTGTTGGAGTAGAAGGTTGGAGGGCTTAAGTACAGAGGGTAGATTAGGCTTGGAGGATCTCTTGCTCACCCTTGTATCCCAACTGATTGTCTAGTGGATCGATTTTCGCTTGGAGGGCGGCGGATAGGTTTTTCGCCGAGTTCTTCGGTTTCCTCTTCGATAACATATCGGCGTGTTATCTTGTGTTTGCATCTCTCTTCTCTTACTCTTGTGCTTTACTTTTATTATTTGTTGTTCATGTTTATGCACTAGAGTAGTATTGGTCCAAGCTTTTATTTACAATCTCTAAAACGTGGCTAGAATTTTTCCTTTTATACTTGAAACAAAACATAAAACCATACACGTCATATGGGCTTGGGCTGAGTTGAAAATTTTGCAGAAAAAAAAAAAATAATTTGCACGAGGTTCGATCGATCGAGCCTTACAGATTTAGTCCAATAAATCCTGCAATCACACGATTCCAATTTTACACATAAACACACTTTGAGCAGCCTAAATCTAGACCCTAAGTTTTGATCATGGTTTGCCAACATTACACATTGAAGTTCTAATACATTTAGATCCTAAAGTCTCAGAACCTAACATAAACTAATAGATTGGGTAGATCATACATTAATGAATTGGAATTATTATGGTGAATTTTTTTAAATGTGCTTGAAAGTTTATAAAATAAATAATAGAAATGAACGAAATATATAAGTTACATTAAAGAAATGAGGGAGAAAATTGCTTTTTGCCCCTTTCTGAAAAAAAAATCCAGCATTTTGCCCTCTTTCTCAAACTAATTAGGGAAATGCCTCTCTTTTGAAAATCGAGTTTCTGAAAATCGATTTAGGCCCTATAGCGGCGTTTTTAAGGACCCTATAGTGACGTTTTAAGGACCTATAGTGACATTTTTTAACTCAATTTTCATAAAGTCGAGTTACATGCAATTTTTTTTCTTTTTTTACCTATAACTCGACTTTATGAAAATCGAGTTAAAAAACGTCACTATAGGTCCTTAAAATGTCACTATAGGGTCCTTAAAAACGCCGCTATAGGGGCTAAATCGATTTTCAGAACTCAATTTTCAAAAGAGGGGCATTTCCCTAATTAGTTTGAGAAAGAGGGCAAAATGCTGGATTTTTTTTCAGAAAGGGGCAAAAAGCAATTTTGTCCAAGAAATAAGTGTCTCCCTCTCGCAAAAACATGAGAATTAATGTAAAATCCTTTTAAAAAATCTATTCCATTCGCATGTCTCCCCTGCCAAACAAGCTACAAGAGTGACCAACTTTTAGGCGTTCCTAATTATTGTATTACAAGGACTAAGAAGAAATCCCATAAGGTGATGATTAGAGACTGGGGATGACAAAAAACCTTTTACAAAATAGTAGAGTTTGTTATCTACAAAAAATTTTATTTTTCTTTCTGTTTTTTTTTTTTTTTTTTCAAAGCAATAGATTACTAAAAATACAATACAATAAATATTTTCTTTAAATTTTCTGCTAATTAAGTTCTCTTATTCAGCTGAAATCTACCAAGTAGGCAGTGGCAAATCCACTAAGGTCTGTTTGGTTCGAGGATTGAAAAAGTGAGAAGATAAAAAATTGTGAGAGAGTTGAAAAGTGGGAGGATAGAAAATATTTTAATTTTCCTCATTTTTATTTGGTTGGGGGTGAAAAAGTGAAGGAATGAAAAAAGTGAGTTTGTATAAATTTACTCATCTACCCTTGTTAAAAATGATGTCCAATTAAAACCAAAAAAGTGACAAACAACCAAAAAAAAGGAAGTAGAAGAGAAAGCAACGTCCAAAAGGAAGAAAAAAAAAGATAAAAAAAGATTTTTTTTTTAAAAAAAAGGCAACCTCTAGGAGGAAGGAAAGAAAAAGGGAAAAAAAAAAAAAGTGAAGAAGAGCAATCTACTGACAAAACTCATGTGTAAGTGCACAAGGGCATTTTTGTCCATTAAGCAACCCCATTTCTCCCTTCAATTTTCTCTCCATTTTGGGAAGAAAACTTTTTAGTGGGCTTGGGGAGAAAACAACTGAGCCCTACCATTTATTTTTCTTCCTCCCCATCCAATCAAATAAACTCCAAAAAAGTTTTTCTTCCCATTTTCTCTCCAAATTTTTTCATCCACTCTATTCCCTTCAAACAAACACGCCCTAAAAGGCAAGGGGTCATGGTTCCCAGAGTCTTGATTCATTATTATTATTTTTAAAAGATATGAGTCATTTTTTAATGTATTTTGAAGTTCCCCACACTCAATTTATATATTTTTAGTGTAATGTTATTAATTTTATTTTATTTTATTATAATTTAATAGTTATAACAAGAGAGAGGAGTTTGAATCCTAGATGTCATGAACACATTAAGATGTGCCAATTAGTTGAACTACAAGACTCTTGACTAGAATGTTATTACTTCAATGGGTAATTCCACGGTACCCCTCCTTTTTTTGGGAGGTACAATGCCAACTAATAGGCAACATGTCGTACTAGGTTACAAAAACATGACATTTAATTGTTCCATACTCACATTGTGCAATACCAACATCACATGTGACTATACTTTTGTTATATTCGTTGGTTCTCTTTTTTTTCTTTTCTTTTTTTTCTCACATTTGACGGTTCCATTATCACATTAAGCAACCAATGTCACATTTGATTGTAGTTTTGTTACATTCAGTGGTACGTTAATTTTTTTTCTCACCTTTGACATTTTCATTGTCACATTGGGCAATATCAACATCACATATGATTGTACTTTTGTCACATTTTGTGATTCCCTTATTTTTTCACACATTTGATGGTTATATTGTCACATTAGGTGATACCAACATCACATCTTGCTATACATTTGTCACATTCAATGGTACCCTAATTTTTCTCTCATTTGACAGTTTCATCCTCACATTGAGTAGTACCAACATCTCATATAGCTGTACTTTTATAACATTTCGTGGTTCCCTTTTTTTTTTTTTTTTCCTCACATTTAATGGTTTCATTGTCTTATTAGTCAGTGCCAACATCACATCTGATTGTAATTTTTTCACATTTACTCAAAATTTTTTCCTCACATTTGATAATTTTATCGTCACATTAGGCAGTACTAATATCACATGTTAACAATAGAAGCCAAGGTTGGACATTTGCTTAAAATAACAATTAATAAAGAGAGAGAGAGAGTTAACAACTCGTATACACCAAAATATTTGTTCTTATAAATTGAAAATATGAAAAAGAAAACAAAGCGAAAGTAAGACCAATGGTCCGTAAACTCCTAACATAATAATAGGAGTTTGAGTCTTCGACTTAAAACAGAAGGCCATAACAAAATGAAGCTGGTAACATAAGTAATAGGAAAGTCTTCATCATAAAACAGAAGACCATTCCAAACCTTACTAATAAAATACCAACCATGTACCCATTACCCCTAGTCCTACACAAAATCATTTATATTGAACTTGACAAGCACTAAGCAGCAGATGGGGCATTGATGTAGTGAACAGCCGCTGAAAGCGCTGTCAAGGATTTTTTTCAAACCATTTTTCCAACACCAGTTTCAGGCTCTACAAAAGCCAATGAGTTCTTGTAGTCCAATGACTCATTATTGTATACGTCCCACCATCACACTAGCAATTTGAAGTCCTACCTGTCCAGGTTCTCTTCGTCCATGTCTTAGAGCCCTAAAAAAAAATATATATATATATATATATATATATATATACACTCCATTAGTATTACATATTAAGCCAAAAATGTTCAGATTTAATTGAACTTGAGATTGTTTCTATGAACAAAGTGAATACTCACAACAGTACAGTAATGAACAACTTTAACTTTTTCAAACTCAATGTTCGATCTCATGGTGGTGCCACTAGTGAACAACTTTGACTTTGGCTAGTAAATATTCTTAAAGAACATGTTCAAAAAAGTCCTGCAAGAATCATAAACATTTGAGTATGCTATAAGTTACTAATATTATTCACCACAAATTAAAGAAAACAAAGTCAGAGATTTATGTGCTCATTTTTGTAAGCCAATGATCCACATCCACAACCTATTAATCCAATGGCTAGAAAGTAACTTGATATGAATCTATCAAAGCAATCCACATGTCCCAAAATGGGTCATACACAAATTTTTCTAGTAGTCCCAAAATTTTGAGATCCATTATGGATCATGTGAAGCCAATCAAATTGGCCACGGAGATTTTTTATGTGGTATTTTTTCTAATGACCAAAATAACTATGGGAAATAATATATACCTGCTCAACAAAAGTGATAGGATTGGTAACTTGGAGGGTATCAAGGAAATCATGGTATGTGGATAGATAAGGCTCATGATACACAAAGAAGCCAGCATTGAAGTAGGGGGGAGGCTTGGGGCCAAGCTTAGCAGGCCAGTTAACTTTGTCAGGGCACTGCTGACAATAGCCAATCTTGTGTTGTGGAGTGTTGCTCCAAGTTTTCTCACAAAAGCAGTCCATAACAGCATAGAACTGGTTGTCTGGTAAGTCAAAAAGGTCATAAATATTTTCAAACACTTGAATGTCTCCATCTAGGTAAATCATCTTGCTGTACTCTACAAACTGCATACAAAAAATTCAAACATAAGTACAATTTACAAAACTGTTGAAATCATGCAATTGGGTAACAAAAACATGTTAATAAATCATATAATTGAATCAAAAAGAGATTATATTTTATATCTTTAAAAAAATTAGAAGCATATATTGTACCAATTATGTACAAACATTTAATAGGAATAGGATAGATTACTAAAATTTCTTTAAAGATAAAGAATAACCTTAGACTAGACCAGGGAAATTTATTAAATATAAGAGCTTTGTTTGGTTACAGAAAAAGACAAGTTTAAGGCTCCATTTTAAAAGCAAAAGCAAGATTCAAGGGACCGAGTGGAATTGTTTTTTTGGAAGAAAGTATAATATCCACATAGTAGACCATCTCATTTGTTCATCATTCTACTAAAAGACTTTTATCTTTTTAAAATTAATGAGTCAAAAAAAATTTAAACAGAAACTAACTACTGACTTAGCAATTTTAAATAGGTGGGAACCTTTTAGTACAATGGTGAATAAGTGACGTGCTCCACCACAAGGACTGTATAAGATTGCATGGTGGTCCTCTGGCACATCAGGAAAAATTGCAACCACTAGAAGATACTTGGTCTTGACCATTCTCAGGGCCTTGGCAAAGCCAACCACACCTTTTACATAGTCCCCGTTACCAGCCAAAAACGTGTCATAGGCCTTGCTAGGCATGGTAATGGGTTTTTTGGTGACAGTGGTGGTGGTGGTGATGTTAGGAGGAATTTGAAGTGGGTTTTTGAAGAAAATGTGAATTGAACAAAGGTTTTAGACCACAGGATTGCGTTTGAAAAGGATTTAGAGTGTTTGGCTAGAGAGAAAAATGGTTTCTCTAGGAAATTTGTTTTTGTTTGAGAAGAAAAGTTTGTGTGATGGACTTGGAGTGGCAGGGCCGGTGGGATGTTCAATGTCCATATAAAAACGGGGTGGATTTTTTATTTTTTTTATACAATATAGAAATTCTACTATAAAATAATCTAAGTACATATGTGTGAAATTGCCTCTTTGAAACTTAAATCCTGATCCTTATTCTTCACAAACACTTATACTTATAGAGTGATCATCACGTCAAAAGTAAGGCGGTGAACTCATGGTGGATTTGATTATGGTAAACAAATATTAGTATTAGGGGGAAATTAATAAAAAATTCCATTTCAGTGTGGATAAAAATTTAAGCTAGATGGGCTAGTCCCACTTTTTTCCAAGACAATCCCAAAGAAATCGGACTCTTAATGAGAAAATTTTGTGTTATATTTTATTTATTACTAATAAAAAATTTATCCATTGATCATTTTTGAGATTTAATTAATTTTTTTCTTTTTTTAAGTTTTTCATATCGAGATGCATATTTTCAAACAATATATTTATAAAGACTAAAATAAAAAATACCTTTCAAGGGTAGAGCAAATGATTTATATAAAAAGTATTGTTGTAATTTCACTAAATAATACCAAATTTTTAACAATCTCAACTTGCATAAATAAAATTTATTCATTATAATACCAATCACTAAAATATATATAAAACCACAAGATTAAAATTAAAAAAATAATAATAATAATCACAGCCATAACAAAAACAAGCCCAGCCCAGCCAAGAAACTGCCATTAGAAGTTGTTGATGCTTCGATGGGCTTACCAAGGCAGATGGGTTGCTAAAAGGTTTGGTTGAGAGAGAGAGAAAGAGATAAATTGGGCTTTGAGGTGGCTTTAGTTTCTGCCCTTTGATCTTTCACTTAATACGTGTCTTTCATTCAGTTAAAAAATGAAGAGAACGGAAGGGGAGCTGGGCCCAAAATAAAATATTGATAATGATTTTTTTTATTTAAAAAAAAAAAAAAACTGCTATCCTAAAGACCATCAAATGAACAAAGGTCTATGCGTCACTAATGACCTTCATACAGGACAAGGATGAACACTGAAGGTTGGACATAAAACACATCCTAGATTTTTAATGAAGACAATTAGAACATATGAAACAGATTGCAGCTTAGACTAAACGTCTAACATCACAATCCAACATTTGTCTTAAACGTTAGCCAAAATGCAATACTACACTATTAGCTTCTAAAGTTTGTCCATTAAGTGTTATTAGTCTCTCAAGTTTAAAATGAGCGCTAATGGTCCCTCCAGTTTAAAAAATAAGCATAATTAATCATTCTGTTAATAGCTATTAGTTTTAATGTTTACATGTCTAACAGAATTATGATATGACAAATTTTAAATGACATGGCATTAAATTTAATATTAAAAAAATAAAAATTTGACTCATTAAAAAACCTCAGCGCTCTTGGTCAGCCGGAGGAGATGGTGGTGGGGAAGAACACGTACAGCGCGTTCAGGAACACGCGCCTAGAGGAGCAGCTGCGCGAGATGGGTGTGGAGGAGGTGATCGTCACGGGTGTCATGACTAACCTCTGCTGCGAGACGACGGCGCGTGAGGCTTTCGTCAGGGGGTTCAGGGTCTTCTTCTCCACCGACGCGACTGCCACGTCGGATTTGGAGCTGCACGAGGCCACGCTCAAGAACTTGGCATATGGCTTCGCTTACTTTGTTGATTGCAAGAGGCTTCGAGAGGGGCTCTTTGTGAATCAATGAAAGAAAATTGAGGTACATCAACGAGTGCATATGTAGTGTTTGTGAAAATGTCTGAATAAGTTTTTATTTTCTATTTTATGTATTTTTGTTCTTTGTTAGATAGCCCTTGTATAGTTGTGAAAAGATGAAAGAAAATAATTTAAGGCTTCGATCTACTAGATTAGTTCAATAGTGGCTGGGATTATTTATGTTTTCCTAGCAAGGTACGAATTAGATCCATGATATCAAGCAGGAGTGAGGGACTGAAAAACAAAAGTTTTCTATATAAAGATTTTCTCCTTGTTTTGGAAAAACTGATGCTTCAAAATTTTGTAACATAAAATGGCACACAACTTGTGCTACAATGGAGCCAGAGCAATCACCTTCATAAACACAAAATTGATAGTTGGAACTTTCTGATGTACCACCTTACCTCTTTCTGTTTAAGGAATCATTAAGGCCCCTAATATTCAATATAATGGAATTCATATGGAATCTGTACCAACATTCTTTCCTTCTTCTAGAGTTTTACCTCTCCTTGTACTAGAAGTGTCTTCTTGTGTTTGCTTTTCTTTTTTTTCCTTTTGATTATAACCCCTTGCTCCATTGCAGCTTCAATGGACTGTTGTGTAGTACATTGTCCATCAGTGTGTTCATGATCCTCTAACTTAGGAATGATCGATGAAGGCTCACCAAGTTCCCAAATGCCCACTGCAATATCAGAGTCACCATCTAAGTACATCACCTAGTTATACTCAATAAACTGCAATAGTTTAATCAAAGAATATGAATAGGGAGGACAAGAATTCCTGTGTCACTATAGGGCATACCAATTGTATAAAAATCAAAATAGTCTCACGACGTTCGAATTAAATTGGTTCTTCCATATAGCATTCTACATCCCAAAGCGCTTAAATCAACATTCTCCGTTAAAAAAAATTTAAAATAAAAATAAAATAAAATAAAATAAAATAAAGGAACAGCAGGCTATAAGAGAGAACAAAATTTAAATTGATAATTGTTCTGCAAGGTTAACAATATTGTTTGGCGAAACCCAATTACACAATTAAACTTTTAGATAAACCAGTACCTATCAGATGTCAATTTGTGCCATTATTATACAATTTTTAGATTGTCTTAAATATCAATTTTGGGAACCTGATTGTGTGGGCAAACGCAAAGTAGACCATAGACAAGTGTTGTTAAAAGCGTTTAGCGCACTTAAGTGTAAAGGTCTCTTGGAGCCTAAGCGCAAAGGTCTCTTGGAGCCTAGGCGCAATGCTTGCGTACTTGTCAATGTGAAGCGCATATTTTAAAAAAAAAAATTATTAAATTTTTTAAAATATTATTAATGGTCAATATAACAATTAAATGATCAATTAATCATATAAAATTACAATAAAACATTTTATACAATTTATATAAACCTCTTGTGCTTTACAAAATATATGCGAACATGATATTCGATGGCCATGATTACAAAAAATCGTAGAATCAAAATAGAAGTATAGATCCAAAAAGAAAAAGGCTAAAAAGTACTAGAAGTTAAGTAATGTTATATTTGCCTAACAAAAACAATGCAAATATGCAATGCTAATCTACATAATCATCATCCTCATTAAGCAAGGGACCATCGTAATTGTTTGACTTGAGTGTTCGTTTGTGTGGTCATGGTCCAAAAGGTCTAAAATATCTAAAGATGTAGGTTTAGATTTATGGTAGCACATCACACTATTAGTTTTTATATATTAAATCAATGGCTTATATCAAACATATTTAGATCTAATAACTAAATCCCAAATCCATTTCTTTTAACTAACTTAGACAAAGAATTTGGATTCCATGTCCCTCAACTCCGAATCCATAGCCAAATTCATGAAATTCAAACAGACCATTAACTTATTGGACTAAGATATGAGGGGTTCAATTTCATTTGTCGCTTGATATGCCAAAAACACACTCAAGCGACGTCTAAGCATAAGGCTTTGGGCCTCGAAGCACAAAAATGGGCCCAAAAAATATTAAACATAAAACGAACGTGTTCAAAAGAAACAAAAGCTAACCCGCAGCAGTAAAAAAAATTTAAAAAAAAAAAAAAAAAATACAGCAACCCCGAATCTCTCTGAGCTAGTCTTTGTTTTTCAACTCTTCCGTTGAAAAATGTCACAAACGACAAAACCACCGATCCTCCTCCGACGAAGGAAGAATGATCTCCCAGACAACATCGTACTCAACATCCTGACAAGGCTGCCTGCCAAATCAGTCATAACTCATAAGATTCAGGTGCGTTTACAAACCCTGGAACTCCTCAATCACCAGCTCCTATTTCATCTCAACTCACCTTAATAACTTCGCTCATGCTCATGGTACTGATAATGATAATGGTGATGGTTATATCATACACATGCCGCTTCATACACGCGCCATGAATTCTACTAACAGACCCGTCTAGTGGTATGGACTATGGATGAAGTTTCCTTTAGTAGTAGACACAATAGTATTGTGAAAAGCTTAATTTCTGTCCCAGGTTTACAATATCCTTTTGTGGCTATTATCATATTATATATTAGCATATGATATTTCTCTGAGGATGTTTGTCGTGCACAAATCTAGATTTGGCAATGTAAGTAGAAAACAATACTTGGCCAACATAATCCTTATTTGCTTACATGTCCCTTTGGTAGTGTTAAAAAGATCTAGATTATGGCTCTCTTGAGTACACTTTAAAAGAAGAAATGACCAAAAAAAGAGGAGAGAATAAAGACAGCTCTAAAACTGAGACTTATGAAAAGAAGTAGCCAAGTGCTTTTTTAGCGAGCATGTTACCATTCCAAGGTCTTGTTCTTACTTCCCTATTTCAAGCTACAAGGTCTTTTGTTTGTTTCAGTAGTACATTTAACCATAATATTGGCAGTAATAAGCTAATTTATATGAAAGAGAGTTTGTCCCTAGATATGTGATCCCGCTATATTATTACTAGGTCTTGTTCTTACTTCCCTGGCTCAGGCGGCATTGTCTTTTGTTTGTTTCTACAGTATATTTACCCTTAATATCGACAATAAGAAGCTAATTTATATGACAGAGAGTTTGTCTGTCCCAAGATATGTGATCCTGCTATTTTATTTTATCTTTAGAGTCTCAGAGATTTATATATATAAGGAATACTATTATCTCATGCTTAGATGGGTTCAATCACATGTTTTTTGTTCATTGGATGTGGATCAACTAGTTTAGCTGCCTAAATGTTGTGTTTCTGTTAGTACTTTTGTGTTCATTTTCCTAAAGAAATATGCTATGGTTTCACTAAACTTGTTTGGTTGGAGCAGAAGAATTTAAAGGCATATATAGCTGTTAGGTTGTGAGCTACATCAAATGTGTTTCCTGAACTTTCGTTTGGTTGGACAAGAAGAATTTAGGGGTGTGTACAGTTGTTAGCTTGTCAAATACATTGGCATTGAGATAGGCATCAGTGGGAGTTTAAATTAACTTACAAGTATTTTTAATGATGCATGCAAATGTCTCTGTTTTAAGTTAACAATCCATGAAATAGAATGCTTATGGTTATATATTTGACCTCTTGCATGGAAATCCAATAGTCATCCTTGTTCTTGCACACACTTTAAAATTGGTTCTATCTACATGTTCTTGCTTTCACCATCTTGATTTTTTGATCTTGATACAGTACTTCCGATTCTTAAACTCTCCATCTCTAATCTCTATCGGATACTGCTATCAACTGTTGCACTTTTCCCAATTGTTTCGATAGAATATATATCTGGATCTATTCAAATGTGCATTTCACCAAAACTGAGTTTACATTGTCTGCTTTATGGCCAACTAAAGCAGAAAAGTGTACTTTTGAGTGAACAATTCTATATCGGCTCCTATTTATGGTATTGGTTATATTTTATTTCCTACTAGATTAAAATTGGACTTTCTGTAATCCCCATAACAATGTGGCAGATTGTGCTAATTGGTGGAGTTCTTGAACACAGGATGCTACTTTTATGAACTTATTCTCTCAAAAAATTGACCAATCCCATCCTCACCATTTATTTTGATTTTCAAGTATCAATTGGACAACTATGATATTAAAAACAATAGAGGTGGGTTGTTTTTTGAATTGTTTATGGCAAGCCAAAGCATGAAATAGTGTCTGGGAAGTGGTAACTAGGTTCTATGTAGGCATTTTTGAGTAAGTACTTTGATATGATATGAAACTCAAAATATTTGTTCTTGACATTTTATCCTTTTGTAATCCCCTTAATAGAGTGGTGCGTTAGTCTAGTTGATGGTGTTTAAGTTACTTTAGCAACAAAATTAACTTACTTGCCTAGAATGATGTCATATGCCAATGGAGAGAAATAAGGAGAGATAGCACTCCCTGCAGAAATTATTCAGTCATCCCATTGGATCACACTACCTCTTGCTATTATAGATGACTTGCAAGTGGAACATCTTGAATTGTACAAGGAAAATTTTGCTTTGATTGTTTGGGTGATGAGATAGTTTGGTCTGCATGAATAATAATCATAGAGTAAGCATTTTTTTTTTTTTTTGGGTGCAATTGGAAAATGTTCTAGACTTTTTCCTTTTGCACCAGGCTTGGTGTACTTTAGTTCAAAGAGCAGGTCCCTGCTTAGGTTGGCGAGAAAAATTTAAATTTATCACTCTCTCATGTATTTTCCTGACTAATTGGGTTGATCATAACACAAATGAAAAGGGGAATTTGCAAAAAATTGGACAATTATTCTGTGTATGAACTGACTGGATCCTGAAACTCTACATGAGAAGGATCTTGATATTCTAGCTTTTCCAGCTTTGCCTGCTACTTTTGTGGAAAAGATTGCGTTACTTGATGTATAAAATATGCTATTTGGATAAGAAGTGTCATTATTTGCAACTCAAGCTGTGATTGAGGAATACTGAATGCTCCTTTTCTTTTGCAGAAGGCATGAAAGTAACGGTCTAATGTGGAAGGGAAAAATGATCCATGGCTTAATATGAGATTTAAGAATTGTGATCTTGCATGTCAATGTGCTACTTATATAAATTTGTTTTAAAAATGGTCTTAATTTAGATTAAAATACATTTTTTTACAAGTATGAATAATTTTAATTTATATTTAAATGCTTTCTACTTGAAGGATCACTAAACTCAACATTTTGTTTATGCTTGTTTATTTACTATTATTTTCTTTTGAACTTATTAAAATCATGAAAATTCTTGAGAAAATTGGTCAATTTCTTTAGATATCTTTTAACCAATTTTTTTCGTTTTTAGAAATTTATTTGTTATTTTTAATAAATATAAAATTAATTATAACATTATCATGGTTCTACTTTGATTAAAAGCCCAGTTTGGCCCTAAAACCTTGAATCTCTTCTTTTTTGTCTCTCTCTCTTTTTCTTTTTTCTTTTTTTCTTTTTTTTCCTAGACAGTTTGGTTTTTTAATCATTGGTTGCAATTTTGCATAAAAACAGATTTAGCAAACATTTTACCTTCGGTGTATGCAGTTGCCTTGGAGAATAGGAAAATTATTTAATTTCAATGGAGTTCATGAATTTTTGTAGACAATAAATCATCGAAATATTTCAAGAATCAAAGACACCTCAATAAGATGCTTACATGGTATGCTTCTTATATGGGAGAAAGATGGAATAGACCTGCTGTGTTGTTAAACATAACTCTGGTGCTTCTAATCGAGTTGCTAATTCTCTATTTCGTAGGACTACTTTACTAGTTACCGTAAGTAATGAAGTTGTTGGTATTAAATGTTTGAAGAAATTAAATGAAGCTAACAAATCTGGTGCTTCTAATCAAGTTACTAATGGCAACTAGTGGTGTTGAAGATCGAGTTTGGATTGGGTTTACTAGGATGAAGACTAAAACAACCAAATGGGATGAATAAAGAAATTTGAAGGTTAAAAAAAAATCTGATTATGCACATAAGGCATGTGATAAGGCTAGGGATACTATATAATTATCCTCTATGTTTATAGGTCATCTTGCTCTTGGTATTTTACTTTTTTTTAGACATTAATAGTTGGGGCTGAGGTATTTGAACTTAAATGTCTCAATTAAAAACTCCAAAGCGATGTCATATGAATTATAAAACTCTTGACATCTTGCTATTGATTTCAAGATTTAAACCAAAAAAAAAAATGCAAGCTCTAGCTCTATAATTGGCACAATTGTGAAATTTTTGCTAATAAGATATGTAATTTTTTGAGAGTAACTTGCTTTGACAGAAGACTGAAAGGCCAAGCTTGGTGTAATTGTCTTTTCTTGAATTTACAAATTACTTTGCTCTTGTAAGGGGAATCTCTGCTCACAAATGTATCTAGGTGTAGATTGAAGATGGTCCCAAGTTCTTTAATTTCACTCAAACTCTGTTTAGCCATACAATAAAATTGCCACTTTAAGTTTTAACTCCTTAAAAAAAGGGTTTGATGCCCATATCTAGATCAGAATCTTGCCAAAGTATCCTTCTTTTTAAACTAATCTCTGATATGTGCAAATTGCAATCATAGTAGAAGTTTGTTCTTACCATGAATCTTTTTTTGATGAGTATAAGGAGTCGTCTTTAAAGTTACAAATATCTTAAATTCCTTTGTAGATCAAACACTTTCAGAGCACAACTCTCTATAAAGATCTTAAGATTCTTACTATTTTACCCTCTCTTTTCTTCTCTTCCACTTGAAAAATGTTCCAAAAGAGAGAACCTCCGATCCTCTATGGGCCTATAGGACGACTGTGAAGACCTCCACAGGGGAAACTTCTTTTAAACTATCCTATGGAAGTGAAGCAGTCATACCTGTAGAAATACACATGGCTAACCACAGGGTGACAAAGTACAAGGACGAGGAAAATGAAGAACAACTTTGTCTCAATCTTGGTTTGATAGACAAGGTGAGGATAGTTGCAGAACAAAGAACAGCAAGGTATAAAAATCTCATGACCAGACAATATGATGCCATGGTAAAACCTAAGTGCTTTAACATTAGAGACCTTGTCTTAAAAAGGGTTTCCTTAACAATCAAAAATCCGGTCCACGGAAAACTGGGGCCTAATTGGGAAGGACTCTACAGGGTTATCAATTGCAAAAAACAGGGATCATACTACTTGGAAGCTCTGGATGGACAAAAATTAGAGCACTCCTAGAATGTTGAGCATTTAAGAAGATATTATTAGTGAAGTATCAGTATGGAGAAGCATCATTTTGGACGAGCATCATCCTGGAGGAAGTTTAAGTTATGTGTTACTTTCCTTATGTTTATTTGTGTTTTTTTTTTTAGTTCTACATGTTTTTAGTATTTTAATTCCCTAAAGTGCACTAGCTTCCAACTTGTGCACTGTCTATGGACGTAATCATGATGGACAAAGTCATGAACTTAGTCCGTTTGTACTTAAGTATTTTCATTCCCTAAAGGCACCAGCTTTTAAGCATGTGTCATGCTTGTGGACGATGTTTATGTTATGTAAATACAGTTTGGGTTTCTAATGTATATAAATTTGTGTGAATTTCCAATTTTCATATTGTTGAAGTTCTCATTAAAGCTAATCCACAAGAAGGCTAAAGGTAGAAGACAAGCAAAATCTCTAGACGCATGAATGTAACGTCTATAAGCTTTCCTTAAATAAGGTAAAAGCAAAGTAAAATAAGCCTAAGATATCTTCGTCTAATTAATGGACGAGGTAAAGCGTGCACGCAAGAATATTCAAAATCCATGGATAAATGTGACCAGCTAAACAATCCAATCTCTGGACAAATTTCATGTTTTGTGAAAAATGTAGAAAAATTTTCTATTGCTTATAGTGTCCTTATTTCTTTTAACCTAAAAAGCATAATATATAATTCAATCTTTGAGTGCATTTTTTTGACAATTCCTACAGAGAGCTTCCCATTATAAAGTCGTCCTACAATTTCTACAAACATCATATCATGAACCAGAAAAAATGGCGCATAACTTACAACCAAAAAAAAAAAAAAAACCTGTATATCATTATTACTTCCAAGTATATGTACAACATTACTAAGATATGTCACCAAAAACAGGAATGTCATTCTATCAATTCTCTCTCAATTTCCTTGACTATTACCTTCTTTCTTTTCCATCTTTGAAAACCCAAATAACATTCACAAGGGTATTTCCATTTACTTTCATTTAATCAAAGAAAAAGAAGAAGAAAAAAAAAGTAAGCTAAAAGGACAATATTAAAAGGTATACTTGTTGGTTGGGGTCATTGGCAAATGGTTAGGGTCTTCTTTATCTTATCAACATTTTGTTGTGTTTCCTCCTTTAGGCAAAAACAGAACCACAGGACAATACCATCAAACACACAGCAGCTTGTTCCTCCTCCTTCAACTTCCTCCTCCTCTGGGACCTCTGTTTCTTCATCACCGATGGTAACCTTTGCAGCAAGAAATCATTTGCCAAAGCCATTAATTTTCCTCTTTCTTTTTTTTCTTTTTTTGTTTTTTTCCAAGGCCATAATGCAGAAAACTTATTAATTTTGTTGAGTGTCCCGAGGAAAAAAAAGATTTTGCCACTGTTGTTCTTTTATTTATTTATTTTTTTGTAGTATTTAAATGTTAATAATGATTTTTTTTTTAAGTTTTACTGATGTTCATCCTATACACAAGTTATAGGGTCAATCATACCATTTTTTTCCAAATTAATTCAAGAGCACATATGAAATTGAGCAATACTAGATAAAAAATTTTCACAACTTATTAAGCTGAAAAGTTATAATTTAAATAATATCATTTTCAAATGAATATCATTAACGCTACTTTTATTTATTCAATAATCTTAGAAAAATTCACATCAACAATTGTAAAAATTTGTGTCACCAAATTTATTGTTTGAAATTTGGTTCAAGTGCCAAATCCCTTCGTTTAGAAATTTGAAGGAAGTTGGTTTAAAAAGAAAAAAAAAAAATTGAAAGGAAGTTATGATTGTTTAGCCCAAAGAATGAGACACATTAAAGGGATAAAGACTAAAGTGAACATAAACTTGGTGAGCCAGCCCAAGTATCAGAGTGAGTGGGCCACCTCTAATTTGGAATATCTTAACACAAATGTCCCCCAAGCCCAAACTCCAACCACCTTTTATATGGCTAAATCCTCAATATGTGGATGTGTACCCAGCGTCCCAGCAAAATCTTTATAACTTTAAAACTCTTTTAGATCCTCTAAGCAAAATCTGGAAAAATTTTCAGAAGGCCCATTGACTGTTTGTAGAAGGCCCAACAATGCCTATTCTGGCCCACGTCTAACTCCTTCAGCTCAGATCAATGGTTATCCCTACTCTCCTCAGTCCTCACCAAGCACATGTGCTCAACTGTCCATCCTCCTTGCAGAAAACTCACATGGCGTTGAGGCTTTACGGTCCTTATTTTCGGCAATCTTTTGTTGAATATCACAGTATTCAATATATTTTTTTTTTTTGAGAGAAAATTTCAACTTATGGCGTCCGCTCCTGATAATAGCTCTTTATTATCAAACCAAAACACCAATCAGTTTTGGTGTAGGCGAAGATTCACCCCAGATCTCTTATACAACTATTAGAGATTTTACCAGTTGAGCTAACTGGAACCCACCAATATTCAATATTTTTGAAATTGACTAATCTATGTCTTATTTACACTAAATGTATCACTTTTCAAAACCACTCCATCTAAAATTTTATGCCCAATGCTGCTCCGTTTACACTAAGGGTCCAGCAGATCACTTGAATTTTTTATGTTGCATTTGGGAACTTCGATTTGGATTTGGATTTTAAATTGATAGATTTGAAATCAAGGGATTTCAAATCCATTGATTTTAGTAGTTATTTCAAATCCCGGTATTTTAAAGGTTTAAAATCCTTGGTAAATTTGTCAAATCAAAATTCTTGACATTTTTTGCACTTCCCAAATAAATTATTTGGATTTTAATCACCCAAATCCAAATCCAAATGCCCAAATCATGTCATCCAAACACACCCTTAATATTCTCCCCAAAAAATTTCCAAATCTTCATTAAAGTAGAAGAGCCCAACAATGTGACATACATCATCCAAAATATGAAGCCAATCAAACTCTAAGATGCATACTATAAGCCAATTAACAATGTGTCTCTTACCAGACCAAACCACCTTTCAAACCCAAGAAAAACCAGAATAAAAGGCAAACAATGGGTACCTACAAAAAATGTACATAACTCTATAGTGGAGAAGCCACTAAGAAAGTCCTCACAAATTTCATACACAATGATAAATTAATTCCACATTTCCACTTCTACCTTAACAAAAAATGCTCCATCGACCGATGACACTGAAACCAATAACAACCACAACCACGATGACAACAACAACAACAATTACAAATCCACTGCCTCCTCCTCTGACAAGTAGAACCGGAATGACGAATCTGACCTCGGCCTTGTGGAGGATCTTTTGAATCTGCTCTACTTCGGCTCGCTCTTCGATGTGAAGTCTCAGGGAGATTTCATCACCACAATGCTGACGAGGACTCACGTGTGCAGATGTTGCTTGACCTACAATTACGTCACCGACAAAGCCACCGATTTGCTCGGCGAGTGAGACCTCAATTCGATTTCGTTGCTCAGTGGCTTGTTGTTGTCTCGGCCTGTCGATTCAAGCTTGTCACATAAGAATGCGTTGTTGCGTTGCATCAAGCACGCAAAGCTCTGGCTCACTAAGTCTGATCAGCCTATTGATTCCAATGCCAACCTTATTTTAATATTTTTTTAATATTTTGGACATTATTTCAATATTTTTTTAATTCTGCCGTTTATCATGTGTGCATTTTCTGTCTCTGATGTAACGGCAGGGACCAAAATGGGAAGCGTTTTTCAAGATAATGACTAAAAGCGGTAAAAATAAAATTTAGGGACCAAAATGGGAATCGCCTGAAAATGTAGGGATGAAAATGTGATTTTCGCCTTATTTTTTTAGGTACAATGAAATCCTCAAAATTACAAAAAAATGAAACACCCCATTTGATTAAATAACTCATACTCTTAACCCACATATAATTGGCACATAAAGTGATTAACTTTGATAGAACTAACTAAAAATTTTAACGAAAACCCAGTACTCTTTTTTGACACAGACAAATAGAAAAAAAGAATTTCTACTAAAACAGTATTGCTGAGTTCAGTTTGATTTGGTTTCATTTCATAGAGAATAAACAGAAACAAAAATCAATTCCTAGTTCATATTTTCTTTTTCTCACTTCATTTTCTAAACAACCAATAAGAGAGAGAGAGAGAGAGATGCCTGGTAACTATTAAGATTAAAACCCACAAACAAACCTAAGCTTTCGAATCCATGAATGATGCCCCCCTTAGGTTCAACTCCTCTCAGGTTTTGGAGAAATTATAACGTCCTCATGGTGGACAAGTGACGTAGTTCACTATTCTACTAAAAAACTCACACATGTTCAAAATTGATGAGTCAGAAATTTTTTTTAAACATAAATTGATTAATGACTCAGCAATTTTCAACAAGAGAGAGTCTTTTAGTAGAATGATGGACAAATGACGTGGTCCACCATGAGTACTGTATAATTTCTCCAGGTTTGTAATTTACATTTTTAGGAATTCTACATCTATAGCATTTTCGCAATATTTTCACAATAAATCATAGGTGGTAAGTTGTTATTGGTTCTAATTTTAAAACATGAATTGATTAAGGACTCAGCAATTTTCAACAAGAGGGAATCTTTTAGTGGAATGGTAGACAAATGACGTGGTCCACCATGAGTACTGTATAATTTCTCCAGGTTTTGTAATTTACATTTTTAGGAATTCTACATCCATAGCATTTTCGCAATATTTTCACAATAAATCATAAGTGGTAAGTTGTTATTGGTTCTAATTTAAATCTACTACTTAAATTACTTTTTTGCCCACCTGTAACAACTCATCACTTATAATTTGTTGTGAAAATATTGTGGACATACTTTTCCAATTCTCATGCCATATTAGCAAAGTCTATATGTGTTGGGTCCCAGAAAAAGTGTAGTTCTTAATTCTCATCATATTTATTTGTTTAATAAATCACTAATCCATGTGATGCACTAGCAAATCTATATCTATATTATAATACTAAAAACTGAGACGTAACATTTAATATTGCTATCCTCTCATTGAGCCACATCAACAGCCATGTCATTACCAACATTTTTTCTGAATTTCTCTTATAATTTAAAATGCATTTCCTAAATTTTAAAATACTAATAAAAGAAAAATGATTCCCAACCTTATCTTCACCATAAAGCCCCATCTTTATAGCTTTAATTATAGACATGTATCTCACATATTAATGATGACTAGCATGTCCATCAAAAAAAAAAAAAAAAAAATGATGAATAGCATGAAGCCCAAACCAATATGTTGTCCACCATAAAGCCCAAACCCAGCCAAATGGTCTTTAATTTTTAACGGCAAAATACCCTTTCTGTCTCCCCACCTTTTGCTTTACCCCTATTTCACGGTTTCAAACTTGCTAACGGCAGCCTCCCTCTCTTGCAAAGACAGTTTCAAATCTTCAGAGTTCAGACTTCTAGATTCATAATGCCAGGGCTCTCATAGCTCCTCCTTCCTCCAGATGTTCAAGTCCTTTCAGTTGCTGCCATTTCAGAAAAACAAAATGCAGGGTATTTAACACAAGGTGAATTTTTTACAGTCTCCATGTATTTTTTTTTTTTTTCAACCTTGCAGTGCCATTACTACACAATTGAAGAGCTCATCACTAAGAGCTTCAACAACATCATCTAGCAATCAGATTGGCTAGATGAATATGGAGAAAGGTACATCATGACAACAATACCTAATCTTTCTCCCTCTCTCTCTTTGGTATTGGAACATCCATGTTTCATTTTTTTAATCCTTTTGGGTTTTCAATTCTGGCATATTTTTATTTTATTTAGTTTCTCAATTTTTGGAATTCTATTTTTTTTTTTCTTTGGTTTCTTAATGCCACACAAGTGTTTGAAGAAATGCTTAAACTGAACTATGGATTGGATGTGTGGAACCCAATTGCTTATGCGCATGCAATGCTATTTACATATTTCTTTTAAATTTTGTTGTCAATTGTGATATCAATATTAGTTCTTTGGAAATTTGGTTTTCTTTTTAATGTTGTGGTTTTATTCAAGTATATGTATGTGAGATTGACCTATGTAAGCTCTACATATATATTCATATTGGTATATTCAATTTGTGTTTGCCAATTGGGTTTGTTTGTGGCCTTGGGTCCTTGCTATCTAATTGTTACTTTCTCTCCCTCAAAAGGCTGAAAACTTTGTTATGTTGAGTTATTTGGGTTTCGTTTGAATGGTTTTTGCTGTTTTTACAGGTAAACTTTGGCTTTGGGAATTTTTTTTTTTTTTTTAAATAAAGCATATTTACACTCAAAAGTTGTTGGGTTAGTAAGTGAAGGGTTCCAGCGTTGATTAGCTTCTTATTTCTGGTTTTTACCGTGCATATACTTTATAGGAATTTGTAAATGTTTCGGTGTTTTGGTTACTTTTTGTTCAGGTGAATTTCATGTAAGATGTGGTTGAGATTTGTAATAGAAATTGGATATGAAGTTGACCACAAAGCACTTGCATGCCTTAAAATCAAATCCACCATATAGTATGGTTGTGCGTATTCTTCCTCCAATTCTTAGAGTACAGGTAATGTCCTCTTTAGACTTATCAATCTTTGAAGCCTAGTTAGTTACATGATAAAACATTTCATCTTGGGTCTTTCACATCTTAATTCCCCAAAACCATTATTTTTCATAAATTCAACCATTAGTGCAAATTGTTCAATGCTGATTGGCTTTTGAAAGGTTAGGCCTAACAAGTTTTCATAGGGAATTCAATTGCCGACTTTGGTAAGTTGGGTCCATCAAATTAACAAATCATTTTTTTTTTTCATGAGTCCTTCATTTGCTACTTAATATAACATTGCAAGTGAGATTTTAGATGATGGTTTGTTCTAAACCTCAAGGATGCTGTTTCAATGCAAAGGACTTGGTCACTTTCTAAACATGTCAGCCAAGCAAATTATAAGTTTGAGTTTCTCGGTTGCAGTTAATCATTTTTTTGGGGAGGGGGGGGGGGGGGGGGTTATTTTCAATTGCAAAAATTAGGAACTTTTCTATGCAATTTGGATTTTTTATATGAAAATTTCAATCTAGGACCATTAGCTATTTAGGTTTGGCAATGTTAGCCCATAACTACAGCTCCTAAAACATGGCAATGGTAGCCACCTATTTCTCCTCATCTCAAAATGAATATGGTGCTGACCTTTTTCGGAAAGCCGCCAATTATGCAGGTTTGGGTATTATTGTTAAAGATAGTTATGGTTCTCTTATTATAGTCCATACTGAATTAATTCCTTGCCAAAGATTGTGGATGGCTGCCACAGCTATGTTGAGAGCATCACACGCGTTAATTTAAGATTTTCATTTGAATACAGTTGATTTACAAAGCAAGCAGTGTTATGGTCAAGGGTGAAAGTTTTTAATTTGAGTACTTTCTCTTGGCTTTTAGATCCTTTGGGCATATTTTGATATGATTAGGCAAGGTCACTGTGCAAAATCCATTGTACCATTTAGAGTACTTAATATTTTGCATTTCTTACTCTATGCAAATTGAGTGCATTTGATTTTATTTGTAGGAACTAAGGGCAACAATGCCAAATCACAAGAAAAGGTGGTGGCATTGATGAGTAACTACCAAATTTGAAAGCCATTGAAGGTACTCCCTTTCTCTATCTCTCTTGCCTTTATTTATTTATTTTTTTCTTTGAATTGTATATGGAGGTTGCATTGGACTTGGCCATTATACCACTCAAAAATTATGACAAATTGTCCGAAAAATTGGGGGGGGGGGGGGGGGGAACCTCTTCCTTTTTTTATGGGCCATACAATAAGGGTAAGTTTGTATCTTTAAGTTTTTTCCTTAATGTTCCATTTTTTAGGTTTTAAGTAGTTATTGAAGAGAAACACAACTTGATTATTTACTATTTAATGGTCCTTTCTTCTTCTTTTTTTATTTGGTTATGTTGTGTGGATTGCAAATTGTCAAAGTTGAACTTTAATTTGAAGGAAAATTATTGGTTAAGGTGCCTCAACGTTATTTTGGAGCATGGGATGCATTTTTCACTATAGTGAGGAAGGTCAATTTACTTTCTATAATATTGTGCCTTTTGTTTTTCGTATCTCAATCCATTATTTCTAATACCTTTCAAAAATTAGGATCTCTATGGACTGATCTCAAAACCTCTAGCTTTATTAGATAAATCAATTAATTTATGAGAGGTTTATGTGTAGATTACTGTGTAGAAGTCAAATTAAATCTCTTGAGAGGTTTATGCTTTGAGGGAATGGAGCGGTCGACTCTTGCGATTAAATCTCTCCTCCTCCACTCTTTGTTTACTTGGTGTTCTTCTTTCTCTTCTTTTTCTTGCTCCAATATTTTTGTTATGCTTGATCATTGTAATTTTTGATCTTGATGTAAATCTTTCCATGTACACTCCTGGTGTACCTAGGGCTTTTGTTTTATGAAATATCGTTATTTATTTATTAAAAAAAAAAATACCATGTAGAAGTCAGATGGATACAAGGAGAACAGAGAGATTGCAGGGAAATGGGTTCAACTATTTAGTATTCCCTATTTTTTAGTCACAGCTATGAATGCAATGGACATATTCAGTTGATGAAAATTAACTTTACAAATTAGTTGTCTAGAAATATGAGGTATCATAGTTGCAAATCGTTTATAAAATCCTTCACATGAATAAATGAATTGCCTTAGAGTGATTTGTAAGTAGATTTTAATACGGTAGAAAAATAAATTTAAATTTCCATTTTGTATGTTGGGTATGATTTGGTGCACATCAATCAATCATTACATTCATGCTTTGTTCATAATTTCTTTATATAATGTTATCAAATTAATCCAAGATGTGGAAGGAGTTGAACTATGTGGTACCCTTAAAATTTTTTTTGACTTAGCAGCATGTTAGTAGTACAATTTAGTTCTTTCTCTTCTTCTTTAAACAATTTTTATAAGTAATGGAAGAATTATTCACTAATGGGACATGTTCTTTGAATGACTTGGAGATGAGAAATAACACAAAATTAAGTGCAGAGAATACTCAACTAAGCTAGAAGTTTTTTAAGCAGTTTATTATTTTCTCATTTGCTTTACTGTTTATCTTGGCTGTTAATGTATGTTTAGACTGCAATAATGAAAATTGGTTTATAAGAGATGAGGGCATTTACTAAGTTATTGTTTTCATTTGTCAAGGATACCACCTTCTTTGAGATCCATGGTGTGGTTGATCTGAAGAGAACATGCTATAAGGAAGTAGATAATTGTAACATTTATTCATGCATAATCTGCAAAAAGAAACAATTACAAGTTTATACCATAAAGGCAAGTTAAATGATTTGTAATATAAATGCACAAACCCATAAGATAGTTGGAGAGGACTGGATAATCTACAAATGGTTTCTTTGCTATATTACATGGAGAATCATGCTAAGATTAAGTACTTTTAATGATCTTTTTGTGCAAGGATAATTTGTAATTAAAAATATATATGTGCAACATAGCAGTTTGACATAAATGTTTTGGTTTACAAACTCGTCAAGTTTAAATGTCAAGATGCTTCAATTCTGGGGGTAGTAGCTCGAGATGAAATGCAGTCTTATGTTAAAGCTTGGACAAAGAAATTTAATTTGAATGATCCTTTAATGGCAGAAGTAGTGGTCATTAAAGGATCACTGTAATCAAAGGGTTGGAGCATATGGTTTATTGTGTAGGGACTGTGGCATTATTATGAATCCAATGGATGAATATTTTTAATAGAGGAGTTTAAATAGATACTTTGATAGGTACAATCTCTCTCTCTCCAACATGAGTTGTAATGAAGCTGAAAAGGATAGAAGTTGTTAACATGCATATTCTTTTGAAAAGCTTTGAGAATACAATGTGTTTAAACAGATATTTCAGAGTATCTTTCTCGTGCATCACACGGGTTAGCAACTAGTTATGTTATAAAAGTCATGTCATGAAATAATTAGATCAATTTTGATAGACTCCAAAATAAATAAGAAAGAATTTCAATTCATGGTAATTATTCTTTATTATTAAATTAAGATGCCAATTAATTTTTTGTGTATCAAATCTCTTATTTGATGACAACAATTTTTTATTAGTTGAGTTATCTAGAATCTCGTTCATGGCGATAATACTTGATATATAGTTATTTTTCAATATGATAGGAATTAAAGACAATTTTAATAAAATTGTTGCTACATGTGATCACGAAGTTTCCTTGCTAAAATAACAAAAACAAAAGTTTCTTGTAATGGAGCTTTATCTCAAATTTTATTTTGCAGTATTATAGCACTCGCATCAATGCTTGTATAATAGAAAAAATATCACATTTTATTCAATTCATTTTGCACTAATACAATTCATTTTGCATTTAGTTTTTAATTATTTCTTTATGTATCTCGAGGACAACAAAAAAGGGTGGATAGTAATTGTTATGTGTGAAGAAAGAGAAAATTTTTTAAAATAATAAGAAAAATTTTATATTATAATGAAATGTAGTGTAAGTGGGTTCCAGTTAACTCAACTGGTAAAGTCTCTGATGGTTGAATAAGAGATCTGAGATTCAATTCCCGCCTATACTAAAAACCAATTGGTGTTTTGGTCTAATGATAAAGAGCTATTATAAGAAGCGGATGTTATAGGTTAAAACTTTTTCAAAAAAAGAAATGAAGTGTAAAATAGATAATCTAGTGTAGGGTGTTTTGAAAAGTGAATATGTAAAATAAAACAAGTATGTTCTCATATTAAAATAAACAAAAAAATTTGTACAAGTTGATGTGAATGATCTTACTCTTAGCAATTAATAATGGAGTTCATAAGTATAGAGCTTGAAAATCATATTATTTTTTGAATGAATCAATAAAGCATAGCAGACTGCATGTAAGATCACAAGAAAATCAAGACAAAGAAAATCTGATTGTCTAGTGGTTTCAATTTAATTCTTTGCATGCTAGGAATATTCTTGACCTTCCCAAAAATAATTACATTAATTGACTAATTGTAAAAGCGCAAGGCTTTATATAAGGCCTAAATTGCATGATATTTCAACTATCACGTCTGAGTACTATATATAATCGGATCAAATCCTTGTAATTATGTTCATTGATCTCAAGGTCGATTGTTTCTTGCTCAAAAAGAATTACTAGTAAATCTTTTTCATTGCATTGTAATCTGAAGAGGTTGAAATATTCTCCCAGATAACTAAAAATTGCTGCTAGATCTTCCGTCTCTACCTAAAATGGTAGTCAGTTACAAGAAGCTCCCTCGGCAATCGACAGTCCCTTGAAGAGTTAAAACAAAGCCTCTCCTTTTATACAAAATTTTCTACCTTTTTGTGACATAGCTTTCTTATTTTACTTTCTTTAGGTTATTTAGAAAAGAATGGGAAAAAGAAGACAATATTTTTTTTCTTTTTTAAATAACATAGTAGAGGTTCTCTGGGTTTTTGGGGCAAATGTTTGGTAAAGAGTAAAGACTCCTCTAGATTTATCGTTTTGTTCTTTTTTATTTTTTTAATTCATAGATTCTTATTTTAAAATATAAATAAAAGTCTAACACTAGCTATATAATTTGTTGTTTCTTGGTCCAATTAGGCGTTATTTAATCTTTATTTTTTGAAAAGTATTTATTCTATTTGATTTTATTAAATAAATATGTGAATTTGGTTTTAAAAAATTAATTTTTTTTAAAGAAAAACCAAATCTAAAAACAGATCTCTAGATTAATTTGTCACTAGCAATAAAAAATATAACTAAAATTCTTACAAATGAACAATAAATTTATAAAATAGAGTTAGAAGACAATAATGAAATAATTGCACTTATTATCAATTAAAAAGAATATTCTAAGAGAAGTTGAATACAAAAATTTAATTAATAATTTTGCATCTTAACAAGCAAGAAAAATAAAATTTAAATAAAAATATTTTATATAAAAATAATAATATAAAGTAGATATTTAAACAGTAAAAAATGCCCCATTTAAAAGTTTCTCTTAAGGCCTCCAAATACCTTAGGCCGGCCCTGTATTCAATTAAGAACATACAAATATAATTATTACTAAATTTACTTGAAATAATAAAATTGAAAGCAAAAGGCTTTGCTCTTTCATTTTTGTATCCTCAAACTATAGTCACTACTAAATTTATTGTTGGAAGTTTTGTTCGATTGGCTTTGTTTTGAGTTGTAGTAATTGACCTGACTTAAGTAAAAAGTTGCATAATAAAGAACTAACCATATCAAATATGAAAGCAAATTTAGATGCACTCCCTTCTTGATATATAGAATAAAGGAAAACTTAGACTTGGGTTAGATACTTTTTAATAAATGGTAAGAATTGAGATAAGAGAAAAAAAGTAAAAAAAAAAACAAAAAAACAAAAAAGAAAAAACAAAAACAAAATTAGTCTCAAGAATTGGGGGAAGAAATTTTTTTTTTTTTTTTTTTTTTTGGTAACAATGAACAATTAGTGCAAAAGAGTGTGCACAAAGGACTGGGTTGCCATCTTCGCCAATTGATGGACTTCTTGGAATATAGGGAGCAAATTTTATTTGTAGACTTTGAAACATTCTCTTTTGGATTCGGAGGTCTTTTGGGAGAATCTCTACTTCCTTGTTTGTATTTATAGTTTCCAGCTCTTCCACTAAGTTTTCCAAACTCAAACTGTTCATCGAACTGTTAAAGGAAGAGGTTCAAGATTTTTGAAGTTGGACCGAGGTTCAACCATGATGATGCCATAATTAATTTAATAATTATTTAAAATATAAATAAATATATTAGTTTAGTATAAGTGAAAATTTGACTAAAATAAACCAAATAAATATGAAGACCATTTTTCAAATGTATTTTTCATAAACTTTGCTGTTTGTGTGAATCTCTTGTGAGATCTTTAAGGAGCTTTCTTTCATATAAATTTAGGGTTTTCAAGGTAGAGATTAATTCAACATCTTGATGATCAACTCAGTTCCTGCCATTGGAGCTTAAAGAATAACAAGCGTGGGTACTTGTAGCTGATTGGAGAATCCAAGAAAGAAGGAGTCCGTGGATTCGGAGCTTGCACGTGGTCATGTTAGTAAGTTCTACTGGCAGATAGCATTAGGAAGTCAAGCGGGGAGCTTGTAAGTCCATTTGTATGAACTTCGATTCTTTCACATAGTGGATTCAGTTTACCTTGAGAATAGCTAGGTCAAATCCTCCCCAAGTTTTTATTGTGTGGTTTCCTGGGTGATCATATCATTGTGTGATTTATATTTCCGCTGCTTTATGTTTTTGATATGATTGTATGTTTGTGATAACCTAGAATTGCATAATTGGACTAAGTTAATCACTTTGCTAATTAACTAGGTTAATCTGGTTTGTTTAAGGGATCTAAAACCTATCAATACACACAAAAAAAAAAAAAAAAAAAAAAAAAGGATAAATTGCAAATTACACCTCTAAAGTTTGGAGGTGTTTGGATTTACACCTTGAAGTTTCAAAATTTCGATTTTACTCCCCTGAAGTTTGGGGTATTGGATTTTATGTCACCACCTATTTATATTCAAATGTCTAATTCCTATCTGTATTTTTTATCTATTTGAATTCAAATACTTTAATTATTTTTATAAAACAAAAAACAAAATTACTACTTCCCAAAAAAAAAAAAAAAAAACCTACCTCAACTAAAAAGTAAAAACTACTCATTCTTATATGAAATTTCTATGGTTTTTTTTTTTTTTTTAATTCTTTAAAACATTTCAAAATTTTTGTTATCCAAAGTCTATACAGTTATCACAAATCTCCATCTATCCACACCAACATATATTATCTTTCTTTTGTTCAAATCTCAAAATTTTTTTTTTTTTACTTATCACAATTCTTATACCAATCAATAAATTTAAATTTCCTATTGGGTTTCAACTTCTTACGGTTTTCTATCTCATTTTTAAACATTATTCCATGTTACCTTACCTCCTTCTTAAAAAAAAAAAAAATACATACGGTTATTTATATATCACTTTTAATTATTATAACACTAAAAATAAAAAAATAATTAAAAAAGAACATTATTGCACACACAAAGCGGATGTGTTGAGTCTAGTTTTATTTTATTTATACTATATATAAGAGGATTCCCTTCTTTCAACTTGAATTTTATGTGGTTCAAAAATACCCTCATTAATGAATGGTAACTTCATTTAGAAATATGGTCATAAATAGGCTTTTATGGTTTGTGTCATGTACTTGCAATACTTTGCTTATGCGGCCTTTATGCTTGTGCTATTGAAGTTTAATGTCATACATTTACTTCAGTACATCACTCTTGTGCCCGTGTAGGATTGTTCCTAGATGCATATACGTTCTATGCATTGGTTGAGTGATGAACACTCTTGTGCCCTAGTAGGATTGTTCCTAGATGCAAATACTTCGAGTATTTTGCATTGGTTGAGTGTTGGACTTGCAAATGATACTCTTCAAATGAGCTTATCATCTTGCATGTCCAGATGTTTATTTCTTGTGTGAATGAGCATAGTGATTACTTTTGTTTAAGTGATTGCTTGTTTGATCTTGCCATGGTCTATTGTTTTTATTCCATTTTGCTTGATCACATTATATTTGCTCCATATGCATTTCAAGTTTTCTGCATACAATGATATTATTGTATTGTTGTGTTTCAGGAGTTACTTGTTCATATGTCCAAGAGCTTATCAGAATCTAGAATTAGGTGTGAGTGAGTTTTGCCTTTGTTCCTAAACTCACGTTTAAGTCTAGAGTCTGTTATAGGGTGTTTTGTCACGGAATAGCCAAAGGGGGAGACTGTAAAGTTATGATTTACAACTATGTTTTATATTGGCTTTATTCCATTACAAAATGTGTTGTAATTACTTTATTTTATTTCCTTGTATTTTGTGGGATTTAATTGTATTGGGTTTAGTATCAAGTTGGTGAAGACTCAAGCTTTATTGAAGATCAGTGGATCTCGCGGGTGTGTCGCTGGAAGCTAAGCCGCGAAAGAGCCATGTGAGAAGCACATGACTGGAAGCTAAAGAGTCATGCCAGGCTGTCGTTTTCGCGAGTGTCTCGCAGGTAAGGCCTTCCTGCGAGATAGTCACGAAACATTCTGCCTGGAGGATTTTAATGAGTGACTTTCTTACCCTTCACCCATACTATATATACCCTCATTACCCACAAATGTAAGAAAGGCTATTCAGAGAGAAAAAACCCTAGATAGGTTTTCTACAACACACACACCCATCTTTTGAGAGAGAGCTACTCCTCCTTAGTGAGAAATCATTGTAGCCTCTTCTCCATCCCTCTCCCATTATCATACCTTGAGAGGAGATTTGTACCCAAACATAACCCACACCTATTCAGAGTGTAGAGAGTGTTTTGGAGTTGCTGGGAAGCATTGGAAGAAGCCAAGGATGGCAGATGCAACATAGAGCTTGTTGCGGGATCCGGAGAACTAGGACAAGACATGGTTCCGAGAAGCCTTGTTGGAGTAGGAGCTTGGAGGGCTTAGGTACATCGGGTAGATTAGGCTTGGAGGGTCTCTTGCTAACCCATGTATCCCAACTGATTGTCTAGTGGATCGATTTCCGCTTTGAGGGCAGCGGAGAGGTTTTTCGCCGAGTTCTTCGGTTTCCTCTTCGAAAACACGTCTCGGTGTTTTCTGTGTTTGCATCTCTCTTCCCTACTCTTGTTCATTTCATTTTTACTACTGTGTTGCTTTAAATATGGATTAGAGTAGTTGTATTGCTTATACGCTTGGGTTTACACTATTCCGCACTTAGTATTAAGTTAGTGTAAAATCAACCAAGCCATAATTTTAATTGGGGGTCTAAATTGCTCTTGTGTTTTCAATACATTTTCGAGCTTTCAATTTCCAACCAGGATGCTATATGGATTACTGTAGATCCATGAGGATTATAAAATTTTCAGTCGGCAAGCAGTTAAAGACTGACAAGTCCTCTCACTAATGAAGTCCCGATAGGTGAGTTGCTTGATGTAGATACCAGCCAAACCTATTATGGGTCACTACAAAAAAATGGGTTTCTAGCCGCGTTTCAAAAACGCGGCTATAGGATTAGAGCCGCGTTTCCTTAGCCGCGTTTGCAAATGCGGCCTAAACACCGCAGTAACAGGCCTATAGCTGCGTTTTTGAAAAACGCAGCTATAGCCAGACCTATAGCCGCGTTTTTAACCGCGGCTATAGGATTCTGGCCTATAGCCGCGTTTCTTAAAAACGCGGCTATAGGTTTTTTAAAAAACAAAAAAAAAAAATTTGGGTTTTTTTTTTTTTTTTTTCCAGAAAACAAAAAAATATATATATTTTTGGGTTTCTTTTTTTTCCAGAAAATTCAAAATTTGAAATTCAAATAAAAAAAATTCAAAATTAAACGTAAATATCCAAAAATTTCAAAATTAAACACAAACCCAAAAAATTCAAAATCAAACACAACATTCTCACAATACAAAAACACCCAGAAAATTCAAAATCAAACACAAACTCAGAAAATTAAAAATCAAACACAACATACTCACAATACTAACACACCCAGAAAATTCAAAATCATACACAACGTGCTCCAAAATATAAGAACACAAACTCATCTAAACATAATCACAATATCAGCAACACAGTAGCACAAATTCAAGCACAGATGCAAAAAATTCAAAATCAAATATTGCTAGAATATCCACTTCATTCAAAATTTTCAGTAGATCTATTGACAAATTAGTGTGCTTGAGATGAAGAAAAAAAGAAACAGCAGCAACAAAGAAACAAAGAAAAAAAAAAAGTTACCCAGATAAGAAAAAAAAAAAAAAAAGAGTTACCCAAATGTGAAGAACAAAGAAAGAAAAAGGAAAAAAAAAAAAAGAAGAAGTGTCACCCAGATGTGAGGAAGGAAGGGAAAAAAAAAAAAAAAAAAAAAAAAAAAGGAAAGAGAGAAGACTTACGGTGGAGTACTGGAGCATTGAGTGAAGAATGAAGAAATAAGGAAAAAAGAAAGAAGAAGAAGAAATAAAAGAAAAGAAGAGAGTGGGGTAGGTGGTGATATAGGTGGGAAAGGATGGGGCACGTGGGAAAGCTGAAGAATTTTTTTTTTTTTTTTTTTTTTGGTGTTACATATAGCGGCGTTTTTAAAAACGCGGCTATAGGTCACACTTTAGTGACATATTTATACGGCTGGACCTATAGCCGCGTTTTTTAAAAACGCGGCTATAGGTCATGTCACTAAGGGTGACCTATAGCCGCGTTTTCTAAAAAACGCGGCTATAGGTTTTCCTGTAGAAAAATTATTTGGCTGTACCTATAGCTGCGTTTTTTTAGAAAACGCAGCTATAGGTCCGTTTTAAAAAGAATTATTCAGTTGGACCTATAGCCGCGTTTAAAAACGCGGCTATAGGTTAGCTATAGCCGCGTTTTTGAAAAACGCAGCTATAGCATGAGGATTTAGCTGCGTTTTTGACAAACGCAGCTATAGCTTGAGGCTTTAGCTGCGTTTTTGACAAACGCAGCTATAAGGTAGCTATAGCCGCGTTTTTTGTAAACGCAGCTAAAAAAAACGCGGCTATAGCCCGCGTTTTTTGTAGTGGGTGTGAAGTAAAGAATACTTTCCATTTTCCTTTGATCGTAGTGGTCAAACACTGTGTATCTACTCCAGTGATGATCTCCTGCTTTATGCAAAATGAAGATGGGTATGGCATGTGGGGCTAATGGTGTGTACCTTAGCAAACGCAAAATCAGTGGCTGAGATCTCTGTCAAGCTTAAGCGAGAAGGCTAGACACAAATTAACTTGAATATAGTTCTCAAACATGAAGCTTACAACAATGGCAATCCTTTTTGGATGCTTGTTAAAAACACCGACCCAAATAACTGAAAATTTTAAGAAGACAAAATAGGATTTACTTCAGATTCTAGTGGTCTGTCTTGATCGCAAGCTTACACTATGAAACTCGGCGCATTGGCAATTTGGAAAGCCTCTGTTGGGTACTTGACTTATTATGCAAGAAATTCATTGTCCAAGAAAGCGCCCCCCCCCCCCCCCCCCCCCCCCACTATTAAAATGCATTTCTTGTAGAGTATCACGAGGAGAAGTAATGTTTGCATTTTTCTAAAAGAAGTTATTCTCCAAAAATGGATTTTTTTTTTTTTTAAAAATTAAAGTTGACAATCAAATTTCTTCACATCCAAAATGACTATCATGTTCTCAATATTTCATAAAAAATATAAATATAAATATAAATATAAAAACCTCTGCAAATAGGTTATATTCCATACAAAATTTTACTAGAATAAAATTACTAGGATGCAAATAAATAAAGGATATGAATACAATGAACATGGCAAAGCCAAGTTAACCACGTGCAGCATATATAGTTCAGCATCCACCCTTACCAGGGTGCATGCGGTGTATTATTGGGATGCATTATTAGTTTGATAGAAAAATTAGTCACCGGCCCATGTATCCTATAACCCATATGAAGCTATTCGTCTAGAAAATTCAATGTATGAGGGATAACGTAACTTGAATAGATAGTCTGGACGGAGCCACATTTTGGATGGCCACCCAAGATTTGAAAAAAAAAACAAAATTTTGAATATATATTCAGCTTGTTTCAGATATGGATTCAAGGAAAATAGGACATGGCCCCCTCCAAATTAGAAGGTAATATTTTTGAGTTAGAACCTTAGCGTCTTTTGTATTTGTAGAAGAGAGTCAGAGTTAAAAGTTAAAACTAAGGAGGAGAAAAGAGAATGGAGGTAAGTGATAGTGCCATGTCCTGATTTCTAAGTTAGCCACTAATCTATATATATATATATATATATATATATATATATATATATATATATATATATAACCGAAGCTTTTGCTAGCTCCATAATTTTCCACGTCATTTTTTTTTAAATTCTTTTTAACATTTTATTATATTAGAATTTATCAATTTAACCCCCCCCCCCCCCATCAGTAGCCTTCACGTCACTTTTTTTTTTTTTTTTAATTCCTTTTAACGTTTTATATATATATATATTGTCAATTTAGAACCCTAAACCCCACTGCTCCCTCTTCAGCCTTCACGTCTAAACCACTCTTCAGCCTTCATGTCTAAACCCCATAGCCTCTCTATTTTCTTATATATGCTAGCACCTCAAAACTCAGATCCTCCCGCTTGCGCCGCCACCATGGATCACTGCCACTGCATTGATTTTTCTTTGCCTCTCCATCATCGCTCAATCCAGCCCATCATATTATATGTCAACAAATTATTTTGAGGTAATTAAAACATGTTTTTTACTCTCCTTAATTTCTATATATTGTTCTCTCTATCCGCTTCAATTTTTCATGGAATTTTGTTAGTTTGTGGCTGTGGGTTGCTTTGGATTTAAGTTTTTTTTTTTTTTTTTTTTTGTTTGTTTGTTTGTTTTTGTTTTCATGGAATTTTGTTGGTTTGTGGTTGTGGATTACTCTAGATTTTTTTTTTCTTTGCAAATTTCCATGTTTTCTTCTTCTTCCTTTGTTGTCAAATCTATGGAAAAGAAGAATCGTGAAATTTTTGTAATTAGATTTTCTTTTTCCCTTTTTTTTGTATGCAATTTTTATTGGATTTTTGGTTTCTTGGGATTCTTCTATTTAGTTTTAATTCTGGGTTTGTTTTAGTTGATATATAGTGTTTTTCTCATCTTCATTTTACATTGGTTTGGATTTTCTTTTTCCCTTTTTTTGGTTATGCGATTTTTATTGGATTTTTGGTTTCCTGGGATTCTTCTATTTGATTTCAATGCTGGGTTTGTTTTGGTTTGATATATAGTGTTACTGTTGTCTTCATTTACATTGGTTTTCCCTTTTTTATTAATTATTATAATCTCTGGGTTGTCTTATATGATAGCCTACGGATTGTTATGTTAGGGCTGCCACTATTTTGGATTCTGTGGGAATTTTTTTTTGAAGTTTGGGTTGGTTAGTATAGTTGTTTGAGAGTTATATAACTCAGTTGTATATGATTATGCAAGATGGGCATGGTATTAGATATTATAATTTGAGGCAGAGATTCAGAGAGATGGTTGAGAGAGACTTAACAAATAGCAAACTTTAATGAATACCTCTATCATTATGCAAAATCAAAAGGCATATTACAGATTTTTAATCTTTTTACTTCATAACCGAACTTGCTAATATGATAGTATAGACAGGGAAAATTCCCGACCTATCACAATCTGACACGTCACATTACCAAGTCCACAAAATACAGCCAATTACAAAGCACCACATATTGCTGCTAGGTTTTACTATCACTACTCAGAAACCAACAGAAATTTGCCAAGTGTCATGCAAAGACCAATCACACATCAACACACGTGTAAGCGATGACATAAGCAACCTCGCACGTGTAAGCGATGACACAATCAGTCTAGCACGTGTAAGCGATGACGTAAGCAAACCAATCAAGCTCTGCCACGTGTCACCAATCAAGCTCCGCCACATGTCGCTCACCCACCTCCAAACTCTTATAAATAGAAGCCTTCCTAAGGCATTTCAAGAGATCTGGGAGAAAGGACACCAAGACATCTTGGGAGAAGAGAGCTAGGAGAGAGGGCACCAAGCCATTTGAAGCATAGGCAGCATCAGAGAAGATTCAGAAGTCCAGAAGCTCTGCTGGAATCAAGCCCTGAAGCCTTCAGCAACTTCAAGAACTTCAACCCTCAAACACGAAGAACATTCGAAGCAGAATCATCCAAACTACCTGCCTAGATCTCAAAGTTCACTAGAATCAAGCTCAAAAGCCTCCAAAAACCTCAATAAACACAAATTAGTGAAGCTCTACGGATTCAAGCATCTAAAGCACCGAAGAACTTCCAACACAAACCTTCAAATACGAAGAACATTCAAAGAGGAATCATCCAAATCATATTCCTAGATCTCAAAGTTCACTGGAATCAAGCTCAAAAGCCTCCAGAAACCTCACAAACCATAAATCAGTGAAGCTCTACGGATTCAAGCCTCTAAAACCCCGAAGAACTTCCACCACAAATCTTCAAAGACGAAGAACACACGAAGAACGTGAAGAACAAAGGATTTCTAACAAGCTCATAACTAGAGATTCATTGTAATTCTGTTTCAAAGATCTTCGATCCATTCTTCAGCCAAATTGAAGTATATTTAGTGTTCAAATCAAAATCACATTACCACAATTCCAATTAACAAATCTTTCAAGGAGATCGAATCAGAGGATCACTCTTTTGTAATCACAAAGAATTGTACCACACATTTATCAATACAAAATCGCATTTGTGACACTATTTTACTTGTTTGACTTATTGCAAGCCGAGAAATTTAGTCGTCCATAGATAGCAAGACAAACTCCAAATTTTGTGTTGTAAGCTCTTTGTCTGGTATATAAAAAAAAAAGTTTAAAGTTTTACCGTGTTTTTTTTTTTTTTTTTTTTGAAAAGTTTTACCATGTTGTTGAGAGAAAGAATGTTATATATAATCTATATAGTATATAATAGGCTATAATATATATGTATATATAAAATAGTTAATATATTTATTCAAGGGTATGACTTTTGAGATAAATACAAACAATTACTTAATAATAATTTGATTGTTCACACTTTTTTTTTTCTTTTTAAATTAGCTATATACATGAAAACCATTCACAATTTGTGCATATTCTTTATAAAAACTGACAGGTTATTTAGACCCCTTAAACAACCAGATTGCGTAGCCTAGATTAATTAGCCAAGTTGTTACTTAGTCAAATTAAGCAATTCTAGGTTAAAACAATCCAAACAATCATATCAAGAATAATAATGCAGCGGAAAATAAATAACACAAGATATGATCACCCAGGAAACCACACGGTAAAAACCTGGGGAGGATTTGACCCACCGATCCTCAAGGCAAAACAGAATTCACTATGAAAGAATTGAAGTTCTTACAAAAGGACTACAAGCTCCCCGCTCGACTTCCTAATGCTACCCACCAGTAGAACTTCCTGACACGACCACGCGCAGGCTCCGAATCCACGGACTACTTCTTTCTTGAATTCCTCAATCAGCTACAAGCTCCCCGCTTGCTTTTCTTTTAAGTTCCAATGGTTGCAACGGTAATGATCTTCAAGATGTTGAAATCATCTCTACCATGAAAACCCTAAGTTTTGTGTAAAGGAAAGCTCCTCAAAGATCTCACACGAGATTCACACAAAACAGCAATATATAAGCAACAAAGCAATATGGACAACCTTCAAAAACGTGGCTAGGGTTTAGTTTATATACCTAGGGTAAAAACATAAAACCCTAAACGTTTAATGAAGTAGGGCTGAGTTGGAAATTCTGCAGAAAATTCAACTTGTGCGATTTTCGATCGATCGAGTCTATTCTTCGATCGATCGAGCCAGGCCAAAAGTCCCAAGTACTTCTGCAGCCACTCGATTCCAACTTTACAATATTAAACCAACTTTGAGCAAGTCTAAATAAGACTAAATACAATGTTTTGATCATGGTTTGCCAACATTACAAATTAGAGTTCTAAATACATAAAATCCTAAGACCTTAGAACCTAACAAACTCCCCCTTTGGCAATCCGTGACAAAACCCTAATTAACAGCTCAAAGTTTTACAAATAAAAAGCCCTTTACAAAGATAATGCTCATAAAATTCAATTAAGCCTAACTACTATCCATAGTTGCAAGTGTAGACAGCAGCTTAGTTGAATCAACCTGTATAATCCTGAAATACTCAACAAACGCATAAACGCATGTGTGACAGTAAAGAGTAAAACAACAGGTATAACATTCTTGTAAGATTCACACAATTCAAAATAAAGACATATAGGAATGATCAACTCATAAATATAAATCAATACGCAGTGAATCACAAAGCAACAAGAATCAATAAAAAATATCATGTATATCAATCAATGTTACTCCCCCTAACATGAATATCCCCAAAAATGATATACAAAGTGAAGCACCTAGATACAATCTAAAAACTCCACAAGCTCCTCTAAAACAAAAAATCTCCCCCTAACAACAAAAACTCCTCTACAAGACAAAACTCCACTCCCTCTTTTTGTGACGGAATGCCAAAGGGCAATCACAAGTCACCATCAAAAGGAGGTGGTGAGGGTGAATGAAGACGCGCAAAATCAGCTCGGAGAGCACGAATCTCGTCCAGCAAGTCCACCAAAATCTGACCATGAGCCGCCTGAACGGTCATGACAGTCTCCAAAGTACGACGAACATCGAAGTCGGCCGAAGGAGGTGGAGGAACATCAGCAGCAGCAGCATCATCACCAACTGGAACAGGAATATCCTCACCAGCAAGACCTGCAGAAGAAGAAGGAAGAGGTGCGCTACTAGAGGGCTCAGATCTAGGGTGTTTAGAACCAGCTCGAAGATGAGCGGCCCTCAGTCTAAGAAAAGACGCACCTATAGGAGCTATCACATGAACGGGCTCAGAGGAAGGAAAGCCACTAAGATCAAGATAGAGAAGAATCCTATGAATGAAAATAGGATGTACAAGAGCATGAGCAGTAGATGAACTCCTATAAACTTCGTTCAAAGAACGAAGAAAAAGATGGGGAAAACTAATAGGAGCATCAGTAACTAGAGCGTACAGAAATACACACCTCTCAAGAGGAATGGTGTGAACATGGGAAATAGGCCAGATCGAATGACAAGCTATCCTAAAGAACAGATAGTGTAACCCGGAGAGCTCAGCAGAAGTGATCCGAGGATCAGAACCCCACTGGACAGCAGTACCAGTGATGTAAGATAAAACATCGCTAATCTCGGGAGACTCATCATATGGATAGACAGGATGCTGGACCAACGGTACCCCTAGAGCATCAGCCACTACCCGAGGAGTAATGGAGTACTCTACGCCTCGTATCCAACTCTTGACTAGAGTGTTGGAATCATAGATGCGGATAGAGATGTTCGAATAGAACTCTCTAATCAAGGCAGAAGGTGGAGGAGGATCAGAAACATCCACCAAGGGTAACCAACCCCGACGCTCAAAATTTGCCCTAATGGCAGGATCAAGTTCATCTAACAGCACAGAACGCTCAGCCCAAATCTTTCTCCTAATGTTAAGCTTCTCAAAAATCTCTTGGTTTTTCTCACTCGGAAACCTCTCACTATCAAAGGATGGAGGGGGTGAAGGAGAAGGTGAGGGAACATTCCTACGGGCTCTAGTTTTCCTAGGCATAGTGCTAAGGAAAGGACAGAGACACAAAGAGAAAACCACAAAGAACAAGAGAAAACAAAACCAAGGGCAGACTGCAAATTAACACATTAAAGAATATAGAACAAAAATCTATATGATGCATGAACAATAAAATGTTGTGATGCATGATCTAATGCAGTAAACAATTAAGTTTAATTGAGAGTAATTTGACGAAATTGGCTTAAACAAGGAATTTCTATCAAAAATCCCAAAAATTGAAAACCACTTGTTGAAATTTTTTTAACCAAATTGATGAATTGAGCATTACAAAACACAGCACATAGATTATAATGCTTAATTACACCAATACAACAAGCCAATTTCAGCAAATTCTACCCAATTTAACAAAAGCCCCAATTCGGATCTAGAACAAACCCTAGAATTTTCAATTTTTCACCAAACACAAAATTGATCAAATTAACATGTAAGAATCATGTTTATGATGTGTCCCCATAAAAACCCAATGATCAATTGCATAAAATATGGCTTGAAACAAGAGAAAATCCCAAATATGCAAATTGCGAAAATCGCCCCTAAATTCATGAATTTATGCATGAAAACATGAAAATAAAATCAAAAGGAAGGGCAAAAGGGTCTTACCGGCTTGAGGAAAGAGATTCTTTGCAAAAACTTCGGAGGAAAACGACAAAAATCTCTAAGGTGGAGCCTTGCCAACGCGGAGAGAGAAAGAAAAAGTTTGAAAAAGATTTGAAAAGTGTTTGAAAAAGTCAGATCTGATCTTTTAAAAAAGCTTTTCCACGATATTCGATCGATCGAAAATTACATTCGATCGATCGAAAAGCACAGTCATTTTAAGACAAATGAGAGCACTTTTTCGATTGATCGAAAAACAGGCTGGATCGATCGAAATGGGCAGAGGCTCACTAAATTTTGGAAAAATCACAGTTTTTGAAAAACACAAGCCTAATTTTGAAAATAACTCCTCAAACCATTAAATTGAAGAAACAAAATGCATGAGTATGAGATGGAATGCTTTTTCAAAAACCCAAAATTTTGAACCCAATTTTCTCAAAACAAATTTCAATCAAACTCCCATTGAATTTTCTCAAGCAACAAATATGTTGTGCATAAATCTCAAGATATTTTCAAACTTAGTTGGTCAGACCAAAAACACACACTAGCATGTACAGTGTTTAACAAAGAGTAACTTGTGTAGTGTGTGATGCTAGCAAAAACTTGAGATACATGTGAGGTGATATGTGAATAGCAATCAATCACAAAGTCTACAAAATTCATCACATAGAATTCAAAAGAGACTATCACCTAAAGAGTTACATCCTATAACTCCCACATCTCCTAGAACAAAAGCTTGCAATCATGTAAGTTTCTTGTATTTTTGCCCCATTATTTAGGTGAAATTTGGCATCAAGCCTAATAGTACACACCGGTTTGAATTAAGTGAATTGGCATCAAGCCTAATAGTACACACCAGTTTTAATTATTAAGCATTTAACAGAGGCTACACCTTATGTTCTTTTTGTGCATGTGCTACACTTTCTCGAGCACAAAATCTTATGATATGCACTAAGGTGTTCATGATTGGCTAGTGAACAGTGGTGAGATGGTTATTTATGCCTTTCTCAAAAGAATCAAGTCCGACAGTCAAATAACATGTGACTTCAAGATTAAGACAAAGTGATTAATAACCACAAACATCTTTCCCACACAACATGCACTACAAAGTTTCAACTAGTCAAGTGCAATAAATAAGTGCATCAAAGCTAAACAAGGTACATAAGACATGTTATGTGTAAATAAATTGACCAACCTTGTTTTCAAAAACCAAGAAACATCATGTTCAACATAATTTTTGCTTCCTCCTTTTCCCTTTTTTTTTTTTTTTTATTTAAAAGAGAAAACAAATAAATCCTAGAATGAAATGCATGAATGTAATGCAATGCAAGTCCTAGAACAAAAACACAAAAAAACAGAGAACAGTGGTCACATAGGAAAAGAGCAATGAAGTACAAGGACCATGTCAGAAAGACTCAATTAGTTCGAGTCTTTTGCATCCAAAACTTTTTAGATGCACCACGAGCATTGGAGTTCTTATTCACATTCGAGTGATTCCCAACTCCAGGATTGGAATAAAGGTTTAACACCTTTACCAATTCACCAATTAATGCCATAGGATCTTGTGCTTGAGGCACCGGCACTTTTGGTTTATTTGCTCTCTTATCAGCTTGAAGCTTGTAACAGTTAGGACGAATATGTCCAGACTTACCACAATAATGACAAACCCAAGCAGGTTTACCATGCATCTTGTCCTTAGATTTGGTAGGCTCCTTAGGTTTAGATTCTCTTAAGTCTACCCTAATCTTCTTAGGTGGTGAAACTTCTACAGGTTTAGCTACCTCACTCACAGGTGGTTTGACAGTTTCACTCACAACCTCACTCACAGAAGGCTCAGAAGAAGAAGAAGGAACAAAAGTAGTGGAATGTGGTCCAGACTCAAAGATGCTTTCAACATATCCTAACCCAGTTTTATCAGAAGGATACTTTTGAACATTCAGCATGTGATCAAGTTTAGAACTAGCAGATCTAGCAACAGATAAATCATGTTCCAAAGTTCTAACTTTATCAAGCAAAAGCATGTTCTCAGATTTAACATTATTCAAAAGCTCATTAGCATCAAACAGTTTAACAAGCAAATTTTTCTTTTCAAGCTCAAGAGAATCAATTTTCTTTAGGCCAAGTTCAACTTTCATAGCATCCTTTGCAGCAATTTTGCAAAGTTTGTTATAGGCCTCTTGAAGATCTGCATCTTCAGAGAGTTCCCCATCAGAAGGGTTCTCTTCAGCAGATATGCTTTCATTGACTATAGCAGTAGCCGTGAAAGCAATGAAGTTTCCATCCTTGTCACCACCGGACTCATCATCAGAAACCTCATTATCACTAAGGGTTACAGCCATAGCTTTACCCTTAGTCCTTAAGAATGTAGGACATTCAGATTTCACATGACCATACCCTTGACAGCCAAAACACTGAGGACCCAAAGAGTTATTAGAAGATTGACCAAAATTTTCTCTAGGTTTTTCAAAATTGTTAACCTTAGTGGGATCATTCTTCCTAAAATTTCTAGGTTCAGCAGTGTAAGTACCTCTTGCCTTTCTATTTGTATTCCTAAGAAAGTTCTTAAAGTTTTTGGCAAGATAGGCAATCTCTGTAGCAGAGAGCTCATCATCAAATCCACCACCATCAACATCATCAACTGACTTAAGAGCCATTGATTTGGATTTGTTCACTTTAGGTAGGTCAGACTCATAGGATTGAAGAGATCCTACAAGCTCATCAACAGGGATGGAGTCCACATCCTTGCTTTCAGTTATGGCAGTCACTTTGGGTCTAAAGTTTTCAGTTAAAGATCTAAGTATCTTCCTAACAATCTTAGGTTGATCATAGATTTCACCCAAATTAAAAGCAGAATTAACAATATCATTCAGTTTGGCATAAAATTCATCAAAGGATTCATCATCAGACATCCTAATGCTTTCAAACCTAGAAGTTAATTGCTGCAGTTTGTTTATCTTAACTGCCTTTGTGCCTTCATGCACAGTTTGGAGGATTTTCCAAGCAGTATGAGCAACCTCAACATTAGAGATCCTCTTAAATTCCTCCATAGAAACAGCATTAAAGATAGCATTCATAGCTTTGCTATTGAAGCTTGCTGCTTCTTTTTCAGAAGTTTGCCACTCACTCACAGGAGTAGCGGGCTTCACCCATCCGTATTCAACGGAATTCCAAACCCTTTCATCAATGGATTTCAGGAATGCTTTCATCCTTACTTTCCAATAAGCATAGTTGTTCCCATCAAAATGAGGAGGAACAAACAGAGAGTGTCCATGCTCCATGACAACAGGGGTCAAGGATCAGCTCAGAGATTAAAAATCTCAAACAAAAAGAGCTACCTGCTCTGATACCACTTGACAGGTTATTTAGACCCCTTAAACAACCAGATTGCGTAGCCTAGATTAATTAGCCAAGTTGTTACTTAGTCAAATTAAGCAATTCTAGGTTAAAACAATCCAAACAATCATATCAAGAATAATAATGCAGCGGAAAATAAATAACACAAGATATGATCACCCAGGAAACCACACGGTAAAAACCTGGGGAGGATTTGACCCACCGATCCTCAAGGCATAACAGAATTCACTATGAAAGAATTGAAGTTCTTACAAAAGGACTACAAGCTCCCCGCTCGACTTCCTAATGCTACCCACCAGTAGAACTTCCTGACACGACCACGCGCAGGCTCCGAATCCACGGACTACTTCTTTCTTGAATTCCTCAATCAGCTACAAGCTCCCCGCTTGCTTTTCTTTTAAGTTCCAATGGTTGCAACGGTAATGATCTTCAAGATGTTGAAATCATCTCTACCATGAAAACCCTAAGTTTTGTGTAAAGGAAAGCTCCTCAAAGATCTCACACGAGATTCACACAAAACAGCAATGTATGAGCAACAAAGCAATATGGACAACCTTCAAAAACGTGGCTAGGGTTTAGTTTATATACCTAGGGTAAAAACATAAAACCCTAAACGTTTAATGAAGTAGGGCTGAGTTGGAAATTCTGCAGAAAATTCAACCTGTGCGATTTTCGATCGATCGAGTCTATTCTTCGATCGATCGAGCCAGGCCAAAAGTCCCAAGTACTTCTGCAGCCACTCGATTCCAACTTTACAATATTAAACCAACTTTGAGCAAGTCTAAATAAGACTAAATACAATGTTTTGATCATGGTTTGCCAACATTACAAATTAGAGTTCTAAATACATAAAATCCTAAGACCTTAGAACCTAACAAAAACAAATGTTCAAGTTTCAAATGTCAATCATCTTTTCAAAATGCTAAAAATGTATTTGTTGAACCCCTAGAAAGCCTAATGTTTGGCTTTACATCAAGCTTTACATCAAGTTTGTTTCAGTAAACAGCAGGTTTAGCAATAGTGTTGTGGGGCCCGTGGGCCTGGTAACCTCGGCCCACATGACGTCTGGCCCATGGCCCATTCCAAGGACGAAGGCTCGTCCGAGGAGGATGCGTGGGAGCGTACACTTTAGAAACCCCGCCGAGAATAACCCTGTCCGCGGCGGACCGAGATTAGCTTCAGATGGGGAAGCGGGCCCAGGACAGGCTATCACCTTCGCATTAAATGCGTTCACCTAACCCTCTGGTCGCACTAATGAAGATGTGACTCTTAGACAGGGCGACCTTGATTATTGTGAATCACTTGAGTACTGATAGTGTTACTGATGGGACGGACATTCAGGGGGGAAACACATGGATGATCAACAAATGGAGGGGAAAGATGAAAAGAGAGGAATATATAAGAAGGACCGATTAAGCGCCAAAGAGGGGGAGGGAGCTCCTCGGCCTTAGGCCGAGGAGCAATTTTGAGAAGAAACTTAGGAGCATTGGCCTTCAAAGGCGATGAGTTCATGATTGGGCTCCGTTGGCTTGCAAGCGCCAATTTCTTCAAACCCACTCTCTAAAAATGTATTGTTTGGGGCCTTACGAATTGAGTCCCTACAATTGGCGCCGTCTGTGGGGAGAAATTTGGGCACTAGCAGGCGTAACGAACGATTGTCCCTAGGTAGTTAATCGAAGGAAAGTGTGCAAAAAAAAAAAAAAAAAAAACCATTGCGGAAAAGGAGATAATTCAAAGGAGAAGACAAACATCGATATTTTATTAGATGAAGAAGAGTTACAATATACAAACAAAGGCTCAGACAGGCTTGTTTTAAAGCCAACTCTACAAACAAAGGCCCAGACGGGCCTGTTTTAAAGCTAACTAAAGGGAAGGGGGCTGAGGCAGGCCTGTTTTAAGGCTACCAACAACGCCCAAGCCGGTGCGGTGGCGTTGGCACGAAGAGGGGAGCAGATGCAAGGGCGCCGGGCGGCCCTTCCTTGTGTTGTTCCCTTGATTCTCTTCCAGCCCCACGGTGGTTGCCCGTTGGAGACGGCAACACTCTGGCACCAGACGTGACATATTCTTGCACGCTTCCACCAGCGTGTGGGCGCCCCGGGGAGGGGCGTTATGTACTTCAAGGCCCCCCCTCTTGGCCGCTATGCATGGCACCGTGAGGGTGACGCACAAATTTGGCCGCGCCGGAGGTCTGACGCAGGCTGGGGCTACAACGGCTCGCGGTCGTGGAAGGAGGAATTTGGGCCTGAGCACCCTCACTCCCGTCCAAGACCGCTCCATTTCTCTAAACTCTTATCACAATTTTGGCAGGGTTTTCAGGGGCTCCGAAGGTTAAGAGGACATGTTTCTTGATGTATTAGAAGGTTCATGGAGTGTAGAAGGACATTTCCCCCAGGTAGCCTTAAATAGGGGGTGAAAAGTAATAGGAATTGATGTACACAGAATTCGAAAAGAAGGTTATCGGCAACATTAATTCTGAACAAATTCCAAGGCGCCTATCAACCGTGTGATTTGCATCAGCCCGGGGGAATGTTAATGATAGCGCTCCTCGTGTGTTGAAACGTCAAGCGCGGAATGCGAGCAGTCAAGAAGCGCCTCGTAACCGATGAGGGCAGAAAGTCGAACAGAAGGTGGCGTTACTGCCATGTGTAATGTCAGAATCCCAAATCAACCTCGTCCGAAACACTGCGGGTCAACGGTCCAGTCCACATAATGCCCCATTTTCGACGAGGCAGGGCTGAGGTTATCATTGCGCCGAACATGGCTAAGGATAATCTTCTTCGCCCAATACCTGAGTGTTAGACAGAACCAAGGTATTGCATGGTCCTCGGACTCAAACCTCTAGGGAAACTAACCACGTAAATATACCTGGGTACTAGACAGAACCAAGGTATTGCATGGTCCTCGGACTTAAACCTATAGGGAAACTAGCTACTTACAGAAGAACAGAAGTGTTAAACAGAACCAAGGTATTGCATGGTCCTCGGACTCAAACCTCTGGGGAAACTAACCACGTAAATATACCTGGGTACTAGACAGAACCAAGGTATTGCATGGTCCTCGGACTCAAACCTATGGGGAAACTAGCTACTTACAGAAGAACAGAAGTGTTAGACAGAACCAAGGTATTGCATGGTCCTCGGACTCAAACCTCTGGGAAAACTAACCACGTAAATATACCTGGGTACTAGACAGAACCAAGGTATTGCATGGTCCTCGGACTCAAACCTATGGGGAAACTAGCTACTTACAGAAGAACAGAAGTGTTAGACAGAACCAAGGTATTGTATGGTCCTCGGACTCAAACCTCTGGGGAAACTAACCACGTAAATATACCTGGGTACTAAACAGAACCAAGGTATTGCATGGTCCTCGGACTCAAACCTATGGGGAAACTAGCTACTTACAGAAGAACAGAAGTGTTAGACAGAACCAAGGTATTGCATGGTCATCGGACTCAAGCTTATGGAAGATTAGATATTTGCTGAAGAGTAAAGGCATTAGATGGGACCGCGTTGTGGTATGGTCCTCGGATACAGTCTCGAAAGACAGTTGATTATCTCATGAGGTAAAGTCCAGAACAGAATGAAAGGGTTCAGCAAAACATTAAAGTGTAACAAGTAAAAGAAAGCATCAACTAGCGAGATAGAAGCAAAGTCATTGAATATATCTTTCAAATATAAGACATGCAGTTTCGTTACAATGTCGCCAAGGCAAAAAGCAAAGTAAAAAGAAAAAGAAAACAAATAAGAATGCTCCATGATGTCACAACGGGGTAGTCCAGCGAAATGATTTACTCCCCCAACTCATTGGGGAGTTTGTCTTGAGGATCCTGTTGAAAGATTTGGATTAACTACAAGGGACCCTGACTCGGAACAGTTCCTCTAAGGGATTCCCCTCAACGCTGTACGAGGCTCAGCCTCCTCAGGAGGTCTGCCTGCTGAAGGCGTGTCCTCGGCAGTGTTGGTCCGACTCTCATCAGTCGAGGGTAATACAAAACCTTCCCCGGAGGTAGTGGGGATACCCTCACGTATTGCGGGGGGGGGGGGGGGTAATATACCCTCTCTGCCCTCCTAAGGTCTGACGAAGCATCAACCCCCACTTGGTTAAGAGCTTCGTTCCAGGTCTGGGAAAAAAAAACGCCTGCATACTTCAGGGACTTAGGTCTTGAAGGTAGCTTCAGTCTTGGCCACCCCTTTAGCAAATGCCTCTTCCTCTGCCTGTTCTAAGGAACGCTCCGCATCTATTCTTGCGAACTCAGCCAGGTCTTTGGCCCTCACTGCCTCGTCCCTGGCGTATTCGACGACACCCTTTGCCCATACTGCCTCGGCTAATTTTTTCTTCAGGTTGGCAATGTCCTCCTGGGCAGACCGCAACTGACCTTCGACATCATGCAAGCGCTTGGTTTGATCCTCGGCCTGCCTCATGGCCGCGACTAGGTCAGAGGCCGCAATGTCCCTAGCCTTTGTCATCTCCTCGAGACTTTCAGTAGCCTTCCTCAGATCTGCCTCAGATCTCTTAAGGGTATTCGCAGCCTGCAGGAACTTGTCACGCTCCTTTGCAAGAGTGCTACCTTGGTCGTCAACCTCCTCATCCAACCTAAAAACAACCTGGATAGCCTGCCAACCGAAGTAGATACGCTGTAAAGGGGAGAGGAGGCGCCGGGTAATAAAATTCAAATGAAATAAACGAGTATCAGACGTCTTACCATGCCCAAGTATCTCTTGAGGTTTTCAGCAACCTCTGGCCCCTTCATGTTCCCAAGCTCAGCCATGTCGGCGGGAAGGAGAAGGGACCTTTCCAGGGCGTCAGCTACCCGAGCCCCTTCGCCTCCTCGGAAGTCCCGTATAGTAGCGTCATCCCTCAAAAGTTCTCCATGGAGCATGGCGGGCAGCCAAGCCTGGGGCACGGATGGTTGAATAATTTCTTTTCCTTTTCGCTTGCCACCCAGCCTCAGTTGTTGAGAGGGTCGTTGGGCTTCATCCTCCTCTGGAGAGGGATGGGATCTGCCCCCATCCACCGGGTCTTTGCCCTTGGAAGATTTCCTCCTTTTTGGTTCGGGGGATTCAGGCCGAGACTCTGAGATTGGAGGGGTGCATAAAGACCTGGTCCGTGCAGGGGAAGGCTAGGAGCCAGGTGGTGGAGGCTCAGGTTGTGACTCCATTGGCACTCCCTCCCCAGACTTGCCTTCGAGTAGGTCAAGAAGGCTGGTCGGGGGCTGTCTCCTAGGACCCATCTCAGTCGGATACCAACCCTCGGGCTAATCCGCTCAGTCAAATACACTGAGTTCGTCCTCACACGAGCTTGGTTCGATCACTTCCTTTCTTTCCTCCAAGCTCCTTTCCTCGGCCTCCGCCGGTTTATGGGACAATGAAGAGCCTACCAACGGAATGCCTTCCGAAATAGAAGATCCTTCAGAATGTGCAAAACCGTCTTCTACCACAGCGATTCACCTAAGCCGAGAATCTTTTGGGCAGCTCTAACCTGGTTATCGGCCCTGTTCAAAAGAAGTTTCTCACTAATGGCGGTTTCCAAGTCCTCCTTGTTGACCGAAGGAAAAGGACACATGGAGGCGTGCAGATCTACAGAAAAATGACTAAACCTCCTATGGTCAATCAATCAAGGAGAATATTGTGTTACAGAAAGTAGAAGACTCGTAGAAATGGTGAGATTCTCTTCTGGCATGCTTTCTGCGATTGGAAAGGGGTGCTCACTAATACGGAAATTGGACCAACTTCAGAATATGTGTATCGAATTTCGTAAGCGTGCAAATGAAGGAACCGAGCGGTTCAAACGAGTATTTATATCTTTAATTAAGATTATCCAAATGTAACTTCCCACCCATAAAAGCAAGAGGTCCCTGCCGGAGGATTACCATCACACCATCGAAAGAGGGAAACCTAGAGCCGCCAAAATTTAATGCAAACGCGCTCTGAATCTCGAAGCGCCAAACATTTACCTGTGGCAGATAAAAAGGCCCCAACGCTAACGTGGACCGAGGTTTAGCGAATCTTATGGGGGCCCGGGAATGTCAAAATCCTCCTCCCCGTCTGAGAACACGGACAGCAGGATTTTGAGGGGCTATTGTGGGGCCCGTGGGCCTGGTAACCTCAGCCCACATGACGTCTGGCCCATGGCCCATTCCAAGGACGAACGTTCGTCCGAGGAGGATGTGTGGGAGCGTACACTTTAGAAACCCCGCGGAGAATAACCCTGTCCCCGGCGGACCGAGATTAGCTTCAGATGGGGAAGCGAGCCCAAGACAGGCTGTCACCTCCGCATTAAATGCGTTCACCTAACCCTCTGGTTGCACTAATGAAGATGTGACTCTTAGACAGGGCGACCTTGATTATTGTGAATCACTTGAGTACTGATAGTGTTGCTGATATGATGGACATTCAGGGGGGAAACGCATGGATGATCAACAGATGGAGGGGAGAGATGAAAAGAGAGGAATATATAAGAAGGACCGATAAAGCGCCAAAGAGGGGGAGGGAGCTCTTCAGCCTTAGGCCAAGGAGCAATTTTGAGAAGAAACTTAGGAGCATTGGCCTTCAAAGGCGATGAGTTCATGATTGGACTCCATTGGCTTGCAAGCGCCAATTTCTTCAAACCCACTCTCTAAAAATGTATTATTTGGGGCCTTACAAATTAAGTCCCTACAAGTGTTTATTGAAATTATTGATAGTGTATGATTTGCAAAATAAATTAGAGCAAAAAGTGGACTTGTGTAGTGAGGCTATTGTATTATTATTATTATTATTTTTTTTTTTTTTGCAAAATTGAATTTGAATTTTGGCCTTGCACCAAGTAAACATACAAAGGTTGCAATCCTCTTTGTAAATAGTTTCCCCATTGTCTTTAATGTTGGTTTATTTTCCAACATTAAACTTTTAACGTAACATTACACATTCTTTTTCTTTCTTAATCTTTTTTTCTTTTAAATTCTTGGTGAGCCAATCAGTCTTTCACTAATTCTTTTAGCTTTTTTTTTTTTTAATGTGAGGTTGGTTAATTATAATTTTATTTAACCATCCCGTGCATCGCACGGGTTAGCGACTAGTTTATTTTATTTTATTTTATTCTATGAAGCTTAGAGTGCCACGTTGATCTGAAAAACAAAAACAGAAAGTCATTACAACTTTTTTATCTATTTTTATACTAAGTCCATAGTTAAAAAAAAAATGAAAAATATAATAATAATACACCACCTTAAGTTTACCTAAATGAATATAAATTATATATAATAAAGCACACGATAAATTTTTTTTTCTCTCTTTCTAAAAATAATCTTTTTATCTAATAAATAAAGGCTGCATGTGTATATATGATTTTTATTTATTTATTTATGGAATTATAAATTTAAAGTATAAATTGTTGCTCTTTTCTCCTATATTGGTAATTTGGAATTTTCTAATTAATTTGTGATGAGAAATATAAAATAATTTGTAGTTATTAGCGATGTATATTATGACCAAATTATTTTTTTTTATATTCAAATAATTTTAAAGATTCTTTAATACGTCACATTATTAGTGACTTTTCATTTATTAATAATTTTCCTGCCTAAGCACTTACTTATATTTCTAGATAGGACAAAACTTAGGTATAGTACTTTAGGTGCTGTTCCTTAGGTTCTCTTATTAAGATTCAGTCATGTGGCTACTTAACGAAAAAATATACTTCCATCGCATAAGAAAAAATCCACATGACAGAATCTTAAAAAGGGAACCTAAAGAACAATACCTAAGTATTATCCCTAATTCTTGCTCTTCTAGATAAATTGTGTTAAAAAATAGGTATATCTATTTAGCTAGCATAGGCGCAGTGATGTATGATATACAAATTACATTATATTACTAAAAGAAAGTTGTTTTTATAGATCAATTCATAATTTTCGTGATTGAGAAAAAATAAATTTAGTATTCTTTTGGGCCGACGAGATTTGGAGATAGCTCCAACCCCCATTGAAAAAGCTGGCTTTGTTCCTTCTATTTTAATTCAAATAATGGTCATCTTTTTTTTCTTTTTCTTTTTTTTTTGAGGAAAGCAAATAATGGTTATCTTAAGTACTCACAATTTACTTACTATTTTTTTCTTTCTCAAAACACATAAGGAGGAAATTATTTGAATTAAGATGACCATTACATCATACATTTAAAGTCCATTTACTATTGACATGAGCTATCTTGTTGACATATCTATTGTAAATAGTTATACCAAAGCGAAATTTAGATTGATTACATAAAGTTCAAAACACAAAAAGGAGGAAATGATTTGAACTAAGATAACCATTACATCATACACTTAAAGTCCATTTATTAATAACGTGAGCTATCCTGTTGACATATCCACTGTAAATAGTTAGACCAAATCTGAATCATCAGTATTATTTGGGATTATTAAGTAGAAAATATATAGGGAAATTGGCCTTTTCTTATTTTATTTTTATTCCTAATTTTGTAGGAGGCAAAATCTTGTTCAAATGATCACATAGCTCAACTATACTTTTTAATTTATTCTGTTTATGGTTAGAAATTGTACATTGAATAATGGCTCAAGACTCTACAATGGAACACTATTCCCATGCATGTCGATGTGTGTGTAAGGTTTTGTGAAATTTCCGTACTAAAAACACTCTTTCTTAAAGTAGACTAGTGATGTGAATTTCATGTATCTCATGAAATTCACATTATTTGCATGATGCATCACATTAATTTCCTGTTTGTGTATGACTTTTGAGGGTCATGTGGCTTTGTTTGATAAGATTCATATCAAGCTAATTTCAATCTGTTGGACTAATACGTGGGGATGTACATCGTTGACTATACAAAATTGATGCACATAAATTTTGTATGACTTTATTTTGTTCGTTTTATAATATTAATTTTTGATCATTTTAAAATTATGCAAACATTGAGAATAAAAGAAGACATTGTAATCTAACGGTTAAATTCTCAAAATATGAATATAGTAAAAAGTTATTAGATTGTATAATATTATTTAAAATTACACCGAATATAACCTTAATCTAGAAATACATGCCCATATGACAATTGATAAAATATAAATACAATACAACCATTATCTATTTAATTGTTAGCCAAATCAGCAAGAAGACTGACAAAAGTAATTGGATTACCAAGAAGAATACCAATAATTGTCTTGAGAAATATTCTGAGTATTTTCAAGCACATTTTACCCATCCCACCATTTCTTTTCAATCGACGTTGAATAGGCAGCCCCAAATTCTTCAAAGCCAAAATATCAGTTGTTCCATTCTCCAATTCCTCAACTATCAGTTCCCTTATGCAAGAAACATGAACGCTATACTCGCCACACTCGGACACGTACGACCACACCTCAATTCCCAACTTATCAATTTGATTGCAAAATATGCACTTTGACTTAGTCCCACGAAGGTGAAATTTCACATGATCAATTTGGAATTCTTTCATGAGGTTGAGACAACAGGGGTGCAAATCCAAGTCCTTTTCAAGGCAATGGTAGATGAAACCTTTGACATGATTCCCACAAGCATTACAATATCTCTTGGTTCTTTTGCCATAGAGTTCCGAAGGTGGTGGTTGCTCGTAGAATTTGAAAATGAAGTCTTTGAAGATCTCGTGGGTTGTGGTGAGCTTGCTAAACATGCAATCTTTGTGAAGATCATAGTCGCAATCTTCACATCTATATCTCATTCCATTGCTGCCATACTCCTTGCATCCGTTGCATATGTAGCATTTTTTGTTTGGATTGTTACCTAGCTTGAGCTCATGCTTCTTGGGACAAGTGCGATTTCTCTCCATACTACTACTTATCTTTTTTTTGAGAAACACTACTACTGCTTATCTGCACCAAAGATGTCGTATATAACTCCTTTATATGCATAGTGTTGGAATATTTTTATAAATATGACAATATTATTATTATTATTATTATTATTATTAAATGTTGATATAACTGTGTTAATAGATATCGGATTCTTTCTTTGATTTCTTTCCTATTTTGAGTTGGCCAAATTAATGCATATTGATTAGCAAACCTTTCCAAACGTTGGTGCACCTGATTTACTTCCTTATTAAGTATTTTCTTTCAAAACTCAAACGTTTTCTTAATTGCTAATCTGATATGTTTCTTTCAGCATGATCAGGAAGAGAAGTACATTCTTCACGCTGAAACCAATGGCTTCCTCGTTGGTGCCCTGTTTAAATATTTTACAATACTATATCATAAACAATAGTTAATAGTTAAATATTATACTCGCGAGATGCAAGTTTTAATGCTATTAGTTAATACGAAATAGTATTAAAACTTGTACCTTCTGATAACCTTTTTGACATTATAACTATTAAATTATGTAATATCACTTTTGATTTATAATGTGAAATGCTTAACCATAAACAACTAAGAGTCTGTTTGAAATTCGCTTATTTTGCTAAAATTGAAAACTTTTTGCTGAGTACTGTAGATAAAGGTAAAAGTTAGCTGAAATAAAACAGTGGGACCCATGAATAGTACCAAAAATGCACTGAGACCCATGAATAGTAGCAAAAATAAGCTGAATAATAAAATAAGTTGGCAAAAATAATTTTTGCCAAACACACTAAATATGTGATTTGCAACTTGCCTAGTGGCATACTGCATTCATAGTATAAGAGACCAACAAGTTGTATACTAGCAATTATGCAAACAGATAATGATCAATAATTCTTTTCTCTCTTTCCTCTATCCCTCTCCCCATTCTCTTATTCTTAGGAGGTCTAGCTAACCTCAAATCCAGCTACTCTCTCAATACTTTTCTATTCTTTGCAATTATAGCCTTGTAGGTGATTGTTAACTAAAAGAGAAAAATAACCTTGATTTGCTAATCGCTATATATATTTATTGTTAAAGATATTGGGTTTATGTTAATGTAATGGCCCAAGAGGCCCAATATATTGTAAGCTCATCTGGAGCTAACCCCAGCTCTTGTATATGCCCCACTAAGGTTCATTGTAATAAAAAACTAAGAATTCAATAAAGATGTAGCCCTTACGGTTTTATCCTGTGGACGCAGGCTAACAAGCCAAACCACATGACCCTCGTTTTTTTGTTTTTTTTTCTTGCTTCTGCTTCTCTAAATTATTTTATTCTCGTTTTTTCAACATTTACTATTCAATCTATTATTTGATGTCTTTCAATAACGTAAAAGTAATATCTTGTCCAAGTATTTTGTCAGGTATATACTGTATAAGTATCATCAAACTAATATAAATTTTGTCCTACTATACAACACACTCATTTTTTTCATATGCGATGCATGTGATCAAAAAGCTAATCAAGATATAAAATTGTAGACAAGCATACAGTAGAAAAGCGTAGAGCATACGGTAGAAAAGCTTCGTGAACGTACCTTAAGACCAAGATAACAAATTTAAAAGTAGAGACTCTTTATTTCATTTGGTTCAATATTTCAAGACTATTTTTGTTACATTATTTATTCAATGTTTTATGACTACTATTTGTTTCATTTGGATCAATATTTCAAGACTTTTCATCTCCCACACACACAAAAAACTCTTTGCACTTCCATTCACCATTTTCACTTCTACTCCTTTATATACACATGTCCATAGCCATTCATACCATCCCATCTCAAGTACACTTAGACAAAAAACGAAGTCATTTACTTTCAACCTTTCAATCACACTTACATAACTCCAACGTTGTAGTATCATTTGATTGTAACCTCGTATGATTAGGCTATGACCAAGGAAGGGGGGTAGCGTTTTTTTATTCAGTGATGGTAGCTTACGGTTTAATGTTGAAGTCAGACATTGTAGATTTTGTGAAGATTATGATTTGCTTGGAGCCTTTGGGTGTTTGAGATTTTGGTTTGGGAAAGTTATAAATGGATCCTTTTAGAACTAAAGAAAAAGAAAAAGAAACATTCTAATTGATTATTTATGAAGTTAGCTATTATTATTTTTATTTTTTTTTAATTTTGTGTTAGAATTCATAATTTGTAGGTTTCTTTTTAAGTTTATTTAACTGCTATTTTGTGCGGTATGAGCCATAGTGATAAAAACAAAAATAGATGGTGATTTAAAAGAGTTTTTCATTTTTTTTTTTTTTTAAGGATATGAATGCCCAACTAAAGGCAATTAAATTTTGATAAATGAAAGTGTTTTTAGCAAATTTCTCTTTGTTTAATCACATTCTCTTTATATTGATACTTACAAATGATTTCTTTAATTTCATTCAGATAATTAATTGGGTGTTTTTGATCAAGGTCTCCATATTTGGTAGTGAGAATAAAGTGATTGAGAAAGTGTTTGGTAGGTTGCTAAAATTTACGTGATTTTAGCATATAAAAGTATTATATACTTTAAATTCTTATTTTTAGATTTCAAAATCATTTAATCAATTTGAAAAATAAAATCTACTTTTAACAATAAATATTAAATATATTATAATCTTATAGTGTTATACAATTTTTTTTTAAAGAAAATATGAATTAATAAAATCAAGTTTAAAAATTAACAATATTGTGGGCAAACATAAATTTTATACAAAAAAATAAGTATTAAGTATTATATGTAGATTTTAATATACATAAAAATGATTTCAAATAAAATTGTAAAGTAGTCTGCGCATCGCGCAGAATATCATCTAGTTATATTAAGTTGAAGTATAATTTTAGAATTCAAATCGAATCAATTTAATTTCTAATTGCAGTTTAATTTTGTGCTGTGTCCAATTTGATTTTTAAATTTTGGTGTTAAGTTACCTATACTCAGAATGCTCAATGTGGAAACCAAGTCTACCGAGATGAATATGTTATCATCACAATTTTTAATGTTTCCGTGCTTAAGCATGGACTACATGCTAGTTCGAATAAAAGGAATATCACATTAATGTCATAAGTCACCATACTAGCAAGGGACCTTAAAGAATTGCATCAAGAAAGAACCAAAATTTTTTTACAAATAATCTTTTCGCTTATATGAGTTAGGACTTATTACATCTTTGAAGGAGATGCAACTACTATGTGTGTCAATTTATCATTGAATGACATATACTGGGATCCTCCACACCTCTACGCACCATACTAACTAGTTCACGCATTTTAGAAACATCAAAGTCGTTGAATAAAAAGGAAGATACGCTAGTAATCATAAATGAAAAACCAGAATGAGTGCAAAGATTTATGTAATGAAATCAAATTTTCTAGAAGACATCAAGACTAGTGTTGGCCATGTACTCATAGACTAGAAGTTTTTCTTCTCCTTCCAAGCAGCAACCCAAGAGCCTTACTAGATTCCTATGCTGGAGTTTTGCTTACTAGTTTCCTATGCTGGAGTTTTGCGATTAAAATCACTTCATTCCTGTACTCTTCAAGACCTTGTCTTGATTTCATTGAAAGCCTTTTAACTGCTATTTCCTTTCCACTAATCAACTTGCCCTAGAAGCATTTTAAACTTCATCAGCAAAAAATGATCACATAGTATTGGTAGACATACTTTGCCACATGTTACAACGGTAAGGTTCACTGATAGCTGATTTCTCCAGAAATCAAATGATCCTAACTATTGCCATATATAAATTTCAAATGCAAACGATCCAATATCTTCTAAAGATGAATAATATATATTAATTATTATGCTTTTTTTACCCTGTACACTAGACCAAAACCACCTTCTCCAAGCTTATTGGCATAAGAGAAATTGTTTGTAGCAGTCAATATTGTACTTAAATTGAAGTAATTCATTTCTCCATTGTTGTCATCATCCCTTCCATAGATACTACAGTCTAAGTGCATTGAAAATGAACCTGCTAAATTATTTCGTAATGGAATTTCTCGGCTTTTATCTCCATCTGAGTAATAAATTAGATAAAACAAAATTAATGAAAATCTAGAAATACAAATTCTAATAGAACTTATGAAAAAAAATCAAATCTTTTGATAAATTGGCTAAACTGAATCTACCTAAATTTCTTTTCCCCCTGACAGATGATGAATAATACCAGAAACCCAAGACAGCTACAACTATTGCAATTGATGCAATTGATGATATAGTAACGATTACTATCTTTTTTGTCTTCTTTGCTCCATCTCCTGTTGCTCATAATAGAATACAGCCTCAATGAATCAATGATATATGAATAATTGTAAGGACATAAGCTGCCCAAAGCCCCAAACTGTCACATATAAGACAAATATATAAGTACAGAAGTAAACACAAAGAACTTCTTCAAGTTGTAGACTGAAACCTTCATGTTTGTGAGTTTGAATGGATGTTTACCTAGCTTCTTTATCCCAATTACTTCCCAGCAGTTCTGAAACAGCTATTATCCTTTAGCCTTATGTTTAGAAAAAAAAATTTCCCATTCATTCAGGTCCTTCTTAAATAATTTTGTTTGGTTTACTACAGTTTTTATCATTTGGAACACTAAAGAATGTTGTGAGATTAATGAGCCCTGTACACATTCAATTACGCTTTCTTTTTTTTCTTTTTTCTTTTTTTTGAGCTCCATTGACTTTTGAGCTATGATGAGTAATGTCTTAGGCACATGGGCGGGGTGTAGGTGTGAGTTTAATTAACTATCTTAGAGCATCGCATGAGTATTCGTATAGTAAAAAGTATTGTATTTTAGGCCGTGTTTGTTTCGGGTGTAAATGGAATTGGGATAATATTTTACACCCTAGTGCACATGTAAAATAAAGTTAAACTAAAATATAAAAAAAAAAAAGTTTGACCGTATAATATGCCCCTTGACTTGTAAAATAGATTACACATCTATTTTACCTCCAAACAATTTCCGAACTCACACAAGCCAAGAGAGAGAGAGAGCTACTCACGCCAAGCCCATGCTGAAAAGGAAGGAGAGGGTACCGCTGGTGAAGCCCAGAACCAGCTCTTGACCCACGGCCCTGCCGTCGTGCCTGAAACTCGTCGTCGCTACCGCCTGCTTGTCGTTGTTCGAAGCTCTAGATCACATTCGCCTGAAGCTCATCGTCTTTCGAAGCTCTAGATCGAAGCTTGTCGTTGCCGTAGCCACCGCCCTGTAGCTCATCTCCTCCACCTCTCGATCTCGTCACTGCCGTCTCTAGATCGACCCCCCTTGATCAGATCTCTATTTCTTTCTCAATCTACTCTTTCTTTCTCTCAATCTCTCACTCTTTCTTCCTCCCTCTCTCAATTTCACTGAGTTTGAGAGTTTAACGATTGGTTTTATTTAGATTTTTGTTTCTTTTAAGTTTATATATTGAAATTTTCTATTATAAAATTTGTTTGGAAGTTGAGAAAATGACTAAGAAAATATGAGAAAAAGGTAGAAAAATAGCATTTTCAAAAAGTTTCCAAACACCTAAAAGTATTTTTCAATACAATTTTCAGGATGCAACCAAATACTTGAAAATATTTTCCTTTCCTAAAAATATTTTCAAGTGAAAATATTTTATACTTAGAAAATAATTTACATGTTGCCAAACGTAGCCTTAGTCAATTAAGTTCAAAATCTCTCACATCAGTCAGTGCAAAATTGTGTAAAAACATATAATTGTTATAGTAATTATGTAAATTTAGATTGACATTTTATATATATATATTTACGTATACTAAGGATGAATGAAAAGACTGAATAGTGGTTGTTAGAAATAAATAAAAATATAGTATAAAATAGATAATTTGGTATAGAATGTTTTGACAAGTTAGTATAAAATAATAATAAAAAGTTGATTTTTATACTAAAATAAAAAAATTGCACAAATTGTCGAGAATACTCTTGATAATTGGCAAGCTACATAATGATGCTTAACGGTGCTTATAGATTAGCAAAGCTGGGCTGTACACCTGTCATCCCAAAATATAACTTTTTTTTTTTTTTTTGGGAGAATGATCCCAAAATATAACTTGATTGAATTTAATTGGCTCTAACAAATAAAACACTATTTGTACAACTTTCTTTCTTTCTTCCTTTTTTTTTTGGTGTACTACATTAATCAATACAAACCTCATTTTATTTTTATTTTATTTTTAAAAAAAAAATTCAGTAATTCATAAACTTTATTAAAATGCATTTCTTGTAGGGTATCATGAGGAGAAGTAACGTTTGCATTTTTCTAAAAGAAGTTATTCTCCAAAAATGGATTTTTTTTTTTAAAAAAAATTAAAGTTGACAATCAAATTTCTTCACATCCAAAATGACTATCATGTTCTCAATATTTCATAAAAAATAAAATAAAAATAAAAATAAAAAAACCTCTCCAAATAGGTTATGTTCCATACAAAATTTTACTAGAATAAAATTACTGGGATGCAAATAAATAAAGGATATGAATACAATGAACATGGCAAAGCCAAGTTAACCACATGCAGCATATATAGTTCAGCATCCACCCTTGCCAGGGTGCATGCGGTGTATTATTGGGATGCATTATTAGTTTGATAGAAAAATTAGTCACCGGTCAATGTATCCTATAACCCATATGAAGCTATTCGTCTAGAAAATTCAATGTATGAGGGAAAACGTAACTTGAATAGATAGTCTGGACGGAGCCACATTTTGGATGGCCACCCAAGATTTGAAAAAAAAAAAAACAAAATTTTGAATATATATTCAGCTTGTTTCAGATATGGATTCAAGGAAAATAGGACATGGCCCCCTCCAAATTAGAAGGTAATATTTTTGAGTTAGAACCTTAGCGTCTTTTGTATTTGTAGAAGAGAGTCAGAGTTAAAAGTTAAAACTAAAGGAGGAGAAAAGAGAATGGAGGTAAGTGATAGTGCCACGTCTTGATTTCTAAGTTAGCCACTAATTTTTTTTTTTTTATTCTATGAAGCTTAGAGTGCCACGTTGATCTGAAAAACAAAAAAAGAAAGTCATTACAACTTTTTTATTTATTTTTATGCTAAGTCCATAGTTAAAAAAAAATGAAAAATATAATAATAATACTCCACCATAAGTTTACCTAAATGAATATAAATTATATATAATAAAGCACACGATAAATTATTTTTTTTCTCTCTTACTAAAAATAATCTTTTTATCTAATAATTAAAGGCTGCATGTGTATATATGATTTTTATTTATTTATTTATGGAATTATAAATTTAAAGTATAAATTGTTGCTCTTTTCTCCTATATTGGTAATTTGGAATTTTCTAATTAATTTGTGATGAGAAATATAAAATAATTTGTAGTCATTAGCGATGTATATTATGACGAACTTATTTTTTTATTTTTAAATAACTTTAAAGATTCTTTAATATACATCACATTATTAGTGACTTTTCATTTATTAATAATTTTCCTTCCTAAGCACTTACTTATATTTCTAGATATAACAAAACTTAGGAATAGTACCTTAGGTTGTTTTTTATTATTGTGAAATTTTGGGTTTGGATTTGGATACTTAACATTCAGGTTATTTATTTAATTTTTAGTTTTGATTGAGAATGTGATCATGCATAGACGTCTGATAACACATTGTAAGGTCCAAGTAAAGTAGGAAGGCTCTATATTATGTGGTTTGGTTTACCACAAAAAAAGTAGTTGACAAACAAGTAGTTGCCAAAAGTGGGTGTCAAATTACCCCCATAAACAAGTAGCTTTCTCTTATTTCTCCTTTGTCCCTCTCTCAAGCCATCTATTATTATAAATCCACCAAAATAATAGTGAAGATTATTTTTGAGTATTTATATTGTTAGTAAGGATGGGAATGATAAAAGATTTGGGTTTTTTTTTTTTTTTTTTTACAATCTCTTATGGGTCTTGCCCCTTTCCTCCAAACAACATTTTGACCAGGTGGGTTTTTGATTTGTTCAGGTCTGGAGCTGTCTCCACGTGAAGGCCAACTGAAAGGTATTGTCCTTCTTTTCTCATTTGTGCCATTGTTTCTTTTTTTTTCTTCTATTTTTCATGATGTGGTCTTTTTTTTTTTTTTCAACCTGTTGCTTCTTGTTCTCTGTTTTAAGAATTCCACCGTACACATATGCCTTAAGAGAATTGAAGATGCTGATTTTTTTCTCGACTTGGTTACATATACTTGCAATACTTTAATGTATTTTAAAAAAAAAATTGAAAAAGAAAAACCTTGACCTTTCGTTGTCTTCTTTTCTATCTGCCCATTTTGGGGACTTGGAAAAATGCTCTGTTTTCCTCTATCCAATACCAAATGTTAGGGTTTTGTGGAGAATAGGGGTTCTTTACCTTTTCATTATGTTCTAATGCAATCTATCTCTTCTTTTGTATTTTCTTAGTTTGAGTCTTTGGTTGTGTTATTATAAAATTATGAGCTCTGTGTGTTGAAGTTGTTCATTTACAATATTCTATTTTTCGTGACTAGGCTAGACTAGGAAATGTCTTCACAATGTACTTTTTGGGATTCCTTATGGCTTCCAAGTATGTCAACATTTTGCCTGCTAGTGGAGGGAAACTTTTCAATGGGGTAATACTCGTCGACCCCAAAATTTTGAGACTAAAACTTCTTCTTGTTGTTGTTGTTGTTGAATATGTCATGCTGATACTCACTTATTATTAACTTACTCTACAACTTAGATTTACCTATCAGCAAATTTGAGCACCGTACCATAACTCATTGTTCCCACTATTTGTGTAATGCAGTTGGTCTTTCCACTTTTGCTTCCATGTTTGATATTCTCTCAACTTGGTTTTACTTCCATGTTTGATGTTCTCTCAACTTCGTCAAGTTATCACCATTGAGAAAATGCTTGAATGGTAACAATTATACTTTTCAATCTATGATTTCAAAGCACCACAATGATTTTTTTTTTCTTTCTTTCTTTTTAATTACAATTTCATTCGTTTACAGGTGGTTTATTTGGACTACGTGGTTCTGCCAAAGGGTATAATTTTGATTTGGTTTTTGATTGATGGTTTCAGATGCTTGTTGATGATATTGGAGACGTGACAATTACTAATGATGGTGCTACAATACTGAAGATGCTATAATTTTTTTATGGCTTTTTGTGTACAAAGAACCACATTTAAACTACTGCATTTTTTGGAAGTGTTAAAGGATTTGTTTAAATACTTTGGAACTTTGATAATGGTTATAGACAATGTTATGTATTTGATAATATATTTCTATGTTAATATAATGTTAGTTTGGTGACATTTGTGGTATTGTCTTAGTGGAGCTAAAATACAGGTTATTTGTAATAGATATGTGGGTTTAGAATTCAAGATGGGGGGAAAAAATCACCTATTGCAGCGGGCAAAAACCATCGTTGAAAGACTAACATTTTAATATAATTGAAGTCCTATAGCGGCATTTTTGGCCCACCTCAATAGTACAGTTTTTTTGTAATGCAAATAACTAATTGCGAGGGTATAAAGGTCCTCACAAATAATTGTTAACGACAACTGCTTCCCCTCACTAAAAATAAGTCATCGACTTTTCTCGCCGTTTGGTAATATATTTGTGAGAGCGGATTTGTTTGATAACGACGGTGGATTGCTCTCATAAATTATCTATTTGCGAAGGTATGGTCGCAAAATCTCTTTTAGTAACAAGAACAAATACGACGGCCTTCGAGGGCCATATACCCTCACTAATAACCTTTTGCGACGATATTTGACTTTTTGCGAGGACATTTTACCCTCGCTAGTAGACTCTTTTCTTGTAGTGTGGTACTGAAATTATTTTAAATTCATAACATTTAGTCCAAAAACATTATATTGATTCATTTGTGGAGAGGATCCTAAGACTCCTTTGTTCACCTCCTTCACATATACCAAATAATTCTCCACAAACCCTTCCGTGGAGAGAGAGAGAGAGAGAGAGAGAGAGAGAGAGAGAGAGAGAGAGAGAGAGAGAGAGAGAGAGAGTCTTGTAGTTCAATTAGTGCTACTACAATTAGTACTTATGTTTGTTCAAACTCTCTCTTCTTAACCATCAATCCAAACAACAAAGAAAATTACAAATCTAAATGTCTTACCTGATGATTGAGGTGGAGGCGGTAGTGCTAGTGCAGAAGGCGGCGGCACTGGTGGTTGTTGAAAGAAAGAGTAGGTCTCATACCTTATACTGCAACTTGGGGTTATGATACGCAACCCTTTACTGGATTGGCAACAACTCTCAGCATCCCTGTTCAACTGGCTTAAGCAACTGCCGCAACCACTACTATTGATATCTCTAGTATACTGCACCAACCCATAAGTTTGATCAGATCCATCACTCGCTGTCAAATTCCCATCATGAAACAAGATATCCTCCTTTATTGTTGTCCCTGTTAGAATGTTCAATAGAGCAATTGCGCTAAAGTTGGGCTGATCAGGTGAGGTTGTGTTCCCAACGTTCCACATGAGTACCTCTGGAGAAGTTTGTACCTGTCCAAAGAAATTAACATTGGAATAGCGTAACATGCATTCATCGTGATGGGAATTTGGATTGTAATAAGAAAAGGGATTAGAAGAAGAATTTGGATTGTAATCAAATTATGATTTTTATTAACTCAGAAATTATAGGAGAAGAAAATTTATTTTTATTTTTATTTTTATTATATATTATATGATTACGAAAGTTTACTTTGAAATCTAAAATAAAAAATATTTATATATGATATATGTTTAATTAATAAGTGTTTGTAAATTTTTCAATAAAAATGGTATTAGTAAATAAAAAGTGAGAGTAAAAAAAATTTGTAGAAAATAAACTATCTAATTTAATTAGAATTTATTTTGGGAAGATAAAACCCGAATGCTTATATCAATTTGAAATTCCTTGAAACTTTTCAGATAGAAGCTCACCAGAGGGGTTTGCCTGCCGCGCTTGTTGCATTGTTGCAACTTTCAATCTTCTTGCGATCAGAATATAGATCCATGGTAAGATTTTAATCGTTCAAATCATAGAAAAACATTATTGAAAAAAAAAATCAAGATTTTAATATGATTTTGAAAAAACATGGTGAATGAGCATTCTAAAATTTTAACATATTCATCTACAAAATACACTTAACATTTTCACTTATTAAATCAAATTTGTATTACAATTTTAATTAATAAAAGTATTCTTGGACATAATAATCCGCTCGATTAATAGTCCATGAGTTGCATTCATTTTTTGCATAATACTTTTTAATGTGCCATGTGCGCTTCTATTTTATTGTTAAAATTTTAACATATTTGTCTGCAAAGTACACTAACATTTTCACTTAATACTTGAGAGTCAATTCAAGAGATGTATAAAGTACAAAAACTTTTTGCGACACCACTATACATTTATGAGGGTTCCCCCACAAGAAATATGGAGTAATAGAGAGTATGAATTTAGATAAAGAAGAAGAAAGCAAAGCATATGATTGACCCTAATTAATTTTTCGAGCATCCATAGTTGACCTAAAAATTTTGGGATTAAGGCTTTGTGTTGATTTATGAAGCACTTGACATGCATGGTGTCTGAATTTGTCTCTGGGTTTAAGGTTCTTTATTGATTATAGATTACTCATGTGACCAAAAGAGGAAAGAAAAAAAAAGTCTAAATCGTCCATTTGACGAATAATGCATTGACTGTGCTTCACTACAGAGCTACTGTCATGACCCAAATCTATGGAACATGAATTTAGATGCATGACTAACTTATTGATCTTACATAACTCAATAAACATAATTAATTTACACATAATTCAGTAAACTCCAAATAAAAAATGCTCTTAATAAATCTCTTACAATATTAAAATCCACAATTTAGAAATAATCTCCAAATACTGTAAAATTTTAAGTGAAATAAAAATAACTAAAAATCCTTAAAAGCTTCAGGCATTATTGACGTCGCCTAAAAACTCCCACGCTCTACCTTGCACCTTATGAAGAGACCTAAAATTTATGTTTCCCAACTAAACTCTTATCTGAAAATTGTAATTGATGGGGTGAGCCACACATCTAGTAAACAATTATATACAATACACAACAGAATAGAGTCAAGCAAAGCACGAGTATTTTGATTTTTCACAAACTCATTCAATGATAACAAATATAATTATTCCAAAACATATAATGAACCACTTAATACATATGTAAACAAATTTTAAAATCATTCGAGAACATATACAAATAATTGATCAAAGCATGTTGTCACATATACACATGTAAAGTTGTGATTTACAACTATGTTTTATGTTGGCTTTATTCCATGACAAAAAGTGTTGTAATTGCTTTAATTTATTTCCTTGTATTTTGTGAGATTTTATTGTATTGGGTTTAGTATCAAGTTGGTAAAGACTTAAGCTTAAATGAAGAATTAATAGATCTCATGAGTGTCTCGCTGAAAGCTAACCCGCGAAAGAGCCATGTGAGAAGCACATGACTAGAAGCTGAAGAATTGTCCCAGGCTGTCGTTTTCGTGAGTGTCTTGCGGGTAAGGCATTCCCGCTAGATAGTCGCGAAACATTCTACCTGGAGGATTTTAATGTGTGACTTTCTTACCCTTCACCCATATTATATATACCATCATTACCCACAAATGTATGAGAGGCTATTCTGAGAGAAAACCCTAGCCAAACACCTTAAGAGTTAGAAATTGTTATACCCACAATCCTCTACACATTTGTTTTGGAAATTTCCTCATCTCTTATCTCTCCATTTCCATACCATTGAGAGGTTGATAGCTCAAACACTTACCACACCCTTTGAAAGTGTCAAGTGAAGTTTTGGTGCTGCTGGAAAGTATTAGAAGAAGCCTAGAATGGCAGATGCAACATGGAGCATATTGCGAGATCCGGAGAACTAGACAAGATGTGGTTCCAAGAAGCCTTGTTGGAGTAGAAGGTTGGAGGGCTTAAGTACAGAGGGTAGATTAGGCTTGGAGGATCTCTTGCTCACCCTTGTATCCCAACTGATTGTCTAGTGGATCGATTTTCGCTTAGAGGGTGGCGGAAAGGTTTTTCGCCGAGTTCTTCGGTTTCCTCTTCGATAACACATCGGCGTGTTATCTTGTGTTTGCATCTCTCTTCCCTTACTCTTGTACTTTACTTTTATTATTTGTTATTCATGTTTATGCACTAGAGTAGTATTGGTCCGAGCTTTCATCTACAACCTCTAAAACATGGCTAGGATTTTTCCTTTTATACTTGAAGCAAAACATAAAACCATACACGTCATATAGGCTTGGGCTGAGTTGAAAATTTTGCAGAAAAAAAAGAATTTGCACGAGGTTCGATCGATCGAGCCTTGCAGATTTAGTCCAATAAATCCTGCAATCACACGATTCCAATTTTACACATAAACACACTTTGAGCAGCATAAATCTAGACTCTAAGTTTTGATCATGGTTTGCCAACATTACACATTGAAGTTCTAATACATTTAGATCCTAAAATCTTAGAACCTAACATAAACTAATAGATTGGGTAGATCATACATTAATGAATTGGAATTATTATGGTGAATTTTTTTTAACGTGCTTGGAAGTTTATAAAATAAATAATAGAAATGAACGAAATATATAAGTTACATTAAAGAAATGAGTGTCTCCCTCGCGCGAAAACATGAGAATTAATGTAAAACCCTTTTAAAAAATCTATTCCATTCGCATGTCTCCCCCGCCAAACAAGCTACAAGAGTGACCAACTTTTAGGCGTTCCTAATTATTGTATTACATGGACTAAGAAGAAATCCCATAAGGTGATGATTAGAGACTGGGGATGACAAAAAACCTTTTACAAAATAGTAGAATTTGTTATCTACAAAAAATTTTATTTTTCTTTCTATTTTTTTTTTTTTTTCAAAGCAATAGATTACTAAAAATACAATACAATAAATATTTTCTTTAAATTTTCTGCTAATTAAGTTCTCTTATTCAGCTGAAATCTACCAAGTAGGCAATGGCAAATCCACTAAGGTCTGTTTGGTTTGAGGATTGAAAAAATGAGAAGATAGAAAATTGTGAGAGGATAGAAAAGTGGGAGGATAGAAAATATTTTAATTTTCCTCATTTTTATTTGGTTGGGGTGAAAAAGTGAAGGAATGAAAAAAGTGAGTTTGTATAAATTTACTCATCTACCCTTGTTAAAAATGATGTCCAATTAAAACCAAAAAAGTGACAAACAACCAAAAAAAAAAAAAAAAAGGAAGTAGAAGAGAAAGCAACGTCCAAAAGGAAGGAAAAAAAAGATAAAAAAAGATTTTTTTTTTTTTTTAAAAGGCAACCTCTAGGAGGAAGGAAAGAAAAAGGGAAAAAAAAAAGTGAAGAAGAGCAATCTACTGACAAAACTCATGTGTAAGTGCACAAGGGCATTTTTGTCCATTAAGCAATCCCATTTCTCCCTTCAATTTTCTCTCCATTTTGGGAAGAAAACTTTTTAGTGGGCTTGGGGAGAAAACAACTGAGTCCTACCATTTATTTTTCTTCCTCCCCATCCAATCAAACAAACTCCAAAAAAGTTTTTCTTCCCATTTTCTCTCCAAATTTTTTCATCCACTCTATTACCCTTCAAACAAACACACCCTAAAAGGCAAGGGGTCATGGTTCCCAGAGTCTTGATTCATTATTATTATTTTTAAAAGATATGGGTCATTTTTTAATGTATTTTGAAGTTCCCCACACTCAATTTATATATTTTTAGTGTAATGTTATTAATTTTATTTTATTTTATTATAATTTAATAGTTATAACAAGAGAGAGGAGTTTGAATTCTAGATGTTTTGAACACATTAAGATGTGCCAATTAGTTGAACTACAAGACTCTTGACTAGAATGTTATTACTTCAATGGGTAATTCCATGGTACCCCTCCTTTTTTGGGGAGGTACAGTGCCAACTAATAGGCAACATGTCGTACTAGGTTACAAAAACATGACATTTAATGGTTTCATACTCACATTGTGCAATACCAACATCACATGTGACTATACTTTTGTTATATTCGTTGGTTCTCTTTCTTTTTTTCTTTTTTTTTTTCTCATATTTGACGGTTCCATTATCACATTAAGCAACCAATGTCACATTTGATTGTAGTTTTGTTACATTCGGTGGTACGTTAATTTTTTTCTCACCTTTGACATTTTCATTGTCACATTGGGCAATATCAACATCACATATGATTGTACTTTTGTCACATTTTGTGATTCCCTTATTTTTTTTCACACATTTGATGGTTATATTGTCACATTAGGTGATACCAACATCACATCTTGCTATACATTTGTCACATTCAATAGTACCCTAATTTTTCTCTCATTTGACGGTTTCATCCTCACATTTAGTAGTACCAACATCCCATATAGCTGTACTTTTATAACATTTCGTGGTTCCCTTATTTTTTTTTTTCCTCACATTTAATGGTTTTATTGTCTTATTAGTCAGTGCCAATATCACATGTGATTGTAATTTTTTCACATTTACTCAAATATTTTTCCTCACATTTGATAATTTTATCGTCACATTAGGCAGTACTAATATCACATGTTAACAATAGAAGCCAAGGTTGGACATTTGCTTAAAATAACAATTAATAAAGAGAGAGAGAGAGTTAACAACTCGTATACACCAAAATATTTGTTCTTATAAATTGAAAATATGAAAAAGAAAACAAAGCGAAAGTAAGACCAATGGTCCGTAAACTCCTAACATAATAATAGGAGTTTGAGTCTTCGACTTAAAACAGAAGGCCATAACAAAATGAAGCTGGTAACATAAGTAATAGGAAAGTCTTCATCATAAAACAGAAGACCATTCCAAACCTTACTAATAAAATACCAACCATGTACCCATGACCCCTAGTCCTACACAAAATCATTTATATTGAACTTGACAAGCACTAAGCAGCAGATGGGGCATTGATGTAGTGAACAGCCGCTGAAAGCGCTGTCAAGGATTTTTTTCAAACCATTTTTCCAACACCAGTTTCAGGCTCTACAAAAGCCAATGAGTTCTTGTAGTCCAATGACTCATCATTGTATACGTCCCACCATCTCACTAGCAATTTGAAGTCCTACCTGTCCAGGTTCTCTTCGTCCATGTCTTAGAGCCCTAAAAAAAAAAAAAAAAATATATATATATATATATATATATACACACTCCATTAGTATTACATATTAAGCCAAAAATGTTCAGATTTAATTGAACTTGAGATTGTTTCTATGAACAAAGTGGATACTCACAACAGCACAGTAGTGAACAACTTTGACTTTTTCAAACTCAATGTTCTCATGGTGGCGCCACTAGTGAACAACTTTGACTTTGGCTAGTAAATATTCTTAAAGAACATGTTCAAAAAAATCCTGCAAGAATCATAAACATTTGAGTATGCTATAAGTTACTAATATTATTCACCACAAATTAAAGAAAATAAAGTCAGAGATTTATGTGCTCATTTTTGTAAGCCAATGATCCACATCCACAACCTATTAATCCAATGGCTAGAAAGTAACTTGATATGAATCTATCAAAGCAATCCACATGTCCCAAAATGGGTCATACACAAATTTTTCTAGTAGTCCCAAAATTTTGAGATCCATTATGGATCATGTGAAGCCAATCAAATTGGCCACGGAGATTTTTTATGTGGTATTTTTCTAATGACCAAAATAACTATGGGAAATAATATATACCTGCTCAACAAAATTGATAGGATTGGTAACTTGGAGGGTATCAAGGAAATCATGGTATGTGGATAGATAAGGCTCATGATACACAAAGAAGCCAGCATTGAAGTAGGGGGGAGGCTTGGGGCCAAGCTTAGCAGGCCAGTCAACTTTGTCAGGGCACTGCTGACAATAGCCAATCTTGTGTTGTGGAGTGTTGCTCCAAGTTTTCTCACAAAAGCAGTCCATAACAGCATAGAACTGGTTGTCTGGTAAGTCAAAAAGGTGATAAATGTTTTCAAACACTTGAATGTCTCCATCTAGGTAAATCATCTTGCTGTACTCTACAAACTGCATACAAAAAATTCAAACATAAGTACAATTTACAAAACTGTTGAAATCATGCAATTGGGTAGCAAAAACATGTTAATAAATCATATAATTGAATCAAAAAGAGATTATATTTTATATCTTTAAAAAAATTAGAAGCATATATTGTACCAATTATGTACAAACTTTTAATAGGAATAGGATAGATTACTAAAATTTCTTTAAAGATAAAGAATAACCTTAGACTATACCAGGGAAATTTATTAAATATAAGAGCCTTGTTTTGTTACAGAAAAAGACAAGTTTAAGGCTCCATTTTAAAAGCAAAAGCAAGATTCAAGGGACCGAGTGGAATTGTTTTTTTGGAAGAAAGTATAATATCCTCATGGTAAACCATCTCATTTGTTCATCATTTTACTAAAAGACTTTTACATTTTTAAAATTAATGAGTCAAAAAAAAATTTAAACAGAAACTAACTACTGACTTAGCAATTTTAAATAGGTGGGAGAACCTTTTAGTACAATGGTGAATAAGTGACGTGCTCCACCACAAAGACTGTATAAGATTGCATGGTGGTCCTCTGGCACATCAGGAAAAATTGCAACCACTAGAAGATACTTGGTCTTGACCATTCTCAGGGCCTTGGAAAAGCCAACCACACCTTTTACATAGTCCCCGTTACTAGCCAAAAACGTGTCATATGCCTTGCTAGGCATGGTAATGGGTTTTTTGGTGATAGTGGTGGTGGTGGTGGTGGTGATGTTAGGAGGAATTTGAAGTGGGTTTTTGAAGAAAATGTGAATTGAACAAAGGTTTTAGACCACGGGATTGCGTTTGAAAAGGATTTAGAGTGTTTGGCTAGAGAGAAAAATGGTTTCTCTAGGAAATTTGTTTTTGTTTGAGAAGAAAAGTTTGTGTGATGGACTTGGAGTGGCAGGGCCAGTGGGATGTTTAATGTCCATATAAAAATGAGGTGGATTTTTTTATTTTTTTTATACAATATAGAAATTTTACTCTAAAATAATCTAAGTACATATGTGTGAAACTGACTCTTTGAAACTTAAATAATCTAAGTACATATGTGTGAAACTGACTCTTTGAAACTTACATCCTGACCCTTATTTTTTACAAACACTTATACTTATAGAGTGACCATCACGTCAAAAGTAAGACAGTGAACTCAGGGTAAACAAATATTAGTATTAGGGGGAAATTAATAAAAAATTCCATTTCAGTGTGGATAAAAATTTAAGCTAGATGGGCTAGTCCCACTGTTTTCCAAGACAATCCCAAAGAAATCGAACTCTTACATGTGGCAGCATTCTGATCTGACGGTTATAAAGAGGCTTCATGAATTGGACGGTGCACGAGATTTAAATCAGAAGGCTCAAACCTCAAATAATACCATATTTCCAGAAACAAAAACAAAGAATCAATAATGGGGTCGTACAAGAAATACGAGAAGAGAAAGAGAAACCCAGACCCCAAAACCTCAGCGCTGTTGGTCATTGACGTGCAGAACTACTTTTCCTCCATGGCCCATCCAATCCTCCCCAACCTGCTCCAAACCATTCAACTCTGCAGACGTGCCTCCATCCCTGTCATCTTCACGCGCCACTCCCACACTGACGCCGACGGCGGCATGCTTGCGGAGTGGTGGAACGGCGACCTCATCATGGACGGGACTGCGGAGGCGGAGCTCATGCCTGAGCTGGAGAAGCTGCCGGAGGACATGGTGGTGGGGAAGAACACGTACAGCGCGTTCAGGAACACGCGCCTAGAGGAGCAGCTGCGCGAGATGGGTGTGGAGGAGGTGATCGTCACGGGTGTCATGACTAACCTCTGCTGCGAGACGACGGCGCGTGAGGCTTTCGTCAGGGGGTTTAGGGTCTTCTTCTCCATCGACGCCACCGCCACGTCGGATTTGGAGCTGCACGAGGCCACGCTCAAGAACTTGGCATATGGTTTCGCTTACTTTGTTGATTGCAAGAGGCTTCGAGAGGGGCTCTTTGGGAATCAATGAAAGAAAATTGAGGTACATCAACGAGTGCATACGTAGTGTTTGTGAAAATGTCTGAATAAGTTTTTATTTTCTATTTAATGTATTTTTGTCCTTTGTTAGATAGCCCTGTATAGTTGTGAAAAGATGAAAGAAAATAATTTAAGGGTTCGATCTTCTAGATTAGTTCAACAGTGGCTGGGATTATCTATGTTTTCCTAGCAAGGTATGAATTAGACCAATGATATCATGCTAGAGTGAGGGACTGAAAACAAAAGTTTTCTCCTTGTTTTGGAAAACTTGAGGGTCCGTTTGATAAGAGATTTGCAGTAATGTTGTTTTGTGAAAATAAATGTGTTATAAGTATGTAAAAATACATGTAATTGTATTTAAATACTGAAAATCGATATGTAAACAACAATAACAAACACCCCTGATACTTTAAAATTTTATAACATAAAAATGGCACACAGCTTGTGCTACAATAGAGCCAGAGCAATCACCTTCATAAACACAAAATTGATAGTTGGAACTTCCTGATGTACCATCTTACCTCTTTCTGTTTAAGGAATCATTAAGGCCCCTAATATTCAATATAATGGAATTCATATGGAATCTGTACCAACATTCTTTCCTTCTTCTAGAGTTTTACCTCTCCTTGTACTAGAACTAGAAGTGTCTCCTTGTGTTTGCTTTTCTTTTTTTTTCCTTTTGATTATAACCCCTTGCTCCATTGCAGCTTCAATGGACTGTTGTGTAGTACATTGTCCATCAGTGTGTTCATGATCCTCTAACTTAGGAATGATCGATGAAGGCTCACCAAGTTCCCAAATGCCGACTGCAATATCAGAGTCACCATCTAAGTACATCACCTAGTTATACTCAATAAACTGCAATAGTTTAATCAAAGAATATGAATAGGGAGGACAAGAATTCCTGTGTCACTATAAAAATCAATTGGTTCTTCCATTTAGCATTCTACATCCCAAAGCGCTTAAATCAACATTCTCTGTTAAAAAAAAATTTTAAAAATGGAACAGCAGGCTATAAGAGAGAACAAAATTTAAATTGATAATTGTTCTGCAAGGTTAACAATATTGTTTGGCAAAACCCAATAACACAATTAAACTTTTAGATAAACCAGTACCTATCAGATGTCAATTTGTGCCATTATTATACAATTTTTAGATTGTCTTAAATATCAATTTGGGAACCTGATTGTGTGGGCAAACGCAAAGTAGACCATAGACAAGTGTTGTTAAAAGCGCTTAGCGCACTTAAGTGCAAAGGTCTCTTAGAGCCTAGGCGCAAAGCTTGCATACTTGTCGATGTGAAGCGCATATTTAAAAATAAAAAAATTTATTAAATTTTTAAAAATATTATTAATGGTCAATATAACAATTAAATGATCAATTAATCATATAAAATTACAATAAAACATTTTATACAATTTATATAATCCTCTTGTGCTTTACAAAATATATTCAAACATGATATTTGGTGGCCATGATTACAAAAAATCGTAGAATCAAAATAGAAGTATAGATCCAAAAAGAAAAAGGCTAAGAAGTACTAGAAGTTAAGTAATGTTATATTTGCCTAACAAAAACAATGCAAATATGCAATGCTAATCTACATAATCATCATCCTCATTAAGCAAGGGACTATCGTAATTGTTTGACTTGAGTGTTCGTTTGTGTGGTCATGGTCCAAAAGGTCTAAAATATCTAAAGAGGTAGGCTTAGATTTATGGTAGCACATCACACTATTAGTTTTTATATATTAAATTAGTGGCTTATATCAAACATATTTAGATCTAATGACTAAAGCCTAAATCCATTTCTTTTAACTTACTTAGACAAAGAATTTGGATTCCGTGTCCCTCAAATCCAAATCCATAGCCAAATTCATGAAATCCAAACAAACCATTAACTTATTGGACTAAGATATGAGGGGTTCAATTTCATTTGTTGCTTGATATGCCAAAAACACACTCAAGCGACGTCCGAGCATAAGGCTTTGGGCCTCGAAGCACAAAAATGGGCCCAAAAAATATTAAACATAAAACGAACGTGTTCAAAAGAAACAAAAGCTAACCCGCAGCAGTAAAATAAAAAAATAAAAAAAAACCAGCAACCCCGAATCTCTCTGAGCTAGTCTCTGTTTTTCAACTCTTCCGTTGAAAAATGTCACAAACGACAAAACCACCGATCCTCCTCCGACGAAGGAAGAATGATCTCCCAGACAACATCGTACTCAACATCGTGACAAGGCTGCCTGCCGAATCAGTCATAACTCATAAGATTCAGGTGCGTTTACAAACCCTGGAACTCCTCAATCACCAGCTCCTATTTCATCTCAACTCACCTTAATAACTTCGTTCATGCTCATAGTACTGATAATGCTAATGGTGATGGTTATATCATACACATGCCGCTTCATACACGCGCCATGAATTCTTCTAACAGACCCGTCTAGTGGTGTGGACTATGGATGAAGTTTCCTTTAGTAGTAGGCACAATAGTATTGTGAAAAGCTTAATTTCTGTCCCAGGTTTACAATATCCTTTTATGGCTATTATCATATTATATATTAGCATATGATATTTCTCTGCGGATGTTTGTCGTGCACAAATCTAGATTTGGCAATGTAAGTAGAAAACAATACTTGGCCAACATAATCCTTATTTGCTTACATGTCCCTTTGGTAGTGTTAAAAAGATCTAGATTATGGCTCTCTTGAGTACACTTTAAAAGAAGAAATGACCAAAAAAAGAGGAGAGAATAAAGACAGCTCTAAAACTGAGAATTATGAAAAGAAGTAGCCAAGTGCTTTTTTAGCGAGCATGTTATCATTCCAAGGTCTTGTTCTTACTTCCCTATTTCAAGCTACAAGGTCTTTTGTTTGTTTCAGTAGTACATTTAACCATAATATTGGCAGTAATAAGCTAATTTATATGAAAGAGAGTTTGTCCCTAGATATTTGATCCCGCTATATTATTACTAGGTCTTGTTCTTACTTCCCTGGCTCAGGCGGCATTGTCTTTTGTTTGTTTCTACAGTATATTTACCCTTAATATCGACAATAAGAAGCTAATTTATATGACAGAGAGTTTGTCTGTCCCAAGATATGTGATCCTGCTATTTTATTGTATCTTTAGAGTCTCAGAGATTTATATATATAAGGAATACTATTATCTCATGCTTAGATGGGTTCAATCACATGTTTTTTGTTCATTGGATGTGGATCAACTAGTTTAGCTGCCTAAATGTTGTGTTTCTGTTAGTACTTTTGTGTTCATTTTCCTAAAGAAATATGCTATGGTTTCACTAAACTTGTTTGGTTGGAGCAGAAGAATTTAAAGGCATATATAGCTGTTAGGTTGTGAGCTACATCAAATGTGTTTCCTGAACTTTCGTTTGGTTGGACAAGAAGAATTTAGGGGTGTGTACAGTTGTTAGCTTGTCAAATACATTGGCATTGAGATAGGCATCAGTGGGAGTTTAAATTAACTTACAAGTATTTTTAATGATGCATGCAAATGTCTCTGTTTTAAGTTAACAATCCATGAAATAGAATGCTTATGGTTATATATTTGACCTCTTGCATGGAAATCCAATAGTCATCCTTGTTCTTGCACACACTTTAAAATTGGTTCTATCTACATGTTCTTGCTTTCACCATCTTGATTTTTTGATCTTGATACAGTACTTCCGATCCTTAAACTCTCCATCTCTAATCTCTATCGGATACTGCTATCAACTGTTGCACTTTTCCCAATTGTTTCGATAGAATATATATCTGGATCTATTCAAATGTGCATTTCACCAAAACTGAGTTTACATTGTCTGCTTTATGGCCAACTAAAGCAGAAAAGTGTACTTTTGAGTGAACAATTCTATATCGGCTCCTATTTATGGTATTGGTTATATTTTATTTCCTACTAGATTAAAATTGGACTTTCTGTAATCCCCATAACAATGTGGCAGATTGTGCTAATTGGTGGAGTTCTTGAACACAGGATGCTACTTTTATGAACTTATTCTCTCAAAAAATTGACTAATCCCATCCTCACCATTTATTTTGATTTTCAAGTATCAATTGGACAACTATGATATTAAAAACAATAGAGGTGGGTTGTTTTTTGAATTGTTTATGGCAAGCCAAAGCATGAAATAGTGTCTGGGAAGTGGTAACTAGGTTCTATGTAGGCATTTTTGAGTAAGTACTTTGATATGATATGAAACTCAAAATATTTGTTCTTGACATTTTATCCTTTTGTAATCCCCTTCATAGAGTGGTGCGTTAGTCTAGTTGATGGTGTTTAAGTTACTTTAGCAACAAAATTAACTTACTTGCCTAGAATGATGTCATATGCCAATGGAGAGAAATTCGGAGAGATAGCACTCCCTGCAGAAATTATTCAGTCATCCCATTGGATCACACTACCTCTTGCTATTATAGATGACTTGCAAGTGGAACATCTTGAATTGTACAAGGAAAATTTTGCTTTGATTGTTTGGGTGATGAGATAGTTTGGTCTGCATGAATCATAGTCACAGAGTAAGCATTTTTTTTTTTTTTTTGGTGCAATTGGAAAATGTTCTAGACTTTTTCCTTTTGCACCAGGCTTGGTGTACTTTGGTTCAAAGGGCAGGTCCCTGCTTAGGTTGGCGAGAAAAATTTAAATTTATCACTCTCTCATGTATTTTCCTGACTAATTGGGCTGATCATAACACAAATGAAAAGGGGAATTTGCAAAAAATTGGATAATTATTCTGCGTATGAACTTACTGGATCCTGAAACTCTACATGAGAAGGATCTTGGTATTCTAGCTTTTCCAGCTTTGCCTGCTACTTTTGTGGAAAAGATTGCGTTACTTGATGTATAAAATATGCTATTTGGATAAGAAGTGTCATTATTTGCAACTCAAGCTGTGATTGAGGAATACTGAATGCTCCTTTTCTTTTGCAGAAGGCATGAAAGTAACGGTCTAATGTGGAAGGGAAAAATGATCCATGGCTTAATATGAGATTTAAGAATTGTGATCTTGCATGTCAATGTGCTACTTATATAAATTTGTTTTAAAAATGGTCTTAATTTAGATTAAAATACATTTTTTTACAAGTATGAATAATTTTAATTTAGATTTAAATGCTTTCTACTTGAATGATCACTAAACTCAACATTTTGTTTATGCTTGTTTATTTACTATTATTTTCTTTTGAACTTATTAAAATCATCAAAATTCTTGAGAAAATTGGTCAAATTTCTTTAGATATCTTTTAACCAATTTTTTTCGTTTTTAGAAATTTATTTGTTATTTTTAATAAATATAAAATTAATTATAACATTATCATGGTTCTACTTTGATTAAAAGCCCAGTTTGGCCCTAAAACCTTGAATCTCTTCTTTTTTGTCTCTCTCTCTTTTTCTTTTTTCTTTTTTCTTTTTTTCTTTTTTTTCCTAAACAGTTTGGTTTTTTAACCATTGGTTGCAATTTTGCATAAAAACAGATTTAGCTAACATTTTACCTTCGGTGTATGCAGTTGCCTTGGAGAATAGGAAAATTATTTAATTTCAATGGAGTTCATGAATTTTTGTAGACAATAAATCATCGAAATATTTCAAGAATCAAAGACACCTCAATAAGATGCTTACATGGTATGCTTCTTATATGGGAGAAAGATGGAATAGACCTGCTGTGTTGTTAAACATAACTCTGGTGCTTCTAATCGAGTTGCTAATTCTCTATTTCGTAGGACTACTTTACTAGTTACCGTAAGTAATGAAGTTGTTGGTATTAAATGTTTGAAGAAATTAAATGAAGCTAACAAATCTGGTGCTTCTAATCAAGTTAGGGATGGCAATTTAGATCCGATCCGCGGATACCCGGCCCGACCCGACCCTAATGGGTCGGATTTTACCCGGCCCGATAAAGAATAGGGTCGGGTCCGGGTTTTATCATAAAAAACCCAAAACCCGACCCGGTTAAGACCCGGTAAAGACCCGGTTATATTACATACTAAATTACTAAATTACCCTCATATATATATATAGTTAAAACCCTAAACTTATCCTTCCTCTCCTCATTTCAGCCGCTCACGCCTCTCAATCTCTCATCTCTTCAGCTCTCTCACTCACTGCCTCTCATCTCTTCATCTCTCAGTGATCTCACACCGGCACATGCACAGCCACAAGCTGTATGTATAGCATCATGAGCATCATGAACTCATCAGACGAGCTAGTGGGACTCCCATTTCCGACAGATTTAAGAAGGGAAAGATGCAGTTTCGTCCTCGCCGTTCCCGTTTCTCTCAAGTCTCAACTCCGTTTCGTCCTCGCCGTCGCCGATGTCGCACTGTCTCCATTTTTTTTTTCTTTTTTCTTCTTTTTTTTTTCTGGGTTCAGTTCGCCTCAATCATTCTTTTTTCTTCTTTTTTTTTTTTCTGGGTTCAGTTCGCCTCAATCATGTGAATTTGTGTTTGTATTTGTGTTTGTGTTTATGATTTCTGAAAGAGAAAAATGAAAATCATAGATCTGAAATTTTTGTTTGGATTGTGATTTTGAAAGGGAAAATGTAGATCTGAAATTTGTGTTTGTGATTTCTATGATTGTGATTGTGATTGTGATTGTGTTTGGATTGTGATTTTGCAAGGGAAAGATTTCTGTTATTGTGATTGTGGTTGTGTTTGGATCTGAAATTTTTTTTTTTTTTTTCCTTTTGGTTGGGCCACGAATTGGGCCCAATCCTTTAACGGGGCCCGGCTGGGGCGGGTCCGGGGCCCAGGAAAAAAACCCGTTTAGTTAACGGGACGGGTCTGGGCCATGGGTCTTGACCCGCGGGTCGGGTCCGGGTATAGAAAAACTTGGCCCGAACCCGACCCGTTGCCATTCCTAAATCAAGTTACTAATGGCAACTAGTGGTGTTGAAGATCGAGTTTGGATTGGGTTTACTAGGATGAAGACTGAAACAACCAAATGGGATGAATAAAGAAATTTGAAGGTTAAAAAAAAATCTGATTATGCACATAAGGCATGTGATAAGGCTGGGGATACTATATAATTATCCTCTATGTTTATAGGTCATCTTGCTCTTGGTATTTTACTTTTTTTTAGACATTAATAGTTGGGGCTGAGGTATTTGAACTTAAATGTCTCAATTAAAAACTCCAAAGCGATGTCATATGAATTATAAAACTCTAGACATCTTGCTATTGATTTCAAGATTTAAACCAAAAAAAAAAAAATGCAAGCTCTAGCTCTATAATTGGCACAATTGTGAAATTTTTGCTAATAAGATACGTAATTTTTTGAGAGTAACTTGCTTTGACAGAAGACTAAAAGGCCAAGCTTGGTGTAATTGTCTTTTCTTGGATTTACAAATTACTTTGCTCTTGTAAGGGGAATCTCTGCTCACGAATGTATCTAGGTGTAGATTGAAGATGGTCCCAAGTTCTTTAATTTCACTCAAACTCTGTTTAGCCATACAATAAAATTGTCGCTTTAAGTTTTATCTCCTTAAAAAAAGGGTTTGATGCCCATATCCAGATCAGAATCTTGCCAAAGTATCCTTCTTTTTAAACTAATCTCTGATATGTGCAAATTGCAATCATAGTAGAAGTTTGTTCTTACCATGACTCTTTTTTTGATGAGTATAAGGTGTCGTCTTTAAAGTTACAAATATCTTAAATTCCTTTGTAGATCAAACACTTTCAGAGCACAACTCTCTATAAAGATCTTAAGGTTCTTACTACTTTACCCTCTCTTTTCTTCTCTTCCACTTGAAAAATGTTCCAAAAGAGAGAACCTCCGATCCTCTATGGGCCTATAGGACAACTGTGAAGACCTCCACAGGGGAAACTTCTTTTAAACTATCCTATGGAAGTGAAGCAGTCATACCTATAGAAATACACATGGCTAACCACAGGGTGACGAAGTACAAGGACGAGGAAAATGAAGAACAACTTCGTCTCAATCTTGGTTTGATAGACAAGGTGAGGATAGTTGCAGAACAAAGAACAGCAAGGTATAAAAATCTCATAACCAGACAATATGATGCCATGGTAAAACCTAAGTGCTTTAACATTAGAGACCTTGTCTTAAAAAGGGTCTCCTTAACAACCAGAAATTCGGACCACGGAAAACTGGGGCCTAATTGGGAAGGACTCTACAAGGTTATCAATTGCAAAAAACAAGGATCATATTACTTGGAAGCTCTGGATGGACAAAAATTAGAGCACTCCTAGAATGTTGAGCATTTAAGTAGATATTATCAGTGAAGTATCAGTATGGAGAAGCATCATTTTGGACGAGCATCATCCTGGAGGAAGTTTAAGTTATGTGTTACTTTCCTTATGTTTATTTGTGTTTTTTTTTTTAGTACTACATGTTTTTAGTATTTTAATTCCCTAAAGTGCACTAGCTTCCAACTTGTGCACTGTCTATGGACGTAATCATGATGGACAAAGTCATGAACTTAGTCCGTTTGTACGTAAGTATTTTCATTCCCTAAAGGCACCAGCTTTTAATCATGTGTCATGCTTGTGGACGATGTTTATGTTATGTAAATACAGTTTGGGTTTCTAATGTATATAAAGTTGTGTGAATTTCCAATTTTCATATTGTTGAAGTTCTCATTAAAGCTAATCCACAAGAAGGCTAAAGGTAGAAGACAAGCAAAATCTCTAGACGCATGAATGTAACGTCTATAAGCTTTCCTTAAATAAGGTAAAAGCAAAGTAAAATAAGCCTAAGGTATCTTCGTCTAATTAATGGACGAGGTAAAGCGTGCACGCAAGAATATTCAAAATCCATGGATAAATGTGACAAGCTAAACAATCCAATCTCTGGACAAATTTCATGTTTTGTGAAAAATGTAGAAAAATTTTCTATTGCTTATAGTGTCCTTATTTCTTTTAACCTAAAAAGCATAATATATAATTCAATCTTTGAGTGCATTTTTTTGACAATTCCTACAGAGAGCTTCCCATTATAAAGTCGTCCTACAATTTCTACAAACATCATATCATGAACCAGAAAAAATGGCGCATAACTTACAACCAAAAAAAAAAAAAAAACTGTATATCATTATTACTTCCAAGTATATGTACAACATTACTAAGATATGTCACCAAAAACAGGAATGTCATTCTATCAATTCTCTCTCAATTTCCTTGACTATTACCTTCTTTCTTTTCCATCTTTGAAAACCCAAATAACATTCACAAGGGTATTTCCATTTACTTTCATTTAATCAAAGAAAAAGAAGAAGAAAAAAAAAGTAAGCTAAAAGGACAATATTAAAAGGTATACTTGTTGGTTGGGGTCATTGGCAAATGGTTAGGGTCTTCTTTATCTTATCAACATTTTGTTGTGTTTCCTCCTTTAGGCAAAAACAGAACCACAGGACAATACCATCAAACACACAGCAGCTTGTTCCTCCTCCTTCAACTTCCTCCTCCTCTGGGACCTCTGTTTCTTCATCACCGATGGTAACCTTTGCAGCAAGAAATCATTTGCCAAAGCCATTAATTTTCCTCTTTTTTTTTTTTCTTTTTTTCCTTTTTCAAGGCCATAATGCAGAAAACTTATTAATTTTGTTGAGTGTCCCGAGGAAAAAAAAAGATTTTGCCACTGTTGTTCCTTTATTTATTTATTTTTTTGTAGTATTTAAATGTTAATAATGATTTTTTTTTTAAGTTTTACTGATGTTCATCCTATACACAAGTTATAGGGTCAATCATACCATTTTTTTTCCAAATTAATTCAAGAGCACATATGAAATTGAGCAATACTAGAGAAAAAATTTTCACAACTTATTAAGCTGAAAAGTTATAATTTAAATAATATCATTTTCAAATGAATATCATTAACGCTACTTTTATTTATTCAATAATCTTAGAAAAATTCACATCAACAATTGTAAAAATTTGTGTCACCAAATTTATTGTTTGAAATTTGGTTCAAGTGCCAAATCCCTTCGTTTAGAAATTTGAAGGAAGTTGGTTTAAAAAGAAAAAAAAAATTGAAAGGAAATTATGATTGTTTAGCCCAAAGAATGAGAAACATGAAAGGGATAAAGACTAAAGTGAACATAAACTTGGTGAGCCAGCCTTGTATCAGATTGAGTGGGCCACCCCTAATTTGGAATATCTTAACACAAATGTCCCCCAAGCCCAAACTCCAACCACCTTTTATATGGCTAAATCCTCAATATGTGGATGTGTACCCAGCGTCCCAGCAAAATCTTTAGAGCATCCGCATCAGATGTGGCAAAAATTATACCATTTTGCTATATTAAAAACCTACTTTATTATTTTACCACATCATTTTACAACATCTCATTCATCAGATGTTCTATACTTCAATTCTATACATTAAAATAATATTTACTACACATTAAAATAATATATTAAATTCCTCCCCCTCATCACCATCAACAACAACAACAACAACCCACACCCGCCACAACCACCGGCCACCCCCACAGATCAACCACCAATATCAGCCACTGCTACCAAAAAAAAAAAAATTGAAACAAACACTACACAGCCACCCCCACAAATCAACCACCACCACCAATAGCAGCCACTACTACCAAAAAAAATAAATAAATAACTGAAACAAACACTACACAACCACAACCACTGGCCACCCCCACAAATAAACCACTGGCCAAGCCACAAATCACATTTCACACAATCCAAACACAAGAAATCTAGCGAACAACCACCATGATGCCCACGCCAATGACCAACAGATCTCCTAGCCGATGACCCATGACGGTCAGAGACCCACGAACCCACCAAATCACAAAATCAAATCACCCCACTGAAATCAAACCACAAAACCCACCAAAATCATATCACACTTATCGAACCACCATCACCCAAACCCACGAAATCAACCCAAACTCACACTTGTTGAACAACCGAACCATGAAATCAACCTTGACCCGTGAAATCACGAACAAGGACGATCCACCACCACCCACGAAATCAACTCGGCCCACAAAGAAAGATCAACAATCAAAGAAAGAGAGGGAGAGTCAGAAAGAAAGAGAAACAGGAGACACAGACAGAGACAGAAAGGCAGAGAGAAAGAGAAAGAGAGAGGAGAGAGAAAAGAGAATAAAAAATTAATAAAATTTATACCATTTTCGTCCGTACCGTTGCAAATTTGCAATGGTACTGTTCATATGTGGCATAATTTTTGGCATTTGGAACATCTGATACAGCTTTGTTTTTGTGTTTAGTATGTCAAATGTGCCAAAAATTTGGCATTTGGCACATATGGCACAGCTGATAAAGATGCTCTTATAACTTAAAAACTCTTTCAGATCCTTTAAGCAAAATCTGGAAAATTTTGCAGAAGGCCCATTGACTGTTTGTAGAAGGCCCAACAATGCCTATTCTGGCCCACGTCTAACTCCTTCAGCTCAGATCAGTGGTTATCCCTACTCTCCTCACCAAGCGCATGTGCTCAACTGTCCATCCCCCTTGCAGAAAACTCACATGGCGTTGAGGCTTTACGGTCCTTATTTTCGGCAATCTTTTGTTGAATATCACAGTATTCAATATTTTGAAATTAACTAATCTATGTCTTATTTACACTAAATGTATCACTTTTCGAAACCACTCCATCTAAAATTTTATGCCCAATGTTGCTTGGTTTACACTTAAGGGTCTAGCAAATCACTTGAATTTTTTATGTTGCATTTGGGAACTTCGATTTGGATTTGGATTTGGATTTTAAATTGATAGATTTCAAATCCATTGATTTTAGTAGTTATTTCAAATCACAGTATTTTAAAGGTTTAAAATCCTTGGTGGATTTGTCAAATCAAAATTCTTGACATTTTTTGAACTTTCCAAATAAATTATTTGGATTTTAATCACCCAAATCCAAATCCAAATGCCCAAATCATGTCATCCAAACACACCCTTAATATTCTCCCCAAAAAAATTTCTAAATCTTCATTAAAGTAGAAGAGCCCAACAATGTGACATACATCATCCAAAATATGAAGCCAATCAAACTCTAAGATGCATAATATAAGCCAATTAACAATGTGTCCCTTACCAGACCAAACCACATTTCAAACCCAAGAAAAACCAGAATAAAAGGCAAACAATGGGTACCTACAAAAAATGTACATAACTCTATAGTGGAGAAGCCACTAAGAAAGTCCTCACAAATTTCATACACAATGATAATTAATTCCACATTTCCACTTCTACCTTAACAAAAAATGCTCCAACGATAAATAAAAAAATGATACCAAAAAAGTATAAAAATATACCTTAATATAAAAACATAATTTAATGCTTATTCCAGTAGCAATAGCCTCAAAAAAAATGGACTCAATTTCAGGGAGGGAAAATACCATCAATGAAATTTTAAACTTTATTCCCAATAACATACCAACCTTTTATCAGCAACCGTTTCAAAACAATCTTAGTCACATAATGTGACTCAGAATCATCCAAAAGTGGAAGTAATCAATGCCTTAATCTTCTTACGTACAATGAAAACTCAAAATTACAACAAAATAAAATACCCCATTTGATCAAATAAATCAAACTCATTAACCTGCATACAATTGCCATAAAATTGTGATCAACTTTAATAGAACTAGCTAAAATTTTTTTTAAAAAAGGACCACGTACCCTGAACTTAAAATTCCCAAGCAAGCAATCTATAATCACAAAAATGAAAAGAAAGGAATATTATTATCGAAAATTTAAAACTTTATCCCGAAAAACATACCAAGCCATTATCAGCAACATTTTCAAATCAATCCTAGTCACAGAATGTGACCCAAAATCATCCAAAATAAAAGCCACTCATGCTTTATTTTTTTAGGTACAATGAAATCCTTAAAATTACAAAAAAATGAAACACCCCATTTGATTAAATAACTCATACTCTTAACCCACATATAATTGGCACATAAAGTGATTAACTTTGATAGAACTAACTAAAAATTTTAACGAAAACCCAGTACTCTTTTTTGACACAGACAAACAGAAAAAAAGAATTTCTGCTAAAACAGTATTGCTGAGTTCAGTTTGATTTGGTTTCATTTCATAGAGAATAAACAGAAACAAAAATCAGTTCCTAGTTCATATTTTCTTTTTCTCACTTCATTTTCTAAACAACCAATAAGAGAGAGAGAGAGAGAGAGATGCCTGGTAACTATTAAGATTAAAACCCAAAAAACAAGCAGATTTGTATGAGATTTGAAATGTGATATTTTATAGCGAGAAAGTGAGAAAGAGAGTTTATTTCGGATGGCTTAATTATGCAGATAAAAGTTTTTGTGAGACAAAAAACTGTGATTGTAAGAAAACAATGGTAGGAGGAAAAAAAAAGAAAAAAAAAAAAGAAAGGAAAATAATTTAACTTTTCAAGTTTCAACTTCAAACCTAAGCTTTCGGATCCATGAATGATGCCCCACTTAGGTTCAACTCTTAGGTTTTGGAGAAATTATAAGATTTTCATGGTGGACAAGTGACGTAGTTCGTCATTCCACTAAAAAACTCACACCTATTCAAAATTGATGAGTCAGAAATTTTTTTAAAACATAAATTGATTAATGACTCAGCAATTTTCAACAAGAGTGAGTCTTTTAGTGGAATGCTGGACAAATGATGTGGTCCACCATGAGTACTGTATAATTTCTCCAGGTTTTGTAATTTACATTTTTCGGAATTCTACATCCATAGCATTTTTGCAATATTTTCACAATAAATCATAGGTGCTAAGAGGGCGTTTGGATTCAGTTGAAAGCTGAGTCCACGTTTTGCCTTTTTTTTCTTTTTTTTTCTTTTTTTTTTTTTTGCAAGTGAACAGTAAAATCACATGATTTTACTGTGCAGGGAAAAAAACACTGTTCATGCACTGTTTAGCACTGTTCACAATACTGTTCACGCACTAAAAAATATTAAAAATAGGTCCCACGGTACTATTTACACATTTAAAAATTATTTTGCTACAGTATTTTCAGTTTTCAGTTTTCAATTTCAGTAATAATAAATTCAATTCAAACGGACCCTAAGTTGTTATTGGTTCTAATTTAAATCTACTACTTAAATTACTTTTTTGCCTACCTGTAACAACCCATCACTTAGGATTTGTTGTGAAAATATTGTGGACATACTTTTCCAATTCTCATGCCATATCAGCAAAGTCTATATGTGGTGGGTCCCAAAAAAAGTGTAGTTCTTACTTCTCATCATATTTATTTGTCTAATAAATCACTAATCCATGTGATGCACTAGCAAATCTATATCTATATAATACTAAAAACTGAGACATAGCATTTAATGTTGCTACCCTCTCCTTGAGCCACATCAGCAGCCATGTAATTATCAACATTTTTTCTGAATTTCTCTTATAATTTAAAATGCATTTCTTAAATTTTAAAATACTAATAAAAGAAAAATGATTCCCAACCTTATCTTCACCATAAAGCCCCATCTTTATAGCTTTAATTATAGACATGTATCTCACATATTAATGATGACTAGCATGTCCATCAAAAAAAAAAAAAAAAAATGATGAATAGCATGAAGCCCAAACCAATATGTTGTCCACCATAAAGCCCAAACCCAGCCAAATGGTCTTTAATGTTTAACGGCAAAATTGCTAACGGCAGCCTCTCTCTCTTGCAAAGACAGTTTCAAATCTTCAGAGTTTAGACTTCTAGATTCATAATGCCAGGGCTCTCACGGCTCTTCATTCCTCCAGATGTTCAAGTCCTTTCAATTGTTGCCATTTCAGAAAAACCAAATGCAGGGTATTTAACGCAAGGTGAATTTTTTACAGTCTCCATGTATCTTTTTTTCCAACCTTGCAGTGCCACGACTACACAATTGAAGAGCTCATCACCAAGAGCTTCAACAACGTCATCTAGCAATCAAATTGGCTAGATGAATATGGAGAAAGGTACATCATGACAACAATACCTAATCTTTCTCCCTCCCTCTCTTTGGTATTGGAACGTCCACATTTCATTTTTTAATCCTTTTGGGTTTTCAATTCTGGCATATTTTTATTTTATTTAGTTTCTCAATTTTTGGAATTCTATTTTTTTTTTCCTTTGGTTTCTTAATGCCGCTCAAGTGTTTGAAGAAATGCTTAAACTAAACTTTGGATTGGATGTGTGGAACCCAATTGCTTATGCCCGTGCAATGCTATTTACATATTTCTTTTAAATTTTGTTGTCAATTGTGATATCAATATTAGTTCTTTGGAAATTTGGTTTTCTTTTTAATGTTGTGGTTTTATTCAAGTATAAGTATGTGAGATTGACCTATGTAAGCTCTACATATATATTCATATTGGTATATTCAATTTGTGTTTGCCAATTGGGTTTGTTTGTGGCATTGGGTCCTTGCTATCTAATTCTTACTTTCTCTCCCTCAAAAGGCTGAAAACTTTGTTATGTTGAGTTATTTGGGTTTCATTTGAATGGTTTTTGCTGTTTTTACAGGTAAACTTTGGCTTTGGGAAATTTTTTTTTTTTTTTTAATTTTCTATTAATAAAGCATATTTACACTCAAAAGTTGTTGGGTTAGTAAGTGAAGGGTTCCAGTGTTGATTAGCTTCTTATTTCTGGTTTTTACAGTGCATATACTTTATAGGAATTTGTAAATGTTTTGGTGTTTTGGCTACTTTTTGTTCAGGTGAATTTCATGTAAGATGTGGTTGAGATTTGGAATAGAAATTGGATATGAAGTTGACCACAAAGCACTTGCATGCCTTAAAATCAAATCCACCATTTGGTATGGTTGTGCGTATTCTACCTCCAATTCTTAGAGTACAGGTAATGTCCTCTTCAGACTTATCAAACTTTGAAGTTTATTTAGTTACATGATAAAACATTTCATCTTGGGTCTTTCACATCTTAATTCCCTAAAACCATTATTTTTCATAAATTCAACCATTAGTGCAAATTGTTCAATGCTGATTGGCTTTTGAAAGGTTAGGCCTAACAAGTTTTCATAGGGAATTCAATTGCTGACTTTGGTAAGTTGGGTCCATCAAATTAACAAATCATTTTTTTTTTCATGAGTCCTTCCTTTGCTACTTAATATAACATTGCAAGTGAGATTTTAGATGGTGGTTTGTTCTAAACCTCAAGGATGCTGTTTCAATGCAAAGGACCTGGTCACTTTCTGAACATGTCAGCCAAGCAAATTATAAGTTTGAGTTTCTCGGTTGCAGTTAATCATTTTTTTTTATGGATGATCAAAAGGATGAGAGTGGATGGATCTGCATAGAAGAAATTTTGATGCTAGTTGATGATAATTGTTTGTAAAATTGTATTTTGATGCTAGTTGATGATAATTGTTTGTAAAATTGTAATAAAAATATTTAGTTTGATCTATAAAAGTGTTCATCTCTTATTTTTCAAGTTTCATGATGTGTTCATCAATGGATATTGTAAGACAAAGAATTAATGAGAAAATTAGTCTCTTTAACTTGTGTGGTATATTTATTCCAAATATTGCAGGCTTGTGTTCCAATGTACATGGTGAGGTTACTCGTTTCAAAAATTGGAAAATATTAAGTTGGATCGCAATATTTTAATCTATAATATCCTTGTAGATGGAATGTGCAAAGCACTAGAAAACTTGAAACTACAGCTATACTCTACCTTGTGAAGTGGAGTAGGACTAGCTAACTAGTAAATGAAGTAGGTCCGACATTGTAGAAAATTGATGACAGTGGTTGCTTAGTTGATTGCTTGATAGGTAACATGATAATCTAAAAGATATATTAGAACAAGAAGACAACATGGACAATGAAACTTTAGCAGAAAACTTGTTTAATGATTGCGGAAATAAGAAATTTGAGGAATCTCCTCAAAAGCTTTTGTATAGGCTATCTTAATATAAATAATTGTTATCTTCATTATTGATTGCTCTCTCTTTCCGTTTCGTTGGACAACGTTACAATTTTCATCTTTGCGTGCATTTTTTTGGACACCTCAATTGCTTAGGATAAATCGTACTATGACAATTCTCGCAGACAGCTTCCTATTATAAAGTCATCCAACAATTTCTAAAAACAGCATATCACGAACCAGAAAAAAGGGCACATACAACCAAAAAAGATGATATATCATTAATTCCATGTACAATATACTAAGAAATGTCACCAAAAACAGGAATGTCATTCTATCAATTCTCTCTCAATTTCCTTGAGCATTCCCTTGTTTCTTTTCTATCTTTGAAAAATCCAAATAACATACACACGGGTATTTCCATTTCCTTTCATTTTCATTTCATTTAATCAAAGAAAAAGTTTTATAAAAAAAGTAAGCTAAAAGGACAATATTAAAAGGTATACTTGTTGGTTGGGGTTAATGATAAGTGGTTAGGGTCTTCTTTATCTTGTCCAGGGACAGATCCAGGATTTTAAGCTAGCGGAGGTCAAAATATAAAGAAAAAAAATCATCCAAATAGGAATTCATATAGCGTCAAAATATTACAAATACTCAAAATCGTTGTTTCTAAATACATTAAGATGCAATAATTTACCAACAAAGACAAATAAAAACAAAATAATGTCTTTTTTTAATATTAGGCTGGCTAGGATTTTTTTTTTTTTTGAAGTTAGAGCATTCATATTGATGGTGCTAAAAATTTTAGTTTTTAGCATTTCAAAAAGTTACTTTATTTATTTTACTACCTCACTTTACAATACACCCAATATCAAATGTTCTATTTTTTTATAACTTCATTTAAAATAATATAAACAATTCATTAAAATAATAAAAGAAGCGAGAAAATTTGAGTTTTTTAATTGAAGAAGAAATATAACCTTAATAAAATATTGTATTGGGTAAACTACATTAATGGTCCTTATCCTTTATACCATATGTCAATTTGGTCCCCAACCTTTCAATTGTATCAATTTGATCCCTAACTTTTCAATGTAGTGTTATTTTGGTCCTTACCGTTATCACTTGGATGGAAAAGTTTGATGTGTCAAATGGAATAATAAAAAATTAATTTATTTGCCACATCAATTGCTAACTGTACAACCACATCATATTAAATTTAAATAAATAAAAAAACTAAATTGTTGTTCTCACATGATATTGACTTATTGAGATTGGGAAAAGATTAAAATCCCTCTTTCTCAATCTCACGGTCATCTCCATCCCTAATCCCTAGTCCAAGAATCTCTACTTGGGAATATGGTACAAGAATATCCCAGTTAAAACTACTGTTTGGGTTGCAAACAGACTCAACCTAATCAATGACTCTTCTAGCTTGTTAATGATAAACAGCACAAGCAGTCTTGTGCTTATGAGTAACAATAAAAGTGTTGTTTGGTCCATAGGATTAGGAACACAAATACAAGCAAATAATCCTTTACTGCAGTTCTTAGACTCAGAAATCTTGTACTTAGAGATGGAAATTCAAGAATCTCTTTGTGAGAAAGCTTTGATTATCCGTCCCCCAGGAATGAAGATGAGATGGGACTTAAGGAAGGTATTAAGCGGCGCTTGTAAAAGTCCAAATGATCCTTCTCTTGGAGATTTCACATATGGGATTGAAATGCAACCTCATTCATACCCTGAGGCTTATATTAGAAAAGGCAATAAAGAGCTCTACCAGACTGGTCCATGGAATGGCCTGTGGTATAGTGGTTCACCGGAATTTAATTTTAATTTGAGAGAGATGAATTTTGATTTTTTTCCCAATCCCAATATCCCATGCGAACTGAGAACAACAATTTAGTTTTTTTTTTTTTTTTTTAACTTTTAATATGATGTGGTTGTTGGCAGTTGATGTGGCAAGTAAATTAATTTTTTATTATTCCGTTTGACACGTCAAACTTTTCCATCCAATGGATAACGGCAAGGACCAAAATGATACGATATTGAAAAGTTAGGGATTAAATTGACACAATCGAAATGTTGAGGACTAAAATGACATATAGTTTAAAGGATAAGAATCATTAACGTAGTTTACCCTATTGTATTTTATTTTTAACAACTTGCTACAATCAATTGGTATTTATACCAGTTTACTGTAATTGCAAAAAATTTAGCTTTAACTTCTCCAATAAGACATAATTTTTTAGTTCTTTGGTGGTAAAATAAAAAAAAAATTTTGGTTGCTAAAATACAATCACTATTGTGAATATTTTTATGATTTTTTAAAATTTTTTAGTTGAATAGTTACTATTTGGATAAAGCTAATTAAGCTTATTGTGAAAAAAAGTGGCCTAAAGTATTGAAAGGGGTTTAACTACAAAAATGAAAAATTTTATAACCTAAAAAAAAAAAATTGGACCCGAGGTGGCCCAGGTCCCACCTGGGTCCGTCCTCTTATCGACATTTTGTTGTGTGTTTCTACCTTTAGCCAAAAACAGTACCACAGGACAGTGCCATCAAACACACAGCAGCTTGTTCCTCCTCCTTCAACTTCCTCCTCCTCTGGCACCTCTATTTCTTCGTCACTGATGGTGACCTTTGCAGCAAGAAATCATTTCCCAAAAGCCATTAATTTTGTCTTCAAAGGCTCTCTCAGATTTCTACCACCATTGCCAACAGCTTTAGCAGTGGGTGTGGTTGTAGCATTGGAATTGGATTTGGTGGAAGTGGCAGTAGCACGAGCATTTGATCTATATTTTTTTCCTATATGATACATGACTCAAACCCACATAGAATTCCTCCTCTTTCTGTCCCTGATCCCACAGGCATTACACAGTGACTGAAAAAACAACAAACGAAAAGAACCATTAATCTAAAACACAAACACACAACACAAAATGACAAACAAAGAAGACTAATAAAATTGGAAATATTAAATAAATACCCAAAGATTTAAACAAATGCAACAGAATTGAAAAACATTTCTCAAAGAAAACCCAACTTGAGGAGACTTAAAAACTCAATAAAAAATTCAGATAAGAAATCAGTATATATATATATATATATATAAAGCAAACTGAAATGACCAATGGGTCTTGAGGTTTGGCTAAAAAAGAATATAATTATAATTCAGCCACTAATAAAAGAGAAAAACCAAATATCAATGTCACAAACCCAACACAAATTACAGGTGAAGTCCCAAATGATGATTGAGGAAACTAGAAGGGATAAAATTAGAAACCCTTTAAATCAAAAGCATAAACCCAGAATAATCAGGATAAAATTACGTGGAGTATAGTGATTTACTTTGAATTTTTTTTTTTTTTAAAAAAAAAACAATGTATATGGAACATGCTTGCACTCTTATCCATATGCATGCTAACTAAGTGTGCGTTTGGCATGGATTATTTTTGCCAACTTATTTTACTACTCAGCTTATTTTTTCTACTATTCATATCACTACAAAAAATGAGGCCTATCCTATGCGACAATAGCCCCCTATGAGGACCTATAGTCGCGTTTTTATAAACGCGGCTACAAATCACCCTATAGCTGCGTTTTTCCACCCCCTATAAACTGAGACCTACAGTTGTGTTTTGTAAAAAACGCGTCTATAGACCCGCTTTGAGCTGCATTTAAAACGCAGTTATAACCTGGACCTATAGCTATGTTTTTAAAACACGGTTATAGGCTAAGACCTGTAGCTGGGTTTTTTAAAACGCGGTTATAAACCATCTTTGGGTTGCGTTTAGAAATGCGGCTAAAGCCCCCTACATTGGGTTTTTCAATAGCCGTGTTTTTAATTAAAAATGTGACTATAGGATTTATTTATTTTTTTTATATTTCTTGCTAAATCTGTAATTTCTGCCCAAAACAATTGTCAACACTCAACAAATGCAACCAACAAAACAATTGCCAACACTCAACAATTCCTAACCAATTGCCAGCAAACAGAACAAGTTCATTGTCTAAAGATTGCATTGCCCAAATAATTTACATAGACAAATAGTTACATAAACAAAACAAGCTCCCAACAAAAGATTTTTACATCACCCAATATTGATTCTGCAAACTAATTACTCTACAATTCAAAGGGTTCAATTAGCGCGCGCACACACAAATACACAGTGTTAAGTCTGCAAACCCCTTACTCTACAATTCAACTGGAACTTGGCTATAATCTTAAAACTTGTTAGGTCCAGCTTCCTCTAAAAAAAAGCCATCAACCAATGAGATGTTACTACCTGCACCTGGACAAAAATACCCTATGAAAGCAAGTTAAACATACTTTACTAAATAATGAAAGATGGGCTTATATACACTATTACGAGGCCAAACTTGTCCACTCATAGCCCTTCGTGAAGTCAATACCAACAATAAGATTGGAAGACTCTAGACCAGCACGTTTCAATGCCTCAGTAACCTGAGGTAAGTAAAGAATTTTACAATGTCATTATGCCACTGAGCAGTTAAAATCACCATTATGTATATGCCAATCATAAGAACGACTATTTTAAAAGTTCATATTTTCTACAAAAATTTATCTATATTTTCTTCAACAACATCATGATAACACCCATACATAGAAACCAGTAAATACAATTATCTAAAAATTTAGATTTACTTCAAAGACAGAAAATATCAAGATATAGCGAGCCATAAACAAATGCAATCAACCAATCGCATTAAGAGAACATAAATAACAAAGGAGAAGAACCAAAAAAAAAAAAAAATACCGGAATCATGCAAGGTCTGGACTTGGTGAAAGATTGAGTCAAACTTGTCAGAATCTGCTCTCGTTATATCTTCTCTTTCTTCTGCACAAACCATTAAAATACTATGATCAATGAAACCCATTTGCTAGAAAAGCCAAACAATGAAGCCCATTTGCTAAAAAGGCCAAACAATGAAACCCAATTGCTAAAGAAGCCAAAAACCATTATTTTTATTTTTATTTTTATTTTTTTTTATCAACAAAAAAATGTACCACTAATATGAGGGCCTTAACAGCAAGGTATTGAGAGCAAAGAAATCGATGCTCAGCCACGTCTCTTCAAGATTCAGAATTACAAGGCCCTAACTCTTAACAAACTCTTTCACCATGATTACTACTGTTACTTCCATTAACAGCACTCCAAATCTTCAAGGAAGCCAAATACAAGCTCCCCAATGACGGTTATAATGATCCAGTCTATGCCACCACAAACGAAAATACAAAAAGGAAACAAACACAAACCCAAAACAAATCATTGAAAATACCATGAAAAAAAATGCAAAAACAAATCAAACAAAACCCACAAACAAATCAAATGAAACCCAAACAAACCCACAAAAAAAATCAAATAAAACCAATAGAAAAACTGAAGTTGAGAGAAACAAACCTGAAATTGCTGAGAGATTGGGGGAAGAAATTGTGATGAGTTATAGCTAGGAAGTGAGACACGGAGAGAAGTGGGTATGGTGGGGTTGGGTTTGTGAGTGTGTGTTTGAATGGGTCAGTGGTGGCTGGTGGAATGGAGATGGAGAAGGGAAATGGGTGGTGTGGGAAGATCAAGGGAGAGTGAGAGTGAGAAGATCAAGGGACGCCGGCGGCGTGGATCGACGTGGCCCAGAGCACAGTAGCGTCGTGGATGGAGAGCTAACTTGAGAGTGATCTAAGGGTTTTTATTTTATTTTATTTTAATTTAGGGTTTTTTTCAATTGTGTTGAATTGAGGTTTTTTTTTTTTTTTTTTTTAATTTTATTTTATTTATAACAAACCTATGGCCGCATTTGATAAAACGCAGCTCTTCCCCGTTTAAGCTGCGTTTAATCAAATGCAGCTCTAACAAATAAAACATAGCTCTATACATATTTAAGCCATGTTTAATAAACGTAGCTCCATACATGTTTAAGCCACATTTTTATAAACACAACTCTATACATGTTTAAGCCACGTTTAATAAACGCAGTTTTGGGATATTAAAAAAAAAAAAAAATCATTGGATGGGTTTATAGTCGCGTTTTTAAAAACGCGGCTTAAGTCCTACCCAGCTAAACGTAGCCTCAACATCACAAAATGCGGCTTCAGAGCTGGTCTGTACAAAATGCAGCTATACGTCCAAGGTGGAGCTGCGTTTGTTTGAACCGCAGCTCAAACATCACTTTATAGTTGCGTTTTTTGTAAAAGCAACTTGAAAAACGCAACTCCAAAGCGCGTTTTTGTAGTAATAGGTCTCACTGCACTTTTTGGTACTTTTCATAGGTTCTACTGTACTGTTTCAGCTAACATTTATCTTTATCTACAATATTTTCAATAAACAATTTTTAGTTTCAGTGAAATAAGTGGATCCCAAATGGATCCTAAAATAACAAAAACAAACGTTTCTTGTAACGGAGAAAATCTCAAATTTTATTTTGCAGTATTAGTGTTAGTCTATTAGATAATGGAGTCCATAAGTATAGAGCTTGATAATCATATTATTTTCCAAAGAAATCAATAAACAAAGCATAGCAGACCGCATGTAAGATCACAAGAAGATCAAGATACTAATTGATCAAAAAATCTGATTTGTCTAGTGATTTCAATTTAATTCTTTGCATGTTGGGAATATTCTTGACCTTCCCAAATAAAAATTACATTGTTTGACTAATTGTAAAGCACAAGGCTTTATATAAGGCCCAAATTGCTTGATATTTCAACTAACACATGTCTGAGTACTATATATAATCTGATCAAATCCTTATAATTATGTTCATTGGGCACAAGGTCGATTGTTTCTTGCTCAAAAGAATTATTATTACAATAAGAATGATTACAATGCAATGAAAATGATGATAACTTGTTTTTTAGGCTACCATAAGATATATATATATATGAGATAGGTTCAAGTTACACCTGGTGTAACTTAACAAGAGTTACACCATTTGTAGACTGTAGATTTATAATTGATCTAATGGTTAAAAAAAAAGCATTAAATGCTAATTGACTTACACCTCTTCACTTAATTAATAGCAATTTTGTTTCTCTTCTTATTTATTATTTAAAACCTTTTACATATATTCATTTTTTTGCCAATGACTTTACAAATATATTTGCAATACTTTTTTTTTTTTTTTGGTTGAGTTCGTACTACCTTTTTTTTTTTTTTTTCCTTCTTCTTTTAAACCGGTCATACTCTTATAGTTTTATCAATTCTGAATATATATCATGTCTCCTTAAAAATTAATAAATGGCTAAGTGTTGTTTAATGAGGTTTTAAATAATAAGAGAGGGAAACATATCAAAACGAACTCCAAAGACATGGAAGACCAAAGAGGTGAAGATCATCTATCATCTTGGGTGTTGGGAAATTCGATTGTCATTCAAATGTCTCTAAGAGCTACAATTGAGCTAGACATCTTCAATATCATTGCCAATGCAGGTTCTGAAGCTCAACTTTCTGCAGCTGAGATTGTTGAGAAGATCCCAACAACCAATCCGAATGCGGCTATCACTTTGGACCGGATAAACTCTCTCTTGTCAATGTCTCAAAGGCCATGCCAAAGTGGGGATGATGCCACACATCAAGAAATGTGTTATGGCCTAACACAGTTAACTCGTCACTTAGCAACTAATAAGGACGGAGTTTCCTCGGCTTCGATGGTGCTCCTTTTCAGTGAAAGAATGATGGTTGAACCCCAATACATGCTTAAGAACATTTTCTTTGCCTTCTTAAAATAAAATAAATAAATAAATTGCTGGGTATTACCGGCTTAAAGAAGAAAAGAAAATAACATAAGTATTACAGACTCAGGCACACCCAAAAAGAAGAAGAGAGAATTGCAAATATAATTGTAAAGTCATTCAAAAAAAAAAAGTATTTGTGTTAATTATTATTTGAGAAACTTATTATTTAAAACCTCATTAAACAACACTTAGCAATTTATTTATTTTTAAGGAGACATGATATATATTTACAATTGATAAGACTATAAGAGTATGACCGGCTTAAAGAAGAAAAAAAAAAAAGAGTGGTACGAACTCAACCAAAAAAAAAAAGTATTGCAAATATATTTGTAACGCTATTGGCAAAAAAAGGAATATATGTAAAAGGATTTAAATAATAAATAAGGAGAAAGAAACAAAATTGCTATTAATTAAGTGAATGAGGTATAAGTCAATTAGCATTTAATGCTATTTTTTTAATCATTAGATCAATTACAAATCTACGGTTTACATATGGTGTAACTCTTATCAAGTTACACCAGGTATAACTTGAACCTATCTCTATATATATATATATATATATATATATGTTGTCTTGAAATTATCAACACCATTAATTACGTAGATCTCTTTGGCTTTGGCACCAATCTTTGTACTGCATTGTCTAGTTGATAAAGGTGGGGTTTGGATAGCGCGTTCTGCGCGTCTACGTTTTGCAACTTTGCGTTTTGCTTTTTTTTTTTTTTTTTTTGCTTAAGCCGCAACATTTGACTAAGTCAGCAGTAAATAGTGCATCTGTGCACTGTTCACGGGTCCCACAAATTACCATTTTCAACAACTTTTTTATTAAAAATGGGTCCCACAGTACTATTCACACATTTAAAAATTATTTTGCTACAGTGTTTTCAGTTTTCAGTTTCAGTAACAATAAGTTCAATCCAAACGGACCCAAAGTCAATACTCAATAGTATGTTGTAACATGGAGTTTTGCATATGCTCTACAAAGGGAAGCATTAGCATCTTGTGTGATTATGCCTTACTTGAGATAGTTTTTCTTTCTTTCATTCCGTACTTGGGGAAATTTCTTTCTTCCATTCCCTACTCTATTGTTTCCCCCAACAATCACAATACAATAACAGTACAGGTTACTATTGAAGCAACAAGTCCACTGAATATTTTTTTGAGTCTTTTGGCTAAATATTGTTAAATTTAAAACATATTTGCATTATAGGTACTGTTACAAGTTATTTAGGGGAATGATGAGAGAGATTGAATTTCGGCAACAATGTTGCCAAAATTGTTGCCGAAATTCAAGAAAAAGTAGGAGAGAGAATGAGAAAAACAGAGGAGAGAGAAAAAGCTTGAATTTCGGCAACAGTGTTGCCGTAATTCATATGCCCAATTTTCCTCCCTGCCCGAATGTGTGAGTGTGAGAAGTGCAATCAGTGGGTGCCCCAAAAAAAAAAAAAGTAATTGTGGCAATGGTATTGCCGAAAGTGGTAGGGAAAAAAAAAAGTGAACGTAAAAATCTGGGGAAGAATTAAAGAAAAATATAATGTGCTACGTACACAATATTTTTACAATATTTTCACAATAAATCACAGGTAACTAGTTATTATTAGTCCAAATTTAAATTTGACATTGAGATTACTATTTTAATTTAACAATAACAATAAGTAACAATCTGATACTTAGAATTTGTTGTAAAAATATTATAAAAATTGTGTGCACTTATTATTTCTAAAAAAAAAAAAAGTGTAATGGTTTGCCGAAAATTTTGTGGCAATTGTGGCAATGGTATTGCCGAAATTGTGGGGAAAATTTTTTCCCCCCCAATTTCAGCAATGCCATTGCCACAATTGGGAAAAAAATTTTTTTTTTTTTTTTTTTTCTAATTGTGGCAACGGCATTGCCGAAATTGTGGGGAAAATTTTTTTCCCACAATTTCGGTAATACCATTTCGGAAAAAAAGTTTTTTCCCAATTGTGACAATGGCATTGCCACCATTGCGGGGGGAAAAAAAAAAAAAAAACTTTTTCCCCAAATGGTATTGCCGAAATTGTGGGGAAAGAAATTTTCCCCGCAATTTCGGCAATACCATTGCCACAATTAGAAGAAGAAGGGAAAAAAAAAAAAAAACTTTTCTTCCCAATTGTGATTTTCCCCACAATTTCGGCAATGCCATTGCCACAATTGGGAAAAAAAATAAAATAAAAACTTTTTTCCCCAATTGTGGCAATGGTATTGCCGAAATTGTGAGGAAAAATTTTCAGTGCCATTGGCACAATTGGAAAAAATAAATAAATAAACTTTTTTTTTTTTTTACAATTGTGGCAATGGTATTGCCGAAATTGTGGGGAAAAAAATTTTTGTGGTAATTTTCGTCCAAATTTACTGTAGCAACTTGTGAGTTAATTTCGGCCAACAAATTTTGTGAATTTCAAAAAACTCAAAACATAAAAGTTGTAGATATTTAAGTCACGGTTTCATCCCATCCGGCCTTGAGTCGATTGGATTTTTGAAGAGAGAGATACATCTAAAATACTGAGTAGTGCTCAAATTTGATTTTTCCTCTTTAGATTGTGGCCCTTTGATTCCTTTCCTTATTTGAAACTTTCAAACATGGTAAATGACCCAAGCACTCCATAAAACGTATACATTTTTAGGTGTTATCGAAACCCTAAACTATAATACACAATATATATATATATATAGACACACACACAGAGACACAAAATAAATAAACATACACCCCAATCCAACTTGCAGTGATAGAAAACACTGTGATACCAACTGAAAGAGTGAGAATTATAGAGTGATACTTGCCCCAAAAAAGAAAAAGAAAAAACACAATTAGATAACCATAAAAAATAATTCATTAATCTAAAATTTGAATAACAACAACAACAACAATAATCATAATCATAGGCATACAAATAATATTTACTACAACTACAATAATACATAATATTTTACAATGTATTAGCTTTTAATATTTACAAAGCACATGTTTATACAATAATAATAAATCTGTTAATTTATAGAACGGTAAGTTAATAAACAAAGCAAAAATACTTACATTACCAAAAAACTTACAATTCTTACTTGTTCAACTAGAGCAAAGTAAAAGACTAACTGAACAGTCAGAGGACTTACAATCCTATGTGAGGAGATACAATTCTTCAGCGAAGGAGGAGAAATAAAAAGACGCTTGCACTTGACTTGCCTTTTATTACAAAATTGAAGAAGACTAACCTTTTATTACACAACTGAAGAAGACAAAAAAGACTATCTCTGAGAGAGATTACAATTAAGAAGAAAACAAAAAAGAACAGATTCTGAGGGATTACAATAGTGAAGAAAACAAAAAAGAATCTCTCAGAGAGATTACAACAGTGAAGAAGACAAAAACGAATCTCTTTGAGAGTTATGAATAGGTAAAATATATTCGATGCAGATAATAAGAATCAGATGAGATGAGAAGTTGAGGTGATTGGTTGATTAAAGCTTTGTTTTTTTGTTTACAACGCACACATAAGAATCTATGTACTTTCTTTAGTTTTTTTTTTGTTTATAGCGTGCACATCAATCATTTTTTCCTTCTATATTGTAAAAATCTATGTACTTTCTTTACTTTTTTTTGGTTTACAATGTGCACGTCAATCATTTTTTCTTTTCCTATTGTAAGAATCTATATTTTCTTTCCTATGAATTATTTTCTTTCCTATCATTATTTTTTTCTTTTTGGTATATTTTCCTCCCAAATTTCGCCAACCATTTTTTTTCCCCTCCCATTTTTGGCAATGACATTGCCATAATTGCCAAAAAAAAATTTCCCCCCCTTATTTCAGCAATGCCATTGCCACAAACTCATCGAAACAAATTTTTTTTTCTCCCATTTTCAGCAATCCCATTGCCACAAACCCAATGCAACAATTTTTTTTCCCCCTTCCCATTTTCGGCAATGGGATTGCCACAAATTGCCAAAAAATATTTCACCATTTCGGCAAACCCATGGAAGAATTTTTTTCCTCCATTTTCGGCAATGGCATTGCCACAATTGGGAAAAAAATTCCCCCCCCCCCCCCCCCCCCACATTTTGGCAATCCCATTGCCACAAACCCAATGCAACAAAATTTTTTTTTCCCTCCCATTTTCGGCAATGGGATTGCCACAAAAGCCAAAAAAAAATTCTCTATTTCGGCAATTCCATTGCCACAAACCCATTGAAACAAAAAAAAATTTTCCTCCATTTTCGGCAATGGCATGGCCACAATTGCCAAAAAAAATTCTACTCACAATTTCAGCAATGCCATTGCCACAAACCCATTCAAACATTTTTTTTTTTTTCTCCCATTTTCGGCAATACCATGGCCACAATTGGGAAAAAAAATTTTATTTTTATTTTTATTTTTTCCCAATTGTGGCAATGGCATTGCCGAAATTGTGGAAAAAGTGGAAAAAATTTTCCCCACAATTTCAGCAATACCATTGCCACAATTGGGAAAAAAAGTTTTTTTTTTTTTTAATCCTAATTGTGGCAATGGCATTGCCGAAATTGTGGGGAAAATTTTTTTCCCATGGTTTCAGCAATACCATTTGGGAAAAAAAGTTTTTATTTTTATTTTTTCCCAATTGTGGCAATGGCATTGTCGAAATTGTGGGGAAAATTTTTTTCCCCACAATTTTGGCAATGCCATTGCCACAATTGGGAAAAAAAGTTTTTATTTTTTTTCCCATTTTTGGCAATGACATTGCCACAATTGCAAAAAAAAAAAAATTGCCACAACCCCATTGAAACTTTTTTTTTTCCTTTCATTTTTGGCAAGCTACAATTGCCACAAAATTTTTAGCAAATCCATTACACTTTTTTTTTTTTTTAAGAAATAATAAGTGCACACAATTTTTACAATATTTTTACAACAAATTCTAAGTATCAGGTTGTTACTTGTTGTTATTGTTAAATTAAAATAGTAATCTCAATGTCAAATTTAAATTTGGACTAATAATAACTAATTACCTGTGATTTATTGTGAAAATATTGTGTACGTAGCACATTATATTTTTCTTTAATTTTTCCCCAGATTTTGGCATTCACTTTTTTTTCCCCCTACCATTTTCGGCAATACTATTGCCACAATTACTTTTTTTGTTTTTTTGGGGCACCCACTCATTGCACTTCTCACACTCACACATCCGGGTAGGGAGGAAAATTGGGCAGATGAATTACGGCAACACTGTTGCCGAAATTCAAGCGTTTTCTCTCTCCTCTATTTTTCTCATTCTCTCTCCTACTTTTTCTTGAATTTCGGCAATACTTTTTTTGTTTTTTTTGGGGCACCCACTCATTGCACTTCTCACACTCACACATCCGGGTAGGGAGGAAAATTGGGCAGATGAATTACGGCAACACTGTTGCTGAAATTCAAGCTTTTTCTCTCTCCTCTATTTTTCTCATTCTCTCTCCTACTTTTTCTTGAATTTCGGCAATACTGTTGCCGAAATTCAATCTCTCTCCTCATTCCTCTAAATAACTTGTAACAGTACCTATAATGCAAATATGTTTTAAATTTAGCAATATTTAGCCAAAAGACTCTATTTTGGCCAAATTCTTTCATTAGCATTACTCCCAAGTGAAGTAATCTTGCAGATGCTTTGTCCCTTTTTCTTTTTTAGGCCACAAAGTAGAAATCTTATATTTATTCTCCTTTTTTATATTATTTAAATCTTCTCAATGATTTTTAAAGTTTTATTGATGTTCATCATGGACATTGAGTTATAGCCTTATAGGGTTGGATTTGGTTGAACTCTTTTTATTCTTTGCTAAAAACCATGATTGATAATTTGAAATCCATTGCATCATTTTCTCCCAATTAATTCTAGTGCAAATTTGAAATTGAAAAATTCTACAATTACAATTTCTTTTAGGGGAATAGTTATAAAAGTTATCACATCTTCTCAAAATTTGTTAAGGTGGTAAGTTATTATTGGATCAATATCACTTTCATATTAACTCACTATAAACGTCATTTTTATGATACATCAATCACAACAAACAACATCAACAAGTAGTTATAAAGGAATTAAGTTATGGTTGAAGTGCGTATATAGAAATTGAACCTTACATTGGCCATCATCAATTAGTGTAGAGAGTGAGAAAATATACAGACGGTGTAAAATGGGCTGAAAAACTTGGTGATTTAGCCCAAGTACCAGAGCAGTTGAGCCATCATTAATTTGAAACACCTTATTACAAATGTCCACAAGCTCAAACTCTAACCACCACCCTTTCTATGGTTGGGTGCTTAGTGCTTAGTAGGCTTGAAATTTTAATATCAAGAAGGGCACATGATTTATGGCTAGGAATGGACTACAACTCTTATAGGTTAAAAACCCTCGTAGTCTCCCTCCCTAAGCTAAATGAGGAAAACTTGCAATATGCCCACATGAAATTTACAAAGTACAATTTTGAGTAAATTCCACCTCAAAATTCATCATACCCAAGAGATAAACTTTATGTGTGTATAAAGCCTAATTAGAGAAACATAACAAAATCTCATAAATGATTGAGAAAACAACATTTTAGCATGGACATGTTTAGAAAAAATAAAAATAGAAAAAAGAAATGGTAGTAGGAAGTCATGACATGGATAAGTAAGATTAAAAAATATAAAAGATTAGATAAAAGAGAAAGAAAAGTATATAACTCTAAGTTGTTGGTAAGCAAGAATATATTTCTTGCTTGCTTGTGCTTTTGTTCTTTCTTTTTGTCCTTTGGAAGATTGACACTTATCTCATATTCCCTTCACCTTTTTTTTTTTTTGGGTAGAAAATATTCCCTTCACCTTAGTAGCTATATCAAACAGTTAAAAATAAATCTTGGGAGACAAAAGTAACTCCTTTAAAGATGAGTATACATTACTAAAAAGAAAAAAAAAAAGAATTTACTATTATACTATATCTCCATAGACTGTCTAGACTCTAGAGGTAAATAGATAAAGTTCTCCAAAATAGATTGGTTCCAAATTTATTTGATTCAAGAGGTTTGAGTTCCTAATACTCTGAAAGAGTGACTCGTATCTCATATTCCCTTTACCTTAGTAGCTAGCAGCCTAAATCAAACTGATTAAATACCTCAGGAGACAAAAGCTACTCCTTTTTAATCATAGTGGCAAATCTGAAAAAGAATTAAACCATGTGAGAGATGAGTATACACTATAAACTACTAAAAAAATAAAAAAATAAAAATTATGTCATATTGCATCTCCATAGATTGTCTAGACTCTAGAGGTAAACCAAAATAGATGGGTTCCAAATTTATTTGATTCAAGAGCTTTGACTTCCTAACATTTTTATCAAACAAGGCTAATTTCACATTTTGTGGTATCACCTAATTTAATAAAATCATCCACAACTTCAGAAGTGGGTCTTAAATCATCTACAATTGCATTCTTGCGCAGTTAATTTATTTTTTTGTTCCTCATGGACTTATCCATGGCCATGATCACCATTGGCAAACCACATCATATCCGTGCATTTGCTCTTTGCAAGAATAGTAGCTTCTTTGGACTCAAACAATAGGTGAGTTTGGCATCAACTTTAAGCTTTTAGTTTTTATATATAGTTTTTTAAAACCTCACTTTCTTTTTTCCACATTTTCTCACTTTTTCAAAAATTTTCAGGCTAAAAATATATTTTAGTACACTTTCAACAAAAAACCAGATAAGTTGTTTTCAAACAAACCCATATCTCCTACATTCAACATAACTAAGTTCCAACCCTCTTTATTTAGAACCTGTGCAAACACAATTGGCATTATTTTTTTAGCCATTATTTATAGTCTTTAAGTGATGGGGAGAGGTTGAGGAACCAATTGGCATTCATTTGGAGCACTGGCTGTAGTATATTATTATACTACAAGCTTTTGGGCATGGTCTTTGAGTGATGCATTTGTGCGAAATTTGAATTTTATTCTGCCTCCTTATTTTAATTTCTTTTTGGTCATATTCAAATCAATTTGTCCTCCTCGTGAGTTACACTCTCTTCCTTTTTCTTAGACGTGCAAATGAAGGTAGATTTTGATTCTCTTGTGAAGTTCATTAATAGTATTTTAATATAGTAGGTGGAAATTTAGAGAAGCAATGTTTTCAACATCTTATCTAGCACCTTCATTCTTACACTCTTTTGTTCTTTAGGATATCTTTTTCTTTTATTTATTTATTTTTACTTTTTGGAGGGTTTTCAATAATTTGAAACACTTTAGGTCCAAAGTTTAACCACCCTTCCTATACTTGGGTGCTCAGTAGGCTTGAAAGTTCAATATCAAGAAGGCCCAATGAAGGTAGATTTTGCTTCTCTTGTGAAGTTCATTAATAGTATTTTAATATAGTAGGTGGAAATTTAGAGAAGTAATGTTTTCAACATCTTATCTAGTACCTTCATTCTTACACTCTTCTGTTCTTTAGGAAATCTTTTTCTTTTATTTATTTATTTTTACTTTTTGGAGGGTTTTCACTAATTTGAAACACTTTAGGTCCAAAGTTTAACCACCTTTCCTATACTTGGATGCTTAGTAGGCTTGAAAGTTCAATATCAAGAAGGCCCAATGATTTATGGCTAGGAATGGGCTACAACTCTTATAAGTTAAAAACTCTTTCAATCTCCCTAAGCTAAAGAATTAGCATGGACATGTTTAGTAAATAATAATAATAGAAAAAGGAAAGGGTAGTAAGAAGTCATGACATGGATAAGTAAGATTAAAAAAATATAAAAGATTAGATAAAAGAGAAAGAAAAAGTATATATCTCTAAGTTGTTGGCAAACAAGAATATATTTCTTGCTTGCTTGTGTTGTTGTTCTTTATTTATTTCCTTTTCTTTTGAGTTGGAGAATGAATTTATTTTTTGATACGATAGGATACACTATATATAGTAGAAGTCATTAATGAGTTCTTCATGACCTTAGTTCTAGCAATATTGAAATTGAGGCTAACTTGGAGGTTTTCCTAGGTGTGTTTTGAAGGCAAAATTGAATTTTTCTTGGTGCAAGTATTAATAGTTGCTTTTGCAAATTTATTCATATATATGCGTGTTTTTTTTTTTATTATTCATAAACGATAAGTTGCTATGTTTGCTTAAAATTTGTCATATAAATATTAAATGTAGTAAATTTTTATTTCACTTGGATTAAACTTTTAAAAGACTCATCTCTAAAGAAAAAGACTCATCAATAGTTTTTTCTAACTCAATAGTTTTAAGTTTAACATTGACTTCCACTTTTTAGATTACAAAATATAAAAACAATAATTTAAGAGCATGACTTAGGTATAGTACCTAGGTGTTGTTCCTTAGTATTGTTCCTTAAGTTTCTCTCTTAAGATTCTGCCATGTGGCTTTTTCACATGGATGGAAGTGTATTTTTTAAGTTAAGTAGTCACATGGTAAAATCTTAAGAGAAAAACTAAGAAACAGCACATAAAATACTGTACATAAATTTTGTCCATAATTTATATATTTAGCTAGAGGAAATTATTACGAATGGTATTGTCTATATCTTTTTACAGGAGATGAAGAAATCATCTATCATAACAGTTTTTTAAAACCACTATAAAATTATTCATCCGCACCTAGGCCACGCCCATGCCTCTTAAACAATCAAGCCCAAATCCAATTTCATTCAAAATCCAAACTTCTTTACTTACTTTTGTTAGACACAAAATCAAACGCCCAAATTCTGCACATACTCCTCCTTCCTAAACGTTTGATCCCAACCAAAAGAAGCCTTCAATCTTTTCTTAAATTAAAAACATCAGTGTTTCACATCAAAATCAAGCAATAAAAAAAAATACTACAAAACTGAAAAAGTAGCAATTCTCACACCCATTTCTCTTTCTTTGTTTGTTTTCATCTATATATGATATATAGATTTGGATTCAGCTTACCAGCCCTGTTGTATTGAATCATGTTTTTACTTTTCTCTAAACAAATTGGATGTTATTTTTTTGTGACTGTGCATGTGATACAAGAAGATGGAGCAACAACAGCAACTTCTACATTTTTGCGATTCAAAGCATCCCTTGGTCTACCGTCCAGACTACAGAGGTGGAGCTACTTGTTGTGGGTGCCAAGAATCAGTTTATGGTCCTAGTTACTACTGTAACAGATTTGGATGCCCAGACTACCAGCATCATAAATCATGTGCAAAACTACCCCTTGGATTGCACCATCCCTTACACCCATTACATCCTCTTATTCTTTTTGACGAAAAAACTGGTTATTTTGAGAAAGAAAATAGTAGCTACCAAATCTGTAAAGAATCTCGCTTTGAACACACTTATCGCTATTACCGTTGTGACTTCAACCTTCACATCAAATGCGTTGCTTTGCAACTTGAAGTTGAATTCCACAATCACCCACACCAAGTAATGCTAAGTTATGTAAAAATATATAGTTGGTATAGTAATAATGTAAATTTACACTAATGCTACAAATTTTGCATTTAGTTTTTATTTTATCTTTATATATCTCAAGGATAACAGAAGAGAGTGGATGGTGATTATTATGTATGAAGAAAGAGAAACAATTTAAAAAAATTAAGAAAAATTTTATATTATAACGAAATGTAGTGTAAAATAGATAATCCAAATGTAGGGCATTTTGAAAATTGAATAAGTAAAAAAAAAAAAAAAAAGTATGTTTTTATATTAAAATAAGCAAAATTTATTGCACAAACTAATGTGAATGCTCTTACTTTTAGTATTAGGTAATGGAGTTCATAACTATAGAGCTAGATAATCATATTATTTCTGAAGGAATCAAGAAACATTGATAAAAAAAAAATCTGATTTGTCTAGTGGTTTCAATTTAATTCTTTGCATGCTAGGAACAGTATGGGTTATTTCATTCCCTACTCTGTTATTTCCCCCACAATCACATTCACAATACAAGAACAGTATGGGTTACTATTGAAACAATAAAGTTTTCATATATGTACCCTTACTTCTCCAAGTGAACTAATCTTGCAAGATGCTCTGGTCCCTTTTTCAGGCCACAAAGTATAAATCTTATATTTCTTCTCCTTTTTATTATTTAAATCTTCCCAATGATTATTAAAGTTTTATTGATGTCCCTTTTCTTTTTATTCTTTGCTAAAAACCTTCATTGATATCAATTGTATCATTCTCTCCCAATTGATTCTAGTGCACATTTGAAATTGAAAAATTCTACAATCACAATTTTTTTAGGGGAATATAGTAATAAAAGTTTTCACAACCTTTTTCCCAAAACTTGTTAAGGTGGTAAGTTATTATTGGAACAATATTATTTTCTCATTAACTCATTGTTAAATCATTTTTATGATACATCAATCCCAACAAACAACATCAATAATTATTATTTTTTAAATAATGTAAAATTTGTTTAGATATTTTGATTTATCACATGCCAAACCCCTTCAAAATAAGAAGTTAGACAGGAAGTTAAGTGCATATATAGAAATTGAGCCTTACATTGGCCATCACTGTTTAGCCCAGAGAGTGAGAAACTATATGTGAGGAGTAAAGTGGGCAGAAAAACTACATGTGAGCCATCACTAATTTGAAACACCTTATTACAAATGTCCACGGGCCCAAACTTTAACCACCCTTTCTATAGTTGGGTGCTTAGTATGCTTGAAAGTTCAATATCAAGAAGGGCACATGATTTTTGGCTAGGAATGGCCTACAACTTTTTAAGCTAAAAATTCTTTCAATCTCCCTAAGCAAGATGATAAAAATTTAGCAATAGGCCCACATGAAATTTCCAAAGTACAATTTAAAGAAAATTCCACCTCAAAATTCATCATGCACAAGAGATAGAACTTTTTGTGTGTATAACCTAGTTAGAAATACATAACAAAATCTCATAAATAAATGAGAAAATAACATTTTAGCGTGGACATCTTTAGGAAAAAAAAATAGAAAAAGGAAATGGTAGTAAGAAGTCATGACATGGATAATTAGGATTAAAAAATATAAAAGATTAGATAAAAGTGAAAGAAAAGTATATAAATGTCTTGCTTGCTTGTGTTTTTGTTCTTTCTTTGTTTCCTTTTCTTTTGAGTTAGAGAATGAATTTATTTTTTGATACAACAGGATGCACTATATATAGTAGAAGTCATTAATGAGTTCTTCATTACCTTAGTTCTAACAATATTGAAATTAAGGCTAATTTGGAGGCTTTCCTTGGTGTGTTTTGAAGCCAAAATTGAATTTTTCTTTCTGTAAGTATTGATAGTTGTCTTTGCAAATTTGTTCACATATATGCATGTTTTTCTATTATTATTCATAAACAGTAAGTTGCTATGCTTGCTTAAAATTTTTCATATAGATATTTAATGTAGTAAATTTTTATTGCACTTGGATTAATACTATATTTTTGGGAGATATTACCACTAAATAGTTTGGTTTATGTTACTATATTCTTGAATGCATGCTTTTATTTAATATCGATTTATAGGTTAATTAAATGCAAGATTTAAAAATAATAAGTTTCCATTTACCGTTAAATCTATAAGGTTAGCTGTTTAGTATTTTTAAAATACCAAAAAAAAAAAAAAACCATAAGAGTTCTTTACGGATTGGTGAGTTTTTAAAGCCTAACACCTTGATATTCAAAAAGAATAATAGACCGCCTTAATATTTGGTAAGTATGATAGTTGTAGAAAAGAAATTTATTCCAACTATGGGTTTAGCAAACTATTATCATAGAAAAAAAAGGTACTGAGTAATATAACTTTTGTAAAAGTTATCCATGGTTTAATTTGAACCTAAACTTCAAAAGTTACAATGGGAGAAGGGGAATTTGAACCCTAAATGTCATGAACATACTAAAGGGGCCAACTAGTTGAGCTACAAAGCTCTTGGTTATCAAATAATCATTTGTTTCATATTAATAGTAATAACTATTGTTTGCAAACATTATTAAATCTTTTTATTTTCCTATTTATCACACGTGGGGAAGAGAGGATTTAAACCTAAGTTCTCTTCATGAATAACATTTAATAATGCCACTAAGTTACAAAACTTTTGACAAAATATAAACAAACATAAAGATTAAAAGAGCAATAGATTGAGCATTCAAAAAAAAAAAAAAAAAGAGACAAAGAGACTGATCGAAAGACAAAAAGAGACACAGGCTATCCTTTATTCAATTAAGAATATATAAATACAATTATTGCTAAATTTACTTGTGCTGGTAAACTAAAAATTGAATCAACTTCAATTTATCCATGGGAGTCGTCCAGGTCAAGAAGATAGAAATGGTTATCCCTTGTAGGATGGTCGTCAATGGGCATGAGGGTCGTCCATCAAGAAAGCGCCTGGACAACCTCCGACACTTAGGAAATTTCCAGAATGATTTAACTACAAAAGCTAGTGAATCGAACCACGTATTACTATTTTGAAACATAAGCAAGATCCTGATTCATCACTATAACTTTTTACTAAGTACTTAACTTCCAATGACAGTTGTAGAAGATAAGATTGGACATTCTAACTCCTATAGCGGTTGTGGGAGTTAAGTTTGAATCTTCTAATTTCCTCAAATATTGGGGAAGTTACGAGACAAGTAACTACTCCAAAGCACACTATATAAGCACTCATCCACATTAAATGGAAATAAGTTCTCACTACTCTCAAAGTTATAATTCTAACTTCCCAAAGAAAAAACTAACTCAAGCATTGAAGGGTTCTTGGTCGGTTCCTCCCAGTCATCTTTGATCTTGTGTCTTTTTCTTTTCAGGCCTCCCAAACAATCACTAGTTCATTGAAGCTTGGAGCATTCAGCCCACCGATTTTCTTTGCATAATCAACTTGAAATGATAAAATTGAAAGTTATTATTCTAAAAGTCTGTGCTCTTTCATTTTTGTATCCTCAAACTATAGTCACTACTAAATTTATTGTTGGAAGTTTTGTTGGATTGACTTTGTTTTGAGTTGTAGTAATTGACCTGACTTAAGTAAAAAGTTGCATAATAACGAACTAACCATATCAAATATGAAAGCAAACTTAGATGCACTCCCTTCTTGATATATAGAATAAAGGAAAACTTAGACTTGGGTTTGATACTTTTTAATAAATGGTAAGAATTGACATAAGCGAAACAAAGTAAAAAAAAAAAAAAAACAAAACAAAATTAGTCTCAAGAATTGGGGGAATTTTTTTTTTTGGGTAACAATAAAAAATTAGTGCCAAAGAGTGTGCACAAAGGACTGGGTTGCCATCTTCACCAATTGCTGGGCTTCTTGGAATATAGGTTCAAGAGCAACTTTGATTTGTAGACTTTGAAACATTCTCTTTTGGATTTGGAGGTCTTTTGGGAAAATCCCTACTTCCTTCTTGTTTGTATTTGTAGTTTCCACCTCTTCCGCTAAGTTTTCCAGAACTAACAAGTAAGATGACTTTTCTATATCCTTCCTTCCAATTAGTGTAGAGAGCCTTGCGAATAGTTAAAAGATTGCTACATCCTTTCTTGGGGGAAGAATTAAAGGCATGGTTGGAACTTTTGTTGTTAAAGTATTCTTATTATTTATTCTTAACTTTTAGCATGGTTTTTAAATTTGGATTGTTCATCGAACCATAAAGGGAAGAGGTTTAAAGTTTTTGAGATCGGACCGAGATTCAACCAAGGTCGAACCATGATGACGTCATAATTAATTTAATAATTATATAAAATATAAATTAATATATTAAATTAGTATAAATATTAAATTTGTCTAAAATAAACCAAATAAATATAAAGACCATCTTTTAAATGTATTTTTCATATCACAACTTCTATTATAGTGTTAAAAAATCAACACAATATTATCAATTGTTAAACAAAATAATAATAATAAAAGAAAACTTATTTATTTACAATATACTATCAAGGTAAGATTTACATTATAGATTAAATAAATGTTTACAACATTATACACTCATTATAAATATATATTGATAGTGAACTAAAAATTGAACCATCTCCAATTCGTTCATCAGAGTCGTCCAAAGCCAGAAAGGTTAGACTAACATAAGAAGGTCGTCCATGGGCATGAAGGTCATCCATTAAGAAAACACCTAGAAGACCCCTCAACACTTAGAAAATTTTTAGAAATTGATTTATGTACAAAAGCTTGTAATTCAAACAACGTTCTACTATTTTGAAGTATGAGCAAATTCTTGTTCATCGCTATAACTTTCCACTAAGTACTTAACTTTCAATGGCAGTTGTAGAAGATAAGATTGAACATTTTAACTTCTATAGCAATTATGAAAGTTAAGTCTGAACCTTCCAACTTCCACACACTTTGAGGAAGTTATTAAACAAATAACCACTCCAAAACTCATTATATAAGGACTCATCCACACCAAATGAAGGTAAGTTTTCACTATTCCTAAAATTGGGATTCTTGAGTTCTAAAAAGAAAAATTAACTTAAGAATCGGAAGATTTTTGGCCAATTTATCTTACTAGTCACCTTTGATCTTGTGTTTCTTTCATTTCAGATCTTTTAAGTGATCACTAGTCTATTGAAGCTCAAAACATTTAATCTACTGATTTTCTTTTCATCGTCATATTTAATGTTTTAAGCATTTTTTAATCTACAATTATATTGAAAGTACAAAAGCAATAAATAAATTAAAATATACGAAATTACAAATTTGTGGGAATTGATGGGTCCGTAGTATGTTGTTATGATGTGCCATTCAAATTTAAAAAAAAAAAGTTTTTAAAAAATTACAAACCAAAATGAAAGGCGGAGACGTGGCCACATGTCCAGCTTTTCAGATGGGAAAGGGTAGTGTCTATCAATGCATAGACCGTAGTGGTAGACAACTCATAGAAAAAGAAAAAAATTCTTGGCTTTTGGGTACTAGTGACTAGCAACAGAAAGAAGGAAGATGCAAAAGAGGAAGAACAAGGAAAACGAAGATAAGGAAGATAAGGAACAAGGAAATCTTGGCTTTTCATCTCATTGTATGTGGTTTTTCGATTTAGAGTGTTTTGCAGGGACTGAGTCAGGATTTAGAGTTAAAAGGACAAAAATATAAACAAAAAAACAGCATCTTCTTTACGAGAATATTCAAGTTACGACTTAAAGTAATCATCTTCATACTAAGAATCTTGAAAGTTTTGACATTTTTTAGATTTAAATATTTTTTTAAAACGAGATTGGTATGGACCCAACTTAATGTAACGTCGCCAAATCTCATCTTGTTGGTTAAGGTGATAAGTATATATTTGCTTATGCCATTTGGGATCAAGTTATAATTGCAACAAACTCATATCAACATTTTAAAATTTTGTTTGAGAATTTCCCTCAATAGGGATGTTGAGATTTTCCTCAATTTGAATGTCAAGATTTTTCTCAAATGGTTCATCTAGATTTTTCCTAATTGAAACGTTAAGATCTTCCTCAATTGGGAGATCATAATTTTCCTCAACATTAATGACTGGAAATATTACACCACTTATATTAATTTCTAAATCATTTAAAATTTTTCTTTTAAAAAAATCAAATATAATAATTAATTTTTTCATAATATACAAATAAAATATAATTTAAAATTATCATATCATTATATAATTATAAAATCAATGGTCTATAATCTCTTTAATTACTTACCTAAATAAACATTTTTTAATTTTTTAAAAGACACCAAACCACTGCCACAAAACTACATCAAAAGCATAAATGCAATATACCGGTGTTGAGACGTGTTGCACTGTTGCTAGTGTTGTACTGTTGCGTCACTTGCGTGTTTTGTTTGTTTATGCTTTTCATTAAACAAGAGAAGAGAGGACTGCTGGACTCAGTGGACTGGAGTCACTGGACAGCTTTTTATATATAAAAAACAAAAAAAAAATTTGTCATTGATTAAATAGAGAAAGATGAGGCTAGAGCCACAGTGCAAGTTTACCTCTTTGTCTCTGGTTCTTTCTTTCACTCTTTCTCTTTAGTCTCTGCCTCTCTTCAAATTCTCTTCACAATTTAATCAAACAATTAGAGATTCAGATATGAGAGGGACTGAGGGAGGATACAATATTCTCATCCAAAAAAATAAAAGAGATTGGATATGAATTACCAGGCTTGTTTTGAGAGGGGCAGGGCGGTGTGGACTGGTGGTGGCTGGTGGCTCAGGCGTGGTGTGCTACTGTGCTAGTCTGCCTCTGCTTCTGCTGCCCCCAACTCCTCAGTCTGCGTTCTGCTTTAAGTTAGGTTTTATTTTTATTTTTATTTTTTTGAATGGCTTAAAAATCCCTTTTTTTTTCTTTTTTTTTTTTATTACGTGTGCCTTGCCATTGGGTGTTTTCCTTGAGTAGTTACATCTCTAGTTAGAATCGGCTTTATTTTATTTTATTATTTCATTTTTTATTATAACTGATTGCGTTTGTTTTGAGGTGTTGTTTGGACTTAATTTTTGATACTGGGCTAGTTTTTTTTAGTTTTTAAAAATATCAATAATATTGTTAAGGGGGCGTGTAATTTTATTGAAACAAATGGCTAAAAATGATATATTATATATATACTAAATTAAAAAAAAAAAAAAGAATCTGGGGGCTACTGCCCTCACGTCCAAGAATAACTCCGTCTGTTTTGGGACTGCAGTTTCAAATTTGGGGTTGATAAAGCACAGAAAATGGCACAAACAGCTCAGTTTCACCGGAGATGAGCTGAAGGTTTTTTTTTTTTTTTTTTTTTTTTTTTTTTTTTTTTTTTTTAAATTAGTCTATATCTCTAAAGTTTTAAGTTTAACACTGCCTTCCACTTTGACTTTGGCATTGCAAAAGAAAAAAAAAAAAAACATAATAATAATATTTTTAACTAAAGGAAGTTACAGATTGTGTTGGTGGGGTTTGGATTCCGCGTTTGCGTTTCAGCAAACGCTTTTTTCCCTTTTTTTTTTTTTTTTTTTTTTTTTTTTGCCGCATAATTTGACTTTGAGAGATAACAAAATCGGTGCATGAATAGTGTGTGTATTGTTTATATAATGTTTATACAATAAAAAAATATTAAAAATAAGTCTTATAGTACTATTTACACATTTAAAAATTATTTTGTTACAGTGTTTTCTGTTTTCAGTTTCAGCAATAATAAGTTCAATCCAAAAAAACCCGTTGTCTATATGTCTTCGTTTGGATTCCGCGTTTGTGTTTCAACAAACGCGTTTTTTTTTTTGTTGCATTATTTGATTTTGGGAGACAAAAAATCTGTGCATGGACAGTGCATGTACTGTTTACGCACGGTTCATGCACTGTTTATACAATAAAAAATATTAAAAATGAGTCTTACGGTACTATTCACACATTTAAAAATTATTTTGTTACAGTGTTTTCAGTTTTCAATTTTAGCAACAATAAGTTCAATCCAAACGGACCCTATATCTTTACAAGAGAAGATTTCAACATCTTTCATGATATTTGTTTGACACAACCATAAAATTACTCATCTCCACCTGGGCCACGCTCATGCCTCTTAAACAATTAGGCCCAAATCCAATTTTTATTTAAAATCTAAACAGCTTTACTTGCTACTTGGACACAAAATCAAACATCTTTACGCCCAAAGTCTGTACACATGGGATTTTAAAAAAAATAACAATAAAATCCAAACAATATTATAAGTTAGGCAACGTTTGAAATTATATTGGATAATAACAATTCGAGTTCAGAGAAATCGATTTTACTGTTCATTCGTCTACTTTACCCGCGATTGAGGTGAAAAAATCGAGTTTACTAGACTCATTTCTTATACACAAAAATCGAGTTCAGTGGACTTGATTTTCATACACAGAAATCGAGTCCACTGGACTCGATTTCCATGCATGGAAAACGAGTCCACTGAACTCGATTTCCATACATGGAAAACGAGTCCACTGAACTCGATTTCAGTATACCCAGCCAAAATACTTACACGATTTTTTCGTGTTCTTCCTTTTCCTTTTTTTTCCCCAAAATGCCGCCTGGGTTTCTCCACTTCTAAGCCCCAAAAACCCATGAAAAAATCAAATCCAAAACAAATCAAACCTGAGCGTGTTTTCCTCCACTGATTCGATCCGATCACCTGAAGCTTTCGCCGGAGTTTGATCAGAATCAGCGCCTGGAGTTTGTTCTTCGTTTGCTGGGTTCGTTCTTTGTTCTTCGTGCTTCGCCATCGGTGTTGTTGGGTTCGTCGGGATTTGGTGAAATCGGCGCCTGGGTTCGTCGGCGCCTGTGTTCGTTTGCTGGAGTCGTTTTCTTTGTATTGAAAACGACTCTAGTGAAGTCGATTTCTATGTATTAAAAATGACTACAAAGGACTCGATTTCTTTATCTACGCGTCCTTCTCAACTGGCAAAAAATAGATATAAACAGTAAAATATGAACAGTAAAATTAACTCATCTGAAGTCGAATTGTTAGAAATACAATATATTTGAAACGTTGCCTAACTAATAATATTGTTTGAATTTTGTAGTTATTTTCTAAAAAATTCTACACACCCCTTCGTAGCTTTTTGACACCCAATGTGTGTGTCCCGTGCGGTGCGGTAGAGACACACACATTGACTCACGTTTCCAAGTTTGCTTAATAGCTTGGGCCTATTTTTGAGCCCATGAAAGAAAATGAGTCCATATTCCATTATATAAGCAGCATTTTAGGTTAAAGTGTTTTATAATTTTTGTGGAGAGAAAGGAAGCGGCGGCAGCCTATGATGGGGAGAAATGCGTGTGCATCTTTACCCACCAGATCTGTGTATGTTCCAACTTGTTCTCTCCCTTTTTGCGTAAGGGTTTCATTTCATGTTCCTACTTGTTCTGTTAGTACTACTTGTGCAACTTTTGCTATTGCTAGTAGTTCTAATTTCGAAAACCCAGATCAGTTCAGGAATTATGTGAGAATTCGATACAGAGACTTTGATCATGGTTTGGATCCGTTTGATAAACTGCTTCATCTGAACCTTTTGGCTGCAACTATAGATTTCATTAGTTTATACTTTGCAATTGCAGCAATAAATTATTCGACCGTGATTACTTTGTATAAGGATTTAAATCTTAAATGTTGTCTTCAACTTGTCTTTTTTAAATGCGTTGATTAATTGCTTCTGCCATTTGAAATAGATTAGTTGTCGCTTTTTCTGTTAGTAAAAATCATGTCCGCCTATTATCCTAAGTTTTGGTTGCTTAGGAAGGTGGAAGATGATAATCTGTTGATGTTATGCTTTGGTATATAGCATTATCATTGACAGTTTATGTAAGGACATATTCAAAAAATTGAAAATACTTGGATTTGGAATCCAAGAAAAGGATTTGGAAGCCAAGAAAAACAACTATTGGATTATGTCTTTCCTTGAAAAGGATTTGGAATCCAAGAAAAAAAAGAGATTTGAAGCAAGTGGACAAAAAGAAGAATGAGAATGGATGGATCTACATAGAAGAAATTATGATGCTAGTTGATGATAATTGTTTGTAAAATTGTAATAAAAATATTTAGTTTGATCTATAAAAGTGTTCATCTCTTATTTTTCAAGTTTCATGATGTGTTCATCAATGTATATTGTAAGACAAAGAATTAGTGAGAAAATTAGTCTCTTTCACTTGTGTTGTATATTTATTCCAAATATTGCAGGCTTGTGTTCCAATGTACATAGTGAAAATATTAAGTTGGATCTCAATATTTTAATCTATAATATCCTTTTAGATGGAATGTCCAAAGCGCTAGGACACTTGAAACTACAGGTAACTATTCTCTACCTTATGAAGTGGAGTAGGACTATTAGAACATAATAATCTAAAAGGTAGGTAACATAATAATCTAAAAGGTATATTAGAACAACAAGACAACATGGACAATGAAACTTTAGCAGAAAACTTGTTTGATGATTGCGGAAATACAAAATTTGAGGAATCTCCTCAAAAGCTTTTGTGTAAGCTATCTTAATATAAATAATTGTTATCTTCATTACTAATTGCTCTCTCTTTCCATTTCATTGGACAAGGTTACAATTTTCATCTTTGTACCTTATTATTTTACTTGTGTTGGTAAATGTTGCTTGCAACTTTGGGATATGACAACATGTGCGAAATTGTTTAGCGAAAACTCCATTTTGGTCCCTACGTTTTAAGGTTATAGTTAATTTGGTTCTTATATTTTAATAGCAGTCAATTCGGTCCCTGTTATTTTTAATGTTTAGTCAAATTGGTCCTTACCATTAAATTACTAATGGAAAATGCCTAATTGGCAAACGGTGTGCTTAGTTGGCACAATTAAAGCTTATGACTTATAAAATTGTATGTCACAAGCATCCCCTCCACGTCACCCATTCTTCTCAACTCAACTTTGTAAATACTAACAGCGAAGGCCAGAAAATGAAGAATCATTTTGAAGATGATGGAGGTGAACTTGATTAGAGGTACATACGTATTCTGCTTAGGTGGTTTGTGGGGCATCCAAAATGAAGTTGATGAGCTTACTAGTATTGAGTGGTTTGGTATTTAGTACAGCTGTCAAATTCAATGAAGTGTGTATATATTTACATTGTTAGTAAGAACTTTTAAAACTGATACTGGTTCTTTGACACATATGATACTTGAAATTTTATGCTATTCACTAATGTTAGGAAAAGAATGTTATTTGCACACTTTGCTATGCACTTTTTTTTCACTCCCAACCTTTAGACCTTCATTTAAAATTAAAATAGTGATCACATTTCCTTAAATTTCTAAACTACAATATTTTTTTCGTGTGTTACTTAAAGTTTGTAATTGAGGTGAGTTGAAGAGCTTCTCATTTTAGTGCATTCTTTAATGACTTGGTATTTAGATCATGTCATAATCACATACACATGTTATAAGATGCTATACTTATTTATATTGGAGCCCTTTTTCCTCCCTTTGTGAAATAGTTTGCAGACTATTATGATGTGGGCCATTCAATTTGCAAGGAGTGTTATCAAATTTGGTCTTGCGGTTTAATTTTACACAAGGTGTTTGAGGAAATGTCCTCCTTTGGACTCTTTGGTGGTGGGTGGTAGCTTTTTTCCTTAGGATGTCAAAGTAAAATAAAAGACGGTTTGATGGAAGTGTTTTGTTGGTAACCATTTTCTACATTAATACCTTAATTAGGTTGAGATCATATGGATGTTGCCTTTTCTACTTAATATCGCATTAGAAGATGGTGCATGCTAATTTGTGTTGAGATTGACAGGCTGAGATGTTTATACATCATTGGCTATGGAAATTGAGATATGACATTTGAGCATGAGAGAGATGATCCTTGGGTTCTCTAAGGGGGTCTCACAAAGTTAATGAACAATTTCATGGAGAATTGAAATATTCTGTTTATTTAGGTGGTGGTTGTTTGACAGCTAGAATTTAGACGGCCTTTGGCTTAATGAAGTTCATGTTTGCTAATGATAAGTACGGAGTCGCGTCTTGCTGTACTGGTTAGAACTACTCTTTTGAAGGTTGCAATGTGGGATTTTTTTGGGACTGTTCTAAACGTGTTTGCAATGTAACACTTCTCACCTATATTTTAAATTCAAGGAGACGGAAAAAGGAAGCAAACCTTCTTAATTACATAACCACTTCAATCCAATTATTACACAATACATAATCCCAGTGAGGAGGCCAGCACAGTGCCTATGTCTATCACATGCCTAATCTTATTTATATAGAATAAATCCTGTCGATCTGGCTATATGTGTAATTATATATGTGCTGGGTTGTGTGAGCAACAAGAAATATACAAGAAGTGAAGCTTTAGACAAAGAATGACATATTAGTTTTACATGCTTACAAGGGGAAGGAAAGGTCAAGAATCTTGATAGAATAAATTTCATTTGTGGGTCAATATCTGGTGGGAAGCATAACAGATACATGTCATTTTTCCAACAAGATGAAACCAGGACTGGTAAAAATAAAACCCTTCCCCACCTTTCTCTTTCAGATATCCTAATCTCTATGCATACATTTATATGGAATGTCAATGATGTACTTGTGGTTATGGTTACACACATGATCTTTTTATGGCAAAGAGTCCCATTTATTCCTATTAGCAAAAGGTGCCCCCAATTACTCTTTTCTTAATAAAGTATGAAGAATCAAAAATATTTTTTTTTTGTAACAAACGTATAATTGACTTTAAGCCCTTAGAATCTTCATTACAACTATTGACTCATGGAGATAGTTTGCTACCGTATGGTGTCCTATATTCAGTCAAAGAAAAACAAAAATGGTAGATGAATGAATTCATTCCCCTTTGTTGTTGCGTTGAAAGCCATGTTATATTGTTTCTATCCCAAAGTAAAATTTTTAAAAACCTTAACTATTACATGTTAATTGCTTTTACGTCATTCTCAAAAAAAAAAAAAAAAAAAAAAATGCATTTACCTAATATTTAAATCAACTCAACTAAGCCTTAATCCCAATTAAATTTAGGCTAGCTACGAATTCTTGTCAACTAATAATTAAGATATTCAATTGAACCTCACTAGCTGCGTTGTTACCCAAGCTGGCGAAAGAGACGTTAGTAACTATCCACATTATTTAACTAGACAATTTTTCTGGTGGACCATGGACTAAAAACTTCAGAATTAGTAGTCAAATTTTGTTACAGATGGAAGGTTGATTTAACTCCAATCCTACTCCATTATATTGTGGTGCTCATTCCTCGCAAATGAGTGACAATCTTGAACAAGTAAATCTAATGTCCAAAGCTAAGGCCTTTCATAACTTAATTTTTACAGAGTTACAACTCATGGAAAGATGCTCAAAAGCAATTGCCTGGAAGGCCTTTATAAATCCAAAAGAACTTAGTTTTGGTGATGATTATGTACATGACTTGAATTTTTTAACAAATAATGCTGTCAACTCAAAACTTGAAGACAAACTTAAATTTTACAAAGTTATAATTCATGGAAGGAGGCTCAAAAGCAATTGCCTAGAGGACCTGCATAAATCCAAAAGAACTTAGTTTTGGTGATGATTCTGTACAAGACTTGAATTTTTTAGCAAATTATGCTGTGAACTCAAAACTTGAAGACAAACTTGATCCTGGTGGTTTGAAGATGTTTCATTTATTTGAATAGATCAATATAATGAAGTCATTCAAACTATTAAAAGTAAAGGGATGAGATCACAGCTTGTAGGATCATGAAGAGATCGTTGGATTGCGAAATGGCTTTACCAAATCACTTTTGGGCCTCACAATTTGGCTTCCAAACATCTAAACCCACAATTACAAAGAGTTACAATTCAAGATTGAATTAGCCGGCCTCACAATTAGTAATGTTGTTTAAGTATTGTAGAAATACATGTGAGTGAAAAAATATTGTGGAAATAAGTGTTATAATGTTTAAACAACAAAAACTGTTGTTCAAATAATGTTACTAAACAGATCCTAATTTTATCATCCAAAAAAAAAAAAAAACACTAATTGATCTTTTTTTAAATAATTACAAAAAAAAATACATATCGTGGTCTATTTCTTTTTGGTTGTTACATAAATTTCAAGGGTTTTCGCACCCTATATATATATATATATATATATAGAAACCCAATAGTTAACGTATTTGGCGAAATCAGAGATTACATATATACATAATTTGTGACAAAAATAAATGACGGATAATCTATAAGATAATCACATTTCCAATTTTAGCTTGCAATACAAAAGCAATGCGGTGATTTTTAAGTTAAAAAACTTAAAATTGATTTATGATAAGATTTCATATTAAATGAGATCATTTTGTAATAAGGTTCACGTTTTTTTTTTTTTTTTTTTTAAGTTAATAAGGTTCACGTTTCTTTCTTCTCAAAAATAAAAAATAAAAGGTTCAGGTTTCTTCTTCTTTTTTTAGTTCTCTCTAAGTTTGAAATTAGTTTTTTTTTTTTTTTTTTTTGATGAGCAGTTTAAAATTAGTTTGAGCTCTTCTAAAAAATAAATAGTTTGCATTAACTACCTGTATTTTTTTTCTTTCACTTTATTTTATTTAAAGTCATATTTTTTATTATTTCCATAATTGATATATCTATTTTCATTACTATTAGTGTTAATTTTTTTTTTTTTTTTGGTCTTCCTTTATTCTTATTTTGCTTCCCCAAGTTGAATCAATTTTTTTTTTTAGTTGAAACTATCTCAAAAAAAAATTTTGAATCAAATTCACTCTTTCTTATCAAGACCAAACAATCACAAGTGACTCTCCTCATTTTTCAGGCCAAAATGGAAAATTAACCCTAATTTTTAAACATTATAATTAGTAAGCCACATTTTTAAACTATATTTTTTACTATTATCTCGAGTCTAAAAGACTTGATTTAGGGCCTATAAATTGAGTCTCAAAGACTCGGTTTTCATGGTTTGATCACATTTGATGTGGCGTTTTTTTCACGTGGTGCACACATGGAAATCGAGTCTCTAAGACTTGATTTATAAACCAAAAAAATTATAAGTCTCACGTCTTCCCAAAAATACCCAAAAAACAATTTAAGAAATCACATAGACACAACAATCCTAACACAATGAACTTGAAGAGAGAAAGAATCAAATCAGATCAGAGACCCAAAACTGAACCCAGATCGAGACCCAAAACTGAATCAGATCAGATCAGAGAGTTCACCTCACCTCACCAGGTTGTTCACCAAATCCAAAGAATCTAGAGACCCAGACCGAGATCTTTGTTGGCTATGCGGTTGAACCCAGATCGTCGTTGCTGTGCGATTGAACTGAAAGGAAAGCGAGATTGGTGTTTGGGTGTGGCACAGAGATCGGTGTTTAGGTGTGAGGTGGAGATCAGCATTGGGTGTGGTGATCGGCGTTGGGCGTGAGATGTGGAGATCGCTGTTGAGCATGGAGATTGCCATTGGGCGTTGGGCATGGGATGTGGAGATCGCTATTAGGCATGGGTTTCCGTCATTTGGGTTGGATTTGGGTGGCGACGGTGGTAGCAGTGGCGGCTTGAAGACTGGGTCAGTGGTTGTCTGGTAGTTGTTGTGGCGGTGAGATCGGCTGTAGGTGTATTTTTTTTTCTCTCTCTTTCTTCTTTGATGAGATGAGAGGTGTAAAGGCCGGTGTGCTTAAAAATATTTGTTTTGTAAAGGGTTTATAAATTGAGTCTTAGAGACTCGATTTCCAGGTGGATGCCATGTGGAAAAAGTGCGAATTCAGATCCAATCAAAACATGAAAACCGACCGTCAAAGACTCGATTTATAGCCCAAAATAGAGTCTTTTAGACTCAAGATGCTAGTAAAAAATGTAATTTGAAAGTAGTGCCTGCTAACTATATTATTTGGAAAATGAAATTAGATTCCAATTTTGGCCCATTTTTCATTAACAAGTGACACCCATATCTTCAAGCAAATTTCTTCATTCGAATATGTTCTTTATATGTATTCTCATTTATTTCTTAACATTCTCAACAACTAAACTTGATCATTTTTTGAATATGCTATAGTCATTTAGTGAGTTCTAATTAGCTTAACTAGAAAATTTTTTGTTGTCGATTAAGATATCTAAGATTCGAACCCAGCCTATACAAAAAACTAATTAGTGTTTTGGCTGGATGATAAAGAGTAATCAATATAAAGTACACATCATATGTTAAAATTACTTATATCTTCTTAAAAAAATAATTTTGAAAAATCCAACATTTACTATCATAGAGCATAACTAGTCTTACAACATTTCTTTGAAAAGAGTTAGCTAAGTCAAGCCAAGCAATTACATTTTGAGCATATAGAACCTCACTAATAAACAACATATTTCACTTATATTTAAGATTTGTCAAAAACATTGCAAGCACAATAGGCCTCTGATAGAGGAGCATAATATAGGGAGGAAAGGGAGCCCAAATGGTGAAAGAGCCAAAGGAGGCTGAATTATTCATTTGATTTGTGCTCGAGCCAAATGATGAAAATTTATGATGTCTACTTCCCTCAAACGATAGATATAAAATAATTCACTTATCCCACTGTTATTTCTAGCTTTGTTATGAAAGAAAGTAGCAAACTCATCTTATAGTTGTTCCCTAATGAAGAATTTTAGGAAATTTGAGTTCTCTTTTATCTCATCCACCCATCCATGGAGGGTTTTAGTATATATCTTAGCAAATTTTTCTAGATCATGAGACATAATGTTCTTTGCGAGAGCTATTTGAAATCTTAGTAAAAGACTGGATAATTTATATCATATTTGCTTTTCTTGAAGAAAATACTAGGTTCGAGTCCATAAGCAATGAAAATTTCTTTTGAAGACTTGTTATTACTCCCTAGTGGGGGTTCCTTTCACCATTTCCTCATGGTCCTTAACTAGGAGTATTTAACTCATCATAGTGGAAAGTGACTTACTCCCATGATTCTACATTTTTTTTTTTAATCTAGCCCCTAAAAAATAAAAAATAAAAACCTTACAAGGTAGTCCTTAGGGGCATGTTAACGAAAACAGTTCAAGTAGAGAAGTGAGTCATCCAACATAGATAATATTTGACCGATTAGTTAAGCACCCATTTGAGTTCCTCATATTTTTTTGCCCTTGAAATTACACTGATCTAAAAATCACCATCGACTATTCATCTTTCACTTGCTCACTTGTTTTTTTTTTTTTTAACATTAATTTATAACTATTTCATAGTATAATTTCTAATAAACTAAATATTTCAAGAACCCTTCTCTAATTTCAAAAGTCAACTAAGAATTTTCCAATAGTCAACACTAGTAAAAAAAAAATCTTATGTTTATATCAATTTCATTAATTATGAGCTTAGTTATAAAATTTAGGTCTTAACCATTAATATGAAGTGATGGAAACAATGAAAATTGTGAATGCTTAAGATTCTTTTTGAAAATGAATTCAAAATTTTCATATTTGAACAAGTATTTTGATTTCATCTATTCTGATTCATTGTTTAAGAGTTGAGGAATTTTATCATAATCATTGATTTTTCATTAAAATTCATGTTAGTCACTCATATCCAATTTTTTTTTTTTTTTTTTGGAAGGCCACATTCAAACCCAATTCTTAAAACTAAGATTACTAGTATAATACAAGGTATTTTTGACTTTGTAGTGTAAAAAAAAAAATCTCATCTAAACAAACATGTAACAATTCCCAAAATTCCAATTGTCTTCTCTTATACACGTCGGTGTGACTCTAATGGATACAAATAATGAAATAAAAAATAGAAATTCACTGTTATGAAGCTTCCTTAGATTTCTTTCATTAACAAAAATGTAAACCCCATATTAGAAAATGTATTTACAGCTTAACGACCATAGCCGACCATGGCCTATATTAGAGCATGACATTTGAGGACATTTGAGGCTTCAAGCTACAGAGCAGAGTACAGCTACAAGTCATTTTGTATAGATAATTATAGAGCTACAAGTAGTTCAGTCTTGATGTAATTAGTTAGATAGTAATAGACACGTGTTAGCTCTGTATTGGTAGATCGTTAATTAGTTAGATAAGTCAATTAGCTTCACCGGGCTATTCTCATTGTATATAAGAAACTGAGTTCATTTTTATCTAATACACAGAATCATTCACATACAAACTTTTCCCTCTTTCTCTCATTTTTCTGGTTTCCATGAGTTCCACCATTGTTGAGGGCGTATGTGCTTGAATTCTATTATGGTATCAGAGCTCAGACTAGTTGAGAGCTTCATTTGGTATTTTTTTGAAACTCTCTAAATTCACTAGTTCAATCTTTTACTTGTTTCTTTACTTTCAGTGCTTAGCTCCTTTGAATCAAGTAGAAAATTTTTCTCTTTGATTCTTGATTCTTGCACTGCTTTTTTTTGTCTCTTCCTTATTTCGTTCTTGAATTTCATTTGCGATTTCTGGCAATTGGGTTCAAAGCCTAGGGATTGTGAGATCGAATTTGGGTTTTTTCTTCTCACCCTATTCTGTGATAAAATCTTAGGGTTTCTGTTGATCAGTGGGGTTCATTACTGATTCTTGAAGAAATTTTTGGGATTACTGAAAGTGATCGATTTTGTTATCCTGGTTTAGTGTTTGTGAATCTTGATTGTAGAATATTCAGTCTTGATTGTTGAGTCAAAATCTGAGTTGGTAGATATGGCTGATAGCACATCAAGCACCTCTGTTCCAGCTATTCCAACAATTCATCCGTGGGAAAACTCTTCCAGTCCCTATTTCTTGTCTAATAGTGACAATCTAGGTGTTTCTTTTGTTGTTCAACATCTCACTGAAGAGAATTATGGTACTTGGAGTAGAGCTGTTCTCATTGCCTTGGATGCTAAAACAAAATTGGGTTTCATTGATGGTTCTATACAAAAACCAGTCTTAGCTCAGGTGTTTCTGTCCAAACTTGTAATGCTGCTTCTGTCATGAATAATTCTAGTCTTTGGCATTGTAGGTTAGGCCACCCTTTTGCACAGAGACTAGCTTTGTTGCATTCTTTTGTACCTGATGTAATTTCTTGCAGCAATAAAAGTACTTTTGATTGCAATATATGCCCTCTTGCAAAGCAAAGAAGATTGCCTTTTCCTACTTCCATTCATACTTCTTCTTTTATTTTTGAATTGGTTCATGTTGATATCTGGGGTCCTTACTCTACTCCTTTAAATGAATCAAAGTACTTTCTTACCATTGTGGATGACTATAGTAGGTGCACCTGGGTGTTTTTGTTATCACAGAAATCTAATGTCTCATCTTTACTTCCATCTTTTTACAATTTTGTGTTTACTCAATTTCACACTCAAATTAAAACAATCAGGTCTGATAATGGTCCTGAGTTTGCTTTACAATCTTTTTATAGTTCCAAAGGAATTATACATCAATTGTCTTGTGTCGAAACACCTCAACAAAATTCTACTGTTGAAAGAAAACATCAGCATCTTCTTAATGTGGCTAGGGCTTTGAGGTTTCAAGCTAATTTGCCTTTAAAATTTTGGGGTGATTGTGTTCTTACTGCTACTTATCTCATTAATAGGATTCCAAGTCCCTTGTTAACTAATGTCACCCCTTATGAGAAGCTCATAGGTCATCCACCTGCTTATGCTCATCTAAGGATGTTTGGTTGTCTTTGTTATGCTTCTTCTTTATGCAGAAACAGATCTAAATTTGATCCTAGAGTACGGGTTTGCATTTTTCTTGGTTATCCACATGGTATTAAAGGTTACAAGCTATATGATTTGGCCACCAAAACTTGTTTTGTTTCTAGAGATGTCATTTTCAAAGAATCTATTTTTCCATTCAAATCATGGCTTTCCAAATCTGTCACACCCCCTTCACCAGTCAATGATTCTATGTTTCCTTCCATTCTTTGTGTTTCTGATCAGTCCTCATCATCTCATTCTATCTCATTTCCACCTCCTCCCGTTTCTGCTGAATTTTCTCCTTCACTTGACATTTGTGATACTGCTGTGCCACCTGATGAATTCCCTGATCTTGTGTCTCCTTCACATACTGTGTTTGATGTTTCCATACATTCTGATCCTTCACCTCCTCCCGTTGAAAACGCTCCTTCCCTTAGGCATTCTTCAAGGGTCCATAAGCCCCTCCTTACCTCATCTGACTCCATTGCTCCAAGTTCAGGTATTTTGTACCCTTTATCCTCTACTCTCTCTTATGATAAATTGTCCACACCACATAGAGCTTTTTCTATTGCCTTGACCATTCATAAAGAACCTGAGTCATATGCTCAAGCCCTTTTGGATCCTAGATGGCAGACTGCCATGCAAGCTGAGATAGAAGCTTTGCAAGCCAATAATACTTGGATAATGACTGCTTTGCCTCCTGGTAAAGTCCCTATAGGTTGTAAATGGGTCTACAAAATTAAGCTTAAGGCAGATGGGTCTGTTGAGAGATATAAAGCTAGGTTAATGGCTAAAGGATACACTCAGACTGCGGGCATTGATTTTTCTGAGACATTCAGTCTTGTTGTGAAGTTTGTTACTGTCAGAACATTGCTTGCTTTGGCTGCTGTTCAGGGTTGGCATCTTTCTTAGTTAGATGTCAACAATGCTTTCCTCTATGGGGATTTGCTTAAGGAGGTATACATGGTTCCCCCTCCTGGATTTGGCAACAAGGGGGAGGTATGAAAGCTTTAGAAGTCTTTGTATGGACTTAAACAAGCTAGTAGACAATGGTTTGCTAAGCTTTCTTCCACCATCATCAACCATGGTTTTGTTCAGTCCAAGTCAGACTGTTCGGTGTTTACCAGAGTTGATAAGGGCTGTATCATCATCCTCTTGATCTATGTTGATGATATTTTGATAGCTAGTAATGATGTGGATGTTGTTACTGCCTTCAAATAGTTTCTGGATAAAAACTTTAAACTTAAAGACTTAGGTACTCTCAAGTATTTCTTAGGTCTTGAAGTTGCTAGAACATCTAAGGGTTTGTCCTTATGTCAGAGGAAATTTACTCTTGAGCTTTTATTAGATACAGGCCTATTAGCTTGTAAGCCTTCAAATGTTCATATGGATCCATTTGTCAAACTGAGCAGTGGAGTTGGAGATGCAGTACCTGATCCTTCAATGTATAGAAGACTAATTGGGAAGCTGTTATACCTGACTTTGACAAGACCAGACATCAGCAACTTAGTTCACAAGTTGAGTCAATTTATGAGTGCTCCTAAGATGCCACATCTACGAGCTGATTACAAGATCCTTAAATATTTGAAAAAGACACCAGGTCAAGGTCTCTTCCTATCTGTTGATTCAAAGTTGCAACTAAAGTGTTACTGTGATGCTGATTGGGCAGCATGTGTGGATACCAGAAGGTCTATATCTGGTTTTTGTATATTCTTGGATGAATCCTTGATATCCTGGAAGTGTAAAAAGCAACAAGTGGTTTCCAGGTCTTCTGCTGAGTCCGAATACAGAGCAATGGCCACTGTTACAAGTGAGATTGTTTGGCTGCTTTCATTGCTTACTACATCTGGTGTTCATCATAAACAACCTGCTGCACCTTATTGTGATAGTAAAGCAGCCCTTTATATTGTTGCCAATCCAGTATACCACGAGAGGACCAAGCATATTGAAGTCGATTGTCATTTCATTAGAGAAAAAATTCAAGATGGAGTGCTTAAGACTTTTCATGTTCCTACAAGGCATAAGTTGGTAGACCTGTTTACAAAGCCCCTAGCACAACGACAGTTCCTATATCTTCTTTCCAAGATGAACTTCATTAATATATATAGTTCATCTTGAGGGGGAGTATTAGAGCATGACATTTGAGGACATTTGAGGCTTCAGGCTACAGAGCAGAGTATAGCTACAAGTCGTTTTGTATAGATAATTATAGAGCTACAAGTAGTTCAATCTTGATGTAATTAGTTAGATAGTAATAGACACGTGTTAGCTCTGTATTGGTAGATTGTTAATTAGTTAGATTAGTCAGTTAGCTTCACCGGGCTATTCTCATTGTATATAAGGAACTGAGTTCATTTTTATCTAATACACAGAATCATTCACATACAAACTTTTCCCTCTTTCTCTCATTTTTCTGGTTTCCATGAGTTCCACCATTGTTGAGGGCGTATATGCTTGAATTCTATTAGCCTACCATGTCAGCAACAACCACAACAACATCCTCTAATTACTACACAGGAAACTCCCCAGAAATTGAGGCATCTAGAACCATTCTTTCAACATGTGGCACTCCCATAGATGTCTCTCATGTCAAATGTTTTTCTTGTAAAACAAAGCTAACTTGTGTACTAAGCTAAAAGGGCAAAACAGTAAAACAATATGCGACCCTACTTCTTCCACGTAGAAAACAGTATCCATGTGGCATAAGTATAGGCGTCTGTTAGATTAATAATTCTTTTTCCTTGTGGGGGCCACGTGTCACCATATTATTTAGAGGACTTAATCTTGCCAGTTGGCAAAAAGAGTTCACTTTTCTGGTTTTGTTAGTTGGTCCAAAAGGACGACGCACCTATTAAAATAAATACTTTTTTGGGGGCATGCAATAAATTAATATTATGATACATGATAATATTGAATATGGCAAGTTACTTATTTGTTCCTTGATTTTTATGATGTTTGATTAAGCAAAATTTCTTTATGATCTTTGTTAATTTGGTCTCAGGACTTTTAAATATGTCAATTTTATCTCATAATTTTTTGATTTTATGTCAAAATGATTATTGTTATTAATTAGTTAATAAAAAATGTTGACGTAACTAATGATTTAAATAAAACATTATTTTCTGCTACTTAGACTGACACATGTAGTACCACATTAGCAATACATTGAAAAAAGAAAAAGAAAATTGATAACAATTCATGTGCAAGCACGTGAGCCTCTATTTTTGATCAAAATCTCTGACAGCCCGTTTAAAATGAGAAAAAAGAATGGAATGAAAAATAATGAAAAAAAATTAGAATATTTATTCACTTTCCTTGTTTAAGAGTTTTAATGGAGGGAATGAAAAATTCATTCTCTCATTTGAAAGTTTAAATGGAAGGGAATGAAATGACTAAGAGGAAATGCCAATTACTCTCTATTCTCTCAAAATCTCAAATTTTCATTTTTCCAAAAATTTGAAGGAATTGGAATAAATGAAATTAGATTTAATGAAATTTTTTCTAAAACTCCGAAAATGTCCTTATATATTCAATCTAATAGTAATAATATCATAAAATTACATTATTCATTTCCTTCTATGTTACTCTCGAACAATGTTATCATCTTCCATTATTTTATTTTAAAACATCCAAACATGATTACTTAATTTCATTTAATTCACTTCCCTTGAATTCATTTGATTTCATTCCATTATTTTATGATTTCTCATTCTACTACATTCCTTTATGAACTCTTAAACGAAGTGTAATTCCTAAATTAGTTTTAGCACTCACTCACAATCGTTTTGGAGCTCCTCCTCAAATTTGTCGAGAGGGAACAAAACAAGATAAAAACTTTCTCTACTTTGATCTTGAATTTTGGTTTCAAATTCAATCAATCCTTGAATACGGAAGTAGGATATAAAGGAGGAGGACAAAACTTAGTACAACACTTTTAAAATTCAGCCATGTAATTTTTTTCTCATGCGATGAAAATATATTTTTAGTTAAATAGTTACATGATTAAATTTTAAAAGGAAAACCTAAAGAACAATATCTAAGTACTGTAATTAAGTTTTGTCCAAACAGAAGTATCCAACCTCAATTAATTACAATGAAGATAGAAGCATATGAAAAAACGTTGAGCCAAAATAGCAGATCCTTCTCACCCATGTACAACTCTATTGATTTCTCAATAATATTCATGTCCTCCCACTTCTTTGGAGGATCTGAAACTTGAGCCCTCATGACTAGACCAATATTGCACGCCATCCTCACACCTTGCTATCTTGATTGCCTTCCCGACCATCATCTGAACCAAGAAAGCACAAGTGCGGCTCTAGGGTCGCCGCACCTGTAGTGGACTCGTCTCGACGTGGCGTTCGGCGTTTGACATGCCGATTCGCCTCCCTTTTTTTTCTTTTTTTTTTAATTCGCGCCGATTCGGCCCTATTCCGGCGGAAACGGGAGCCAAAATGACCGAATCGGTCCAATTTCGGCCAAAACAGCCGCCAAAATAGACCAATACGGCTAATACGGCCATCGAAACAAGATATGGTCACTGGCCGCCATTCTTCTGCTTCATGTGGAGAGGAAAAAAAAAAAAAAGAGAAGGAAGAAGAAGATGAGAAGACACAAAGAAATTGTTAGAACATGTGAGGAAGAAGAATAAAGCAAGGTAGTTAATTTCGTACCGTACTGGCCAGTACGGCCGAAATTTTCCGCTCTGGAGGCTAAACCGGTACCGAAATAAATACCGACTATACCGGTGTTGTTTCGGCCATACCGCGATACATACCGGGCCGAAATTGAAATTACACCAAACGACCCAAAAACGCCATTGCAGTGACTATCTCTCTCCTCCTCGCATCGAATATGGCCTTCCTTATCTCTTTTTCCTCCTTAAGCCATCATTTTATGAGCTTCACGTTGGCAAAGATGATGCTTAATGGGGTTGCTAAGCAGAGCTGAACACACAAAGAGAGAGAGAGAGAGAGAGAGAGAGAGAGAGAGCTGAAAACAAGTGAAATGAAGATAAATAATGTTGATGGAGTAAGACTGGATAAAATAGGTAATTAAAATTTTTTTTTCTAACTATCAGTTAGTAGTTAAGGTTTTGAAACTATATTTTTTACTAGTATTTCGAGTCTAAGAGACTCGATTTAGGGTCTATAAATCGAGTTTTTGGGACTCGATTTTCATGGGTTGTTCACGTCTGATGTGGCATTTTTTTCACGTAGCGTCTATCTGGAAATCGAGTCTCTAATACTCGATTTATAACAAAAATAATTACAAAATATAGACCCAAAACCCAAAATACAGAAATGCGGAAAGAAAGAAAAAAGAAAGAGAGAGAGAGAGAGAGAGAGAGAGAGAGAGAGAGAGAGAGAGAAGAAGAAGAAGAAGAAGAAGAAGAAGAAGACATGGAGATCAGCGCTGCCCAGTCGCCCCCAGGCCGCGCATGCCCAGGCCGCGGTGCCCAGACCCTGGCAGATCTGGGTCTTTCTTTCTTTGATCTGATGGGTTTTTGGGTTTTTTTTTTTGCTTTTTAAATCGAGTCTTAGAGACTCGATTTCCATGTAGACACCACATGGAAAAAATGCCACATCAGACGTGAACAATTCATGAAAATCGAGTCCCAAAAACTCGATTTATAGACCCTAAATCGAGTCTCTTAGACTCGAAATGCTAGTAAAAAATATAGTTTCAAAACCTTAACTACAAACTAGATAGTTAGAAAAAAAAATTAGTTACCTATTTTATCCAGTAAGACTTCATAAGTCAGTCAATACCGTGCATGTAGTAGAAAAATTGGTTGGAACTCGTGAAAATTTGTAAAAAGAAAATGTTGGAACTCGTAAAAATTGGAAAAGCCGTCTTTGGTTTTATCACCGATGCCCATCAAATACCAAATGGATTAATTCATTTTTCTGTTACGGTTTTACCAACAACTTTCTTCCACCCCCACTTCACTTTTTCTTTTTCTTTTTAAAACTTGTAAATTTTTTATTTTTTTTATTATTTTTTATGGTTGTAATTGAGCTGAGACTCTAAGTTTTTTAATAAAAAATGGGTTGTGGCATATTGAAATAGGTATAAAATTTGCATTTGTAAGAATTTATATGGGTTTTTATCAAATAATTAAATTTATAAACATGTAATTAATATATACTATTAATATATAAATATATTTTTTAAGTAGCGGTAATCCCGAAATTCACATTTATTGTTAGTTATATATATATATATATATATAAAATATAATATAATATAAAATAGCGATAAATTCGAAATGGTACACCGGTATTGACTGATAATCGAAGTATATCGTATCGGTGACCAAATCGGTACAGTCTCCGGTACGGTATTGACTTTCTTAGAATAAAGGTATATAACAAAAAAATATAAATTAAGTAAATGGGAAAGTCAATTGTTTCATGTGGGTGAGCTTAGAAATTGGAAAAAGAGTAAATGAATCTTTTTGAAATGTGGTTTTTTGTTTAAAATTACCAAAAATATTGATTTTATTACAAACAAATCATAGATAATTGTTTTTTAATAATAAACTCTACTCTTTATTTGAATTTTTTTTTATATAAAAAATATTAAATTCACTATATAAAAATATTTTTAATCACTGCACCCGCACCCAAATCCAGAAATGCACCCGTGCTTCATAGATCTGAACCTTCCTATGATGGAATAGGTGGCTATGCACTATCTTGATTAAGGGCGGGTGAGTGAATCTGAGTGAGTAATATTAGGGATTTTGATTGATTTTTGACCTCATATAGAGTTTGCTTGCACTTGAATTATTATCAGTTTATTTAAATCATTAGTTGTGTCAGAATTTTTCATCCATCACTTAAATGTATGAATCATTTTCACACAATACTAAAATGTTATGACCAAATTGATCTGGTTGAAAAGTTAAAGTCAAAATTGACACAAAACATAAATATTAAGGAGCAAATAGATATTTTACCATATTGGACATGATCATGTTTTATGACTACGGACTAAAACCGACCATTTCACTATGAACTTTGGATAATGTTTTAGACTCCACTAAAATGTTATGGATAATGTTTTAGACATTTTACCAAAAAATTAAGATAATGTTTGGAAAATTGGACTAAAACTGACCATAACGTGCATTAAAACGGTTGCAATTCGAGAAGATTGGACATTTGTTGACATTACAATTAACAATGATCCCATTAAAAAAAAAAATTTAACAAAGAGAGAGAGAGAGAGAGAGAGAATTAACAATTTATATACATCAACATATTTGTTCTTATAAATTGAATTATGAACAAAGAAACAAAGCAAAAGCAAGACCAACGGTCCTGAAACTCCTGACATAATAATAGGAGTGAGTCTTCGACTTAAAACAGAAGACTTGGAACTGGTAGCATATGTGATAGGAAAGTCTTCAACTTAAAACAGAAGACCATTCCAAACTATACAAATAAAAACCAACCCTGTACCAATTAGTTCTAACCCTACACAGGCTTCATTTCCATTGAACTTATAACAAGCACTAAGCAGCAGATGGGGCATTAATGTAGTGACCAACAGCCTCTGACACTGCTGTCAAGAATCGTTTCAAGCCATTTTTCTTAACACCAGCTTTAGCCTCTACAGAAGCCATTGTGTTCTTGTAGTCCAATGACTCATCATTATATATGTCCCACCATTACTTCACTAGCAACTTGATGTCTTCCCTGTCCATGTTCTCTTCCTCACCAGTGTACCTCCATGGCTTAGAGCCCTATAAACCAATCAAAAGCATACTTCATTAGTATTACATATCAAGAAATGAAATTTATTTTAAAATTTGAGTGGATACTTACAGCAGCACAATAGTGAACAACTTTGATTTTGTCAAACTCAATGTTCTCAGGATGGCGCCATAACATAGCAAGTACAAGATTATAAACGGAGGAGATTGGCTTGTGAATATCCTTAAAGAACATATTCAAAAAGTCCGGGAAGAATTAAAATTTCTTTGGTAAGATACTATAATTTACTAATATTCACCATAAAATATGCTTCAAAGCTAGTGAAGCACATCCACAACCAATGGCTAGAAAGTAGCTTCGTACATATCAAATCAAGCCACATGACCTCCGAAATGGGTCATGTTTAAACAAGCAATTAATGTGAATTGCATGAAATACATGGTAGTTTTTCAACCACAACTGGCACTAAAATTTACCTGCTCAGCAAAAGTGGTAGGAGAGGTAACTTGAAGGGTCTCAAGGAGATTATGGTATGTGGATAGATTAGGCTCATACACAAAGAATCCAGCATTAAAGTAAAGGGGAGGCTTGGGGCCAAGCTCAGCAGGCCATTGGACTTTGTCAGGGCTAGGGGTGTGCATGGGTCGGGTTGGGTCGGGTTGAGGGAATTTTTTGACCCGACCCACCATGGTGGGTCAAAAAAAATTCGACCCGACCCAACCCAACCCACATGGGTCGGGTTGAACCCATGGGTTTGAAATTTTTTTTTTAATTATTATTAAATTGAGTAGAAAAAAAAAATATAAATATTAATATATTAAAAAAACCCAAAGATTAGTATCGATATCATTCCTTAAGGGCAAACAACGCCAATAACTAAACAACAATAGTAATTTACTAGAGTTTGTGTGAACTAATTGGCTTTTATATAGGATAGGAAGAGCTGATTATTTTAAAAAATTTATTAATTATATAATACATATTATATATATAATTAGTATTAGTAGGAGGAACTGAGAAAGTACTGCTCTACAGCTGGTTTTTTTTTAATTATTAAATATAATATATATATATATAAATATATATAAATATATATAAGTGCCCTGGTTTTAAAAAAAAAATTATTAAATATATAATATATTTTAAATATATATTAAATATGGGTGGGTCGGGTTAGGTTTGGCGGGTTTGTAATTTTATGACCCAAACCCAACCTGACCCGCTATAAAAAAAAATTTTGTAACCCAACCCAACCCACTAAGGCCTAAAACCGACCCAATCCGGTGGGTCGGGTTAGGTCGAGTCAGGTTTTGCGGGTCGGTGAATTTTCTGCACACCCCTAGTCAGGGCACTGCTGGCAATAGCCAATCTTGTGTTGTGGCGTGTCGCTCCATGTTTTCTCACAAAAGCAGTCCATAATAACAGCATAGAATTGGCTGACCGGTAAGTCAAAGAGGTGGTCAATGTTTTCAAACACTTGGATGTCTCTGTCTAGGTAAATCATCTTGCTGTACTCCACAAACTGCACACAAAGTATTGAAATTTAAGTGCTAAACATTTGAAAGCATTTTTGAGATAACACGTGTTATAATCCCACAAACACAGTTTCAAAAAAACAAATCCCTTGTCACTCACAGAAAGCAGAAACTACGTGTAATACATGCAAAGAATGGTAACATACATACCTCCCAAATACGTAGCTTGGAGTAATTGATGACGTAGTAGGCCATGGCAAACTGGGTTTGGTTTTCAGGTGGGTACACAGGCTCAATCTCCCTCACTATGCACCCTTGTGAAACCAATATTTCACGGTGGTCCTCAGGGACATCAGGCAAAATTGCAACCACTAGAGGGTACATGGTCTTGACCTTTCTCAGGCCCTTTGCTAAGCTAACCACACCTTTCACATAGTCCCCGTTACCAGCCAAAAACGTGACATAGGCCTTGCTAGGCATGCTAACGGGTTTGGTGGTGACAGTGGTGGTGGTGGTGGTGGTGGTGTCGGTGGTGATATTAGGAGCCATTTGAAGTTGGTTTTTGAAGAAAATGTGAATTGAACAAAGGTTTATAGATTTCGGGATTGGGTTTGAAAAGGATTTGGAGTGTTTGGCTAGAGAGAAAAATGGTTTCTCTAGGAAGATGAAAAGAAAGGTGTAACAGGTGTTGAGTTTAAGGTTTGTGGGGTTGAGAAAGAAAAGTGTTTTCAAGTATTTTTGGTATGGAAGAGAGTAGTAGAGGAAATTTGTGTTTGCTTGAGAAGAAAAGTGTGTAAAATACTGGAATGGTTTTTGTGTGATGGACTTGGAATTAGGGATGGCAATTTCTGCCCAACCTACGGGTACCCAACCCGGCCTGACCCTAATGGGGAGGATTTTACCTAAAGCGGGTCCGGGTTTCATAAAAAATCCGGCCCAAAACCCGGCTCGAACCTGGACCCAGCCCGATTATTTTGAAATTACTAAAAACCCCCCCTATATATATAGTTATAAACTAACCCTAACTCCCTCATTTTTCAGCTTTGCCTCCTCACATCACACAGCACACGGCCTCACACAGTCACACGGATAGTCACGCTCCATCTCACCATCGCTTCAGTGGCCTGCCTCGTGCAATGCCTCCTCATCAAAACCCAACTATACTCCTTGGCCAACCGCTTGCCATCCTCAGCAGTGAGCTCATATTTGGGAACCAAATCGGCATCCACAATCCCAAGTGAAATGAGATCAAAGCCGAGTGTCCCCATGATCTCCTGAAACACTTCTTCCTTATCCTTCTTGGAAGCCTTCTTGCTGTTTTGCTTCTTCAAGATACCGAGCTCGCGCTGGCGCTCTTTGCTGATGAGTCCCAATTTCTCTCTCTGAGCTTCGTGTGCTTTTTCTCTAGGGTTTAAGTAGCGAATAGGAGTGGGAGCGTTGAGACATAGTTGCTCTAATCGGTCTTGTCTCTCGAAACCTTTTTCGGGTTTGGGTGATTCAGTAGCGATGGTGCCTTTTTTGGTGTTGGTTCTTGTTCGCTTCAACAGTTGGCCTGATTTCATTTTGTCCTTTCCCTTCGCGGTTTTGCTTACACCGCATTTTTGGAGGAATTGGTGGCTCGATGATGATGTTAGGGAGTTGGGTTTTAGGATTCGAAACATGATTAGGAGAGGAATAAATTTGGGCTTCAATTTTTTTTTTTTTTTGGGGTTGGGCCACGATTTGGGCCACAGATTGGGCCCAAATCTAGTAGGGCTTAACGAGGCCCGGCAGGGGCAGGTCTGAGCCCCGGGAAAAAAATCCGTTTAGTAAACGGGCCAAGTTTAGGCCGCTGGCTAAGACCTACGGATCGAGTCTGGGTATGAAAAAACCCGACCCAAACCCAACCTGTTGTCATTCCTACTTGGAGTGGTAGAGTGGGGTTGTTTATAACTTTATATAGAGTTTGGGGTTGATTTGATTATGGTAAAATATTGGGATTAAATAGTAATTAATAAATAATTCCGCGTCGGTTTGGAAAAAAATTTAAGCTACATTGGTCCGATTGATCCCACTTTTTCCTAAAGAAATCGGACTCTTACATGTGGCAGCGTTCTAATCTGACGGTTATAAAGAGGCCTCATAAATTGGACGGTGCACGAAATGGGGGATAAATAATAAATATAGAATAGATTCAATAGAATAAAGTAGAAGATTCGTTCGTCAACTTTCCACAATATTTAAAATACTAATTGATCTTTTTTTTTTTTTTTTAAATAATTACAAAAGAAACATATTGTGGTCTATTTTTTTGGTTGTTACATAAATAATAAATTTCAGGTTTTTTCGCACCCAGTAATTAATTAATGTACTTGGCGAAATCAAAGATTACCTTTTTTTTTCTTTTCTATTGTTGGAGGAAATCAGAGATTACATATATGCATAATTTGTGACGAAAATGGCGATAATTTATAAGATAATCACATTTTCAATTTTGGCTTGCAATACTGCCAATACAAAAGCAATGCAGTTCTTAAAAAAAAAAAGCAACGCGGTGATTTTTAAGTTAAAATTGATTTGTAAAAGGTTTCATATTAGACGAGATCCTTTCGTGATAAGGTTCTTGTTTTTTTTTTTTTTTTTCCTCTAAGTTTTAAATTAGTTTAAGTTGGCTACATCTATTCTTTTCTTTGACTTTATTTTATTTGAAGTCATATTTTTTATTACTTTGATTCTCAAAAAAAAAAAAATTATTATTACTTCCCTAACTGATATATCTATTTTCATTACTTTTTTTTTTTTTTTGGTCTTCCTTTACTCTTTAAATTTTCGCTTCCCCAATTTGAATCAAATTCACTCTTTCTTACTAGGACCAAACAATCTCAAGTGACTGTCCTCATTTTTCATTAATAAGTGACACCCATATTTTCAAGCAAATTTCTTCATTCAAATCTTATCTTTATATGTATTTTCACTTATCTCTTAACATTCTCATCAGCTAAACTTGATCATTTTATGAGTATACTATACTTATTTAGTGAGTTAGTTAGCTCAGCTGGTAAACTTTTTGTTGTTGAATAAGATATCTAAGATTCGAACTCAATCTACACAAAAAACTAATTAATATTTTGATTGGATGATAAACAGTATTAATCAACATAGAGTACACATCATATGTCGAAACCACTTACCTCTTCTTAAGAAAATAAAATAAAAAAAAACAAAAAAAAAAACCAACATTCAGTATCATAGAGCATAGCTAGTCTTACAACACTTCTTTGGAAAGTGTTGGCTAAGTCAAGCCAAGCAATTACATTTTGAGCATATAGAATCTCACTAATAAACAAAATATTTTCACTTGTATTTAAGATTTGTCGAAAACATCGCAAGCACAATAGCCATCCGATATGGGGGCATAAAATAGGAAGGAAAGGGAGCCCAGATGGTGAAAGAGCCAAGGGACGCTGAATTATTCTTTTGATTTGTGCTCGAGCCAAATGATGAAAATTTATAATGTCTACTTCCCTCAAGGGATGGATCTAAAATAATTCACTTATCCCACTGTTATTCCCGGCTCGGTTATGAAATAAAGTAACAAATTCATCTTATAGTGGTTCCCTAATGAAGGATTTTAGGAAATTGGGTTCTCTTTCATCTCATCCACGAAGGGTTTCAGAATCTATCTTAGCAGATTTTTCTAGATCATGAGACATAATATTCTCTGCAAGAGCTATTTGAAAACTTAGTAAAAGACTAGATTTGTTATCTCATATTTGCTTTTCTTGAAGAAAATACTAGGCTCAAGTCCATAAGCAATGACAATTTCTTATGAAGACTTGTTTTACCCCCTAATGGGGGTTCTTTTCACCATTTCCTCATGGTGCTACTGCACTATTGATTAACTAGGAGTATTTAACTCATCACAGTGAAAAGTGACTTACTCCCAAGATTTTACTTTTTTTTTTATCCCACACCTAAAAAATAAAAATGAAACCTTACGACGTAGTCCTTATTGACATGTTAACGAAGATAATTCAAGTAGAGAAGTGAGTCATCCAACATAAATAGTATTTGACCATTAATTTATAACTATTTCATAATATAATTTTTAAAATAAACTAAATATTTCAAGAACCCCCCTAGTTCACCAAACCCCCCGGATTCACAATGAAAGGAGCAAAAAAAATATATATTTCAAGAACCCTTCTCTAATTTCAAAAGTCAAGTCACAAATTTCCAAAAGTCAACACTAGCGAAAAAATCTAATGTTTATTTCAATTTCATTAGGAGCTTAATTATAAAATTTAGGTCTTAACCATTAATATGAAGTGATGAAAACAATAAAAATTGTAAATGCTTAAGATTCTTTTTCAAAATGAATCCAAATTATCCATATTCGAACAAGTATCTTGATTTCATTTATTCTGAGTCATGACCTATCGAATCAATGATATACATTATTTAAGAGTTGTGGAATTTTATCATAATCATTGGGTTTTTTTTATTAAAATTCATGTTAGTTATTCATACTCAATTCTTTTTTCTTTTTTGTAAGGCCACATTCATACCTAATTCTTAAAACTAAGAACTAGTATAATATATGGTAGTTTTGACTTCGTAATGTAAAATAAAAAAAATTTAAAAAGAAAATCTCATCTAAACAAACACGTAACAATTTCCCAGATTCCAATTGTATTCTATTCTACACATCGGTGAGACTCTATTGAAAAAATAAAATCACCGTTAAGAAGCTTCCTTAGATTTCCTGCCCCATCTTAGAAAATGTATTTAGAGCTTAACGACCCTAGCCGACCATGGCCTTCAATGTTAGCAACAGCATCCTCTAATTTCTGCACACGAAACTCCCATGAAGTAGTGGCACCTAGAGAGTACTAGACCCACTCTTGCAACACGTCGCACTCCCATAGATGTCTCTCATGTCATGTCATGTCATGTCAATGTTTTTCTTGTCAAACAAAGCTAACTTGCGTACTAAGCTGAAAAGGCAAAACAGTAAAACAGTATTAATTGGGGCCGACCTTGCTTCTTCCACGTAGAAAACATACAACCGTGTGGCACAACCATGGACCTCTGGTAGATTTAAATTTCTTTTTCCTATTGGGGGCCACGTGTCACTATTTTATTTAGAGGGCTTAATCATAACACTTGGCCAAAAAGGGTCACTTTTCTGGTTTTGTTAGTTGGTCCAAAAGGACGACCTATCAATTAAAATAAGAACTTTTTCGGGTCATGCAATAAATTAAGATTGTGATACATGATAATATTGAACAATGGTCTTAATTTTTATGTGATGTGTTAATTTGATTTCTAATCTTTTAGTATTATGTTAAAATTGTCATTATCGTTAAATTGTGGATGAAAAATACTAATATGTCTAATGCTCTAAATAAAACCTTCTTTTTTGCCATGTAGACAAACATATGTGCAGCCACGTTGGCAATTCACTTGAAAAAAAAAATTGATAACAACTCACTTGAGACTCTATTGGGGTTAAGAATCCCTACAACTTGTTTGGAAAGAAGGAAAAGAGTGGAATGAAAATAATATTCATTCGCTTCCTTTGTTTTAGAGTTTTAATAGATGGAATAGAAATTTCATTCCTTTATTTGGAAGTTTAAGTAGGAAAGAACGGACATGGGCTACTCTACATAGAGTCTGGGTGGTTACAAGACCACCTTGATCTGGAAAAAAAATAATTATTACATATAAGTTTTTTATCTTTAAAAAAACTTTGCCACCACCCTAAATTCATAGAAGGAAATTGTAAGACTTTATATTTTGTGTGTGTGCATGTATTTATTTTTTTGGGGGTCAATATATGTTCTCTTTTTATTAGATTTTGTATAATTTAAGTTTCTTAATAACCACCTTCAAAAAATTTCCTAGAGCCACCATTGAGAATAGAATGAGGAAATGTTCATTATTCTCTATTCCCTTAAAACTTGAAATTGTCATTCCTCCTAAAATTGGTAGGAATTGAAGAGAATAAAATTAGATATAATGATTTTTTTACTAAAACTCTCAAATATGCCTACATATTCTACCATTTATTTTAAAATATGAGTCTAATATTAATATTGTCATAAAATGACTCAATTCCTTTCCCTCTATGTTACTCCCAAACAATGGGAATTACATTCCATTCCTTTATTTTAAAACATCCAAATAAGGTTACTTAATTTCATTCAATTCCTTTTTTTTTCATTCATTTTCATTAAATTCATTATATTCTATTCCCTTAAATAATTATTTCCATTACTTAAACCTATTCCATTCCATTTTATTCCTTTATGATTTACTCATTCCATTACTTTATGAACTCCCAACCAAAGTGTAATTGCTTAATCAAATCCAGCACTCACTCACGATTGTTTCGGAGCTCCTCCTCAAATTTGTCTAGAGAAAACAAAACAAGAATGAACTTTCTCTGTATACTTTGATCTTAAATTGTGGTTTCAAATTCAATCAACCCTTGAATACAAGAGTAGGATATAAGAGCATTCACATCAAAAATGCTAAAAAATATAGCATTTAGCAACTCAAAATATTATTTTATCTATTTTAACACTCCACTTTATAATATACCCAAAATCAAAGATTTTATTTATTTTTTACCACTTCATTAAAATAGTTTTTTTTGTTGAGTTTGTTGCTACAGTGAGCTGCTATAGGGCTCACTATAGCTAAGTGCCAAATATAGCATTAGACATGTTTGATGTAGTGTGCTTTTTGTATGTTAATTATTATTAATAACATTTTTAGCATTAATTGAGCATTCTTGATGTGAATGCTCTAAAGAAGGAGTGTCCAACTGGTAAAGATTGAGAGGACCCTCAAAGTGGAAAAGTATAAGTATCCAACCTCCAATAACGATGAAGATAGAACCATATGCAAAAATCTTGAGCCAAAATAGCAGACCCTTCTCTCACCCATGTACAGCTCTAATGTACCATCCTCACCCTGCTGTCTTGACCGCCTTCTCGACCTTCGTCTGAACCTTATTTCCACAACGTTTGATGGAACAGGCGGCTATGGTCTTGATCATCAGCGAGTGAGTGAGGAGGTAGTACACATGTCAGTTTAGAAAAATATTTTTTTATTTGAACAGCTAACCATATTAGTATTTTCATCATTTAGTTAACGATATAAAATATTTTAACAGAATACTAAAATATTAGGAATTAAATTGACACACAACATAAAACTTAAGGAGCAAATAAATCGATAAGTTGCATTATTGAATATTATCATGTATAATGACTATGATCATGTTTTATGACTATGGACTAAAACTGACCATTCGACTTTGGATAATGTTGCTCCATACTTTCGGTACATAAGATGCTCTGTCTCTCTGTCTCTCTGGAAGCCGGGTCTTCCCTTAGACAGTAGAAGTGTTTGTCCCTTCTTTCTGTAGGAGAGTTTGTCTATGTTGTTAGGTTCGTCCCTTCCTGTGAAGGCGATGTTAGGTTTCTGGGAGTACCACGTGTATTCCTTGGCTTGTGGGGTTTTTGTTCAAGGGTTTTGGGAAACAGTTTTTACAGGTTGTGTGGTAGAAATTCAATCAAACTCTATGGAGGGACCAGCACAGTTATGGAAGCGCCTCTCTCTGTCAGAAAGAGAAGGGCCAGAATGCTGCATCACGACTTACCAGTCAGAGTCATCCACCGGCCCGGAGAAAGAAGCAGACGATGATCCAACGGTGACTGTTGGACTTACAGAGGTTGCAGGTGAATGTAACGGTTGCACTGAAGAAGTTAATGCTAAGACAGCCACTCACAGGTCTGATTGTAACGCCAGGCCAGGTATTAACATCCATAACTTGGGACCCGACGGCACGCATGGAAGGAATAGTGGGCCCAATATGGAAGTTAATGCCATAGTCAATAAGGGGAGTAATAACGTGTCCAATTTGATGCCATTATCTCCCACAATTAATGGGATTTTAACCTGTCCTAAGGGCATTGATACGGAATTAAATGCGGGGAATGATGAGAGCTCACCAATTATTACTCTTATTAATTTTAATTCCCAGCAATCCCAACAACAAGTGTTTAATATGATCAATATTCTAAACAAGGAAAAAAACGCAACAACAACAATGAAGGGTAATGAGCTAGATCAGTCCAATCAGCCTCCACACCGTGCCATTTGGAAACCACCTCCATGACTAATCTTGAAGGTGAACTCTGATGATGCGATTTTTCGAGAACAAAATTCTGTGGATGTTTTGGATATGGGAGGTGGATTAGTGTTGTTTTGGAGATCGACTATTGATGTAATTGTGGAGGGTTCGGGCACAAATTATATCGATACAATGTTTCAAGAAGAAGATAGGGCAGGGATTGGAGTGATCATCCGAGAATGCCAAGGAAAAGGCTTGGCACACATGGTCGGAATCATCCCTCTCCCCTTAACTGTCATAGAGCTTGAAACTTTGGCTATATCAAAGGCTTTACAGTTTGATGCTGATCTAAATTTGGAAAATGTCACCCCAGAGGGAGTTTCAGAGATTGTAATGAACGCTTTGAATGCAGATTCATAGTCTTTGAAATCTTTTGGTTTACTTAGTCGTGATGTTAAATGTTTTGCAAGTTTATTTCATTATATTAGGTTTTCATATGTTCGTAGAGAAATATTGTTGTATTCTCACATTAAGAGAAACGACAATCGAGTTGCTCATAATCTGGCTAAAAATGCATTATACATACCAGATTTTTAAATATGGATGAAAGATATCTTACCTCATATTGGTTCGATTTTACAGTCCGGTGTAGTTGAATTTTATTAATAAAATTCATCAGTTTATTTTTCAAAAAAAAAAAAAAAGAAGAAGAAGAAAGACTTTGGATAATGTTTTAGACTTTGTACTAAAACGTTAAAATAATGTTCAGAAATTTGGACCAAAACCGCCCCTAACGTGCATTAAAACAGTCGCAAACTGAAGATTGGACATTTGCTGACATAACTTTTAAAAAAAGATCCCATAAAATAAAATAAACACTAACAAAAGAGGGGAGAGAGAGAGAGAGAGAGAGAGAGAATTAACAGCTTACATACACCAAAATATTTGTTCTTATAAATTGAAAATATAAACAAAGAAAAGCAAGACAAATTGTCCTGAAACTCCTGACATAATATTATAGGAGTGTAAGTCTTCGACTTAAAACAGAAGACCATAACAAATTGAAAACTGGAAACATATGTAATATGAAAGTCTTCAACGTTTTTGAGTATAAAAGGCAGAGGAAAGTCTTCAACTTAAAACAGAAGAGCTGTACTAATAAAAACTAACCCTGTACCCATTACTCCTAATCCCACACAAGCTTCATTTCCATTGAACTTAACAAGCACTAAGCAGCAGATGGGGCTTTAATATAGTGAACAACAGCCTCTGACACTGCTGTCAAGAATCCTTTCAAGCAATTTTTCTCAGCACCAGCTTCAGCCTCTGCAGAAGCAATTGTGTTATTGTAGTCCAATGATTCATCATTGTATATGTCCCACCATCTCTTCACTAGCAACTTGATGTCTTCCCTGTCCATGTTCTCTTCCTCACCAGTGTACCTCCATGGCTTAGAACCCTATAAACCAATCAAAAAAAATACTTCATTAGTATTACATATCAAGAAAAAAATATTGAAATTTATTAAAACTTGAGATTGTTACTATGAATAAAGTTGATACTCACAGCAGCACAGTAATGAACAACTTTAATTTTGTCAAACTCAATCTTTTCAGGATGACGCCATAACATGGCCAGCACAACGTTATAAATCGGGGAGATTGGCTTGTAAATATCCTTGAAGAACATATTCAAAAAGTCCTGAAATAATCACAAAATTTGTTTGGTAAAAGTCGTAGATTTATGTGCTTCAAAAGCCAATGAAGCACATCCACAACTTAATAGTCCAGTGGCTAGAAGGGAGCTTGATATGAATCTAGCTATCAAATCAAGCCAAATGACCCCAAAATGGGTCAAGTATGAACATGCAATTATGTGATGCATCATGCATTTATGTGAATTGCGTAAGATACACGTAGTTTTTCAAACACAACTAGAATTAAGATTTACCTGCTCAGCATAAGTTGTAGGAGTGGTAACTTGAAGGTTCTCAAGGAGTTCATGGTATGTGGATAGGTTAGGCTCATACACAAAGAAGCCAGCATTGAAGTATAGGGGAGGCTTGGGGCCAACCTCAGCAGGCCAGTTAACCTTGTCAGGGCACTGCTGGCAATAGCCAATCTTGTATTGTGGAGTGTTGCTCCAATTTTTCTCACAAAAGCAGTCCATAACAGCATAGAAGTGGTTGTCCGGTAAGTCAAAGAGGTGATCAATGTTTTCAAACACTTGAATGTCTCCATCTAGGTAAATCATCTTGCTGTACTCCACAAACTGCATAAAAAAAAAAAATTAGAAATTTGAGTACCATTTACAAAACTGTAGAAATCATTCAATTGGATCCTTAATAAATCATATAATTGAATCAAAAAGAGAGATTATAATTTATATCATAAAAAATAGAAGTCTACCCATTATGTACAAACGTTTAATAGGAATAGGATAGATTACTAAAATTTCTTTAAAGATAAAGAATAACCTTAGACCAGTTTAGGAAAATTTATAAAATATAAAGTCTTTGTTTACCGCAATAAGAGAAGTTTGGTTCCATTTTAATTTTAAAAGGAAGAGCAAGATTCAGGGACGAGTGGAATTGTATTTTATAAATAAATAAATAAATAAGCTAAATATTTGGTAGAAAGATACACCGTTTTTCATTAAAAGCAGTCAAACTAGGCGTTATTTGCAACCAAGTAGACAAACTTACAAAATGACCAAAACAACCTCACACGCAATTTTCTCATAACACGTGTCAGAAGCCCACAAACACAATTTCAAAAACAAATCCTTTGTCACTCACAAACAGCAGAAACTACGTGTGACACATGCAAGCAAAAATTGGTAAAATTAACAAACAATCAAACATACATACCTCCCAAATACGAAGCTTGGAGTAGTTGATCACATAGTAAGCCATGGCAAACTGAGTTTGATTCTCAGGTGGATACACGGGCTCAATCTCCCTTACCATGCACCCTTGTGAAACCAAAATTTCACGGTGGTCCTCAGGGACATCAGGCAATATTGCAACCACAAGAGGGTATTTAGTCTTGACCTTTCTCAGGCCCTTTGCTAAGCCAACCACACCTTTCACATAGTCACCGTTACCAGCCAAAAATGTGACATAGGCCTTGCTAGGCATGCTAACGGGTTCGGTGGTGACAGTGGTGGTGGTGATGTTAGGAGCCATTTGAAGTGGGTTTTTAGAGAAAATGTGAATTGAACAAAGGTTGTAGACTTTGGGATTGGGTTTGAAAAGGATTTAGAGTGTTTGGTTTCTCTAGGAAAATTAGAAGAAGGGTCTAAGTTTAAGGTTTGAAAGAGAGTAGGAGAGGAAATTTATGTTTGCTTGAGAAGAAAAGTTTGTACTCTGAATGGTTTTTTTGTGATGGACTTGGGAGTATAGGGTGGGGGTGTTTATATAGAGCTTGGGGTGGATTTGTTTATGGTAAAATATTGGGATTAATGGTAATTAATAAATAATTCCTGTCGGCATGGGAAAAAAATTATGATAGATATGGCCCATATAGGTCCGAATGGCCCACTTTTGCCAACACAATTTAAATAGACTAGCACATCTCAGAGTAATGGCTAATTCATTGTATTTATCTCAAAATTTATGGTATTGGTTATTCAATCCCAAATAAATCTGATCCTTACGTGTGGCATCGATCTGATCTGACGGTTATAAAGAGGCCTCGTGAATTGGGTGGTGCAGGAAATGGGGGATAATAAAGTAGTAATTGATAGTAAATTTTAGTCAACTTTTCACTACATTTAAAACTCTAACTGATTTTTAGACCCAAAAAAAAAAAACTTTTAACTGAATTTTTTATAATTACAAAAAGTAACATATTATGGTCTATTTCTTTGGTTGTTACATAAATTTCAGGATTTTTTGCACCCAATAATTAATGCATATGGTGAAATCAGAGATTACATAGTATTTATGACGAAAATGGTGGATAATCTATAGGATAATCACATTTCCAATTTTAGGGTAAAATTGATTTATGATAAGATTTCATATTAAATGAGATCTTGACAAGGTTTGGATTGAATGTTCCAAACTCAATTACCAATAGCTTTGTAATTTGATACTATACTTAGTTCTCTCTAAGTTTTAGTTTAATGTAGCGTTTGATACAGGGTAATGTTTTAGGATTCCTAGGAATGTTTAAAGATTCCCATGTTTGGTTGCAAATCATGCTAGGGAATCAGATGGCAGAGGAATCTGGATTCCCCCCTTAAACCCCTCTCAGTGGGAATGTGGATTCCCTTTAAAACAGGTGGGAATCCAGATTCCCAAGTTTAAAGGAAATTATATTTTTTATAAATTGACAATTTTAACCCTTTTTTTTAAATGACCTTGG